>JAYEPQ010000008.1:21009422-21451922 GCA_036321105.1 Dracaena cambodiana | reverse complement strand
GTTACTTGACCCACTTAAATCTAATTTAAAAACTTGACATTTGAACCTCGCAGTCATCTACAATAGTCAATTATATTAATGAGTGTATCAGACTCATTTGAATCCAATTTTGAAAAAAGTAAATTGTCATTAAAACCTCTAGTCAACAATAGCTATGAGATTTAATGAATTTCAAATATGCGTTTAAAATCCTTCTAAACTTATCCAATTTATAAGCCAATTGACCTCATTTTAAACTTTTCTTTAAATCCTCATTATAATTTCATTAATCTCTCCCTTCAGTTAAACCTTTTAACTCCTATATAAATTGTCCATTCACCTTAGTTCTTTTTCCTCTTCTTACCAAACTTCTTTTCTTTTCTCTTTTACTATCCGCGAGACTGCCACTGACCACTGGAGCACTGTCGACCGCTGGAGCATCGCTGACCGCCAGAGCGTCGCTGACCACCAGAGCACCGTCAACTACCAGGGAATCTGCATTGCGAGCCGTTTTTGTTGCCCAAACATGCATCATGCCTGACTCGCCTCACCAGTAGCCACCCTCGTCGAGGCCCCTTATGGGGCAACTCTTTCTCTTCTTCCTTAGAATTCGTTAAGATGTAGGATTTATATATCTTCTTTAATAAACATATATCTTATTAGATTTAGTTAGATAACCACCAATAATAACTTAATTAAAAACAATATCTCTTCATCTTACAGACCCAATAATATATTTTTAATTATTTGTGTGTCTATTTTAAATCCACTAGACTTTTGTGACCAAATAAGAAAAAGTAAATATTTTATACTATTAAAATTCAACAAGAATTTTCTAAAATCACCAAAATCTAGGTTTACCTATTTTAGTACTTTTGTAATGACTTATAGATATTGAAATTGATCAGAAACTTGAGAGTAAATTTATTTGATGAATGTATTGCTAGGCTAAGGTAAGTTGCTTCTCAAACTTACTTTATCATGGTCTATTTCTATTAGATAAGAATAATTTATATTTCAGTTTTGTCAAATAGAATTAATTATGTATGTTCATACTATAAAGTGTTTGTTTTTTTTTAACAAGAACTGTTTAAATAAAATATGATTTTAATTCCAAAAATGTCACATTCTCATTTTACATTCCCCATTTGTACATGTTATTATAATTATTTGTTATTTAATTACATGAAATATGATAATCTCATAATTTTATTCAAATGAAATATATATCATAAAATTGACTAATGATTATATAAATAATAAATCAAAATGCTAATATATGGTGATAACGATTATAATATTATATGGCAACGGTATTTAGAAACGAGGTCTAAAGGAAAAATGGTTATTTAATTTAGAAATGTGTATGCACAGAAAACCTCCCTCTTACTTACTCTTATCTAGCCATATGTCATTATGATATGCAGTCAAAAATCTCTAGAATGAGTAGTTAAAATTTCGGTAATATGTTTACAATTGAAAAAACCTCTCTAAGATTTATTGAACTATAATGAACTTGAAATATACTTGAACCTAAACTGAATCATGATCATATTGATTGGAAATGTATCATAGTAGACTTGACAAAATCTTGATAATTATAAATAATATTGGATTGTGGGAGTTACTAATTGATACGAATATTGTGTTTATACTATATAAGAAAATTGTACAACTGAGTTTTGCGCACACCATGTGTGTGTGGTGATTAACTAGATCATATCATAATACTATTGTTGTCATTGTACAAGTCCGGAGTCAACTCCGGATAATCATGTGACAATTTTCTAGGGTCTGTATGGGAGAAAATCAAAACATGGATATAGAATATCAGTTAGATTCTCCAATAATGTATAACTTTTTAAATTAAAACACCTGACATATAAACTAAATGATAATTGTAATTAGAATAAATATTATTAAGAACTTAGTTAGTAAATTACTTCATGGTCTATATCAATTTTCATATGCATTATTCATGTTCATTTCAATTATTCTTAATCTTTATATTTTTCATAGTAATATTATTTATTTTATTTGGTCGTATTCTGACAACCGGGTGTGCATGTCCAAATTTGAGATAGATCCGAGAGCAAAATAAAGATCTTTTGGAGTAGCTGAAAGCAGTATATGACCGTTCTTCCTTTTATCTTGACCGTTGTTATTTTATATTGTTTTTGCATTTGAAAAGTATTCTTCTACACTCAGTTATTATCTATCTTTATTTTCTTTATTATCCATTGTAATTAAAATTTATCCTTTGAATAAAAATTATATTAACAGTCTTATTGTGTATTAAATTGTGACAATCACTAATATTATACTGAGACTTAGTATATTTCACAAATACGCTGCCGAACGACTAAACTGTTCAGTATTCCAGATGGTATGCCATTATAGGTGGTATCAAAGCATAGATTTCTCAAATCAGTTCAAGTTATTTGAATTAATTTAGATCCTAGTACAAAAAGTTTGCCACATTTATACACAACACTAATTGAATTCTTCGTGTCCCATTCATTTGAACTATTCATGTCTCTTATTTTATTCTTAAGAGATGATTTTTTTTTTTAAGATTTCTATTTACCTTTGACATCTGTTCATACTTTTGAAATACAATTTCTATATCCTATTATTGAATCCAATTCTCTTTTATTTTCTTCAGAAGATAGCTCATTTATTGTGTGGATCAAACTCGAGCTCAGTTAATGAGACCGATGAGAGACATTAGGTGATTTTGGAACTTTTGCTGGATATGAGGGCAAAAGCAAGAGGATTGCAAGAAGGAGAAAAGTTTTCATTTTAGTTGCTTAGCTAGTAACCATAAATTTGAAAACTGCCCCAAAAGAAAGCGAGTTAAAAATACACGAAATGTAAGGAATACCAGAAATGACCAAGCTGATAATAAGGAAAACGGTGCATCTAATGAGAAATATCAGAAGGTGGTTTGTAACTATTGCAAGAAGGTAGGACATGTGAAAAAGAAATATAAATATGCACTTCATTTATGTCTACACTATGGGTCCAATTAGCATATGGTGAGAATCTACTCGAAAGACAGAAGGCTAGTACTAAAAATATCACTCCGAATACAAACCTGACAGAAAGTATAGATCTTATATTTTATCTTGTTTAATAAATTTCGAGAACGAAATTTTTCTCTAAGGGGGTGGAATGTAACTATCCTAACCTAATACATGAATTTATTTATTGACACATATTCTTGTATGCTTAGGGTGAGTAAATTTTTAAAATAAATATTTTAAATTCATAACATATTAAAGTCCATAAACTATTACTATCTCATGAGAGCCCAAGCCCATTCTCATAGCCCAAATTCAAAACAGTAGTAATAATAATAATAGCAATAATAATAATAATATAAGATTTAAACTATTAACTAAACCTAACAAATTACATCCAATTGTAAGTCAATTTTTAATTTGAAATAATAAAAAAATAATTTCTTCCTTCTATTTCTACCTTCTTATTCATTTTTCTCTCCTAAAATCTCTCATTAGTCAAATATATTAATGTGTCACTTGACCAATTTAAATCTAATTTAAAAACATGACAATAAAATCTCGCAATCAACTACAATAGTCAATTTTATTAATGAGTGCATCTGACTCGTTTGAATTTAATTTTTTAAAAAAAAACTTGTCATTAAAACATCTAGTCAACTACAATTTTGAGATTTGACGAATTTCAAATATATGTTTAAAATCCTTATAAACTTATCCAATTTATAAGTTAATTGACCTCATTTCAAACTTTTCTTCGAACCCTCGTTAATCTCATTAATCTCTCCCTTCAGTCAAACCGTCTAACTCCTATATAAACCATCCATTCACCTTAGTTCTTTTTTCTCTCAAACCAAACTCTTTTATCTTCTCTTTTACTGCCCATCAGAGTACCGCCGACCGCCGGAGTGCCGCTGACTGCTAGAGCGCCGCTGACCGCTAGAGTACTGCTGACCACCAGTGCACCATCAACTACCAGATGATCCGTATTGCGCACAATCTTTGATAAACGCCGGCGACATATTCATGTAGGAATACGCTAAGCCTTCAGTGGAATGTCGTGAGTTAAAATAGTTTATAATTTATAATTAGTAATGGATTCCTCAATAAAAATGCTAGCAATTATTACTTTTATGATTCACTGGAATTATTATAAACTACTCTATCTCTTGTCTCATATTCAATGTGGAACTACTGAGATAGTCGTATTATATTCTCCCTCTTTAGGATCTAACGTTCTCATCAGAAGAGCTCCGTAATACAGTAACACTTCACCAGGCAATATAGAATTCTAGAGGTCGTCTCTATAGATTCAAGAGGTGGCTTCTTACAGATTCAAGAGATGACCCCACTGTTTGTGTAGCACTTTATTCTGAGTAGCACTTAGTTCCATATGACACTTAGTTCCGCACACATCTAGCTGGTGTCTGACTCTGATGCCACTTGTAATGCCCCCACCTAGAAATTGGGTGGCGAAATGCTGGCAACATATTCACATAAGATTATGCTAAGCCTTCGATAGAATATCATGAGTTAAAATAATTTACAATTAGCAACGGATTCCTCTCCCAAAGAATGCTAGATACGATTACTTTTATGGCTTTATAAGAATCATTATAAACTACTTTATCTCTTATCTCATATCCGATGTGAGACTATTGAGATAGACATTTTTTAAGATATCTCTATATATCTTTAATTTATATTTGGATCATTGAATGTTGCATTAATACTATGGATCTGATTCAAGTTCTCTAAGATATCCTAAGTAGAACTTTTCATCAATTTAATTTTACTCTACTCAAATTATTATATACATGATTTAGTTATTTTCCTATATTCTTTGACTCATTTAGAATAAAACAAAACAAAATAATGAAGAAGAGAAAAGAAATAAAAACAAAAAAAAGTTTCCTCTCTCTGTGATGTTTCCTTTCTCTGTGCTATTATAAAACAGAGAGAGTGAATGAAAAAACCAAAATTAATAAAATAATGATTTAAATAACCACCATAAAGGAAAGAAAAATATTTTAGAATGTTGAGCATGTATAAATTCTTATTTAAAATACACACACACACACATATATATATATGAAGAGTTGCTTATTAAATTTTTCTTTAGACACATTTATAATTTTAAAATGAGTGGTCCAATAAAAGTAATTTAGTTACACCATTAGGAGAACTAATATCATACTCTTCTGTTGTCCTACAACCTTAAATTATGTACAAACTAATTTTACTTTATTTCGTTGACCCTTAAATTAAAGTAATTGTAAATTTTATATTCAAAATGCATGTCACTTTTCTTGTCATTTCTCATTAAGATCATGGGTATAGTTTTATATTTCTCCAACAATTAGTATTTTATTTATTAATATTAATTATTTATTAAGTCGCTAAATCAGAATTAAATTTTACACAAATTCTCAATCTCCATGTATAACACATGATTCATCAGCAACTTGTACTAAAACATTACTACATGTCAATTACATTATAGGAAGGGATCATTAAAGATAAGGTTTTTTAAGATAATTATATTCTTAGCCTTCTTTATCCCATTGAACCTATGATTGCTTATAAGGTAGGGTTCCTATTATGGATAACTAATAACAACCTCACGGTAAATTTTATTAAAGAATGTATTTTATTAGAATCGTTGAATATGATTTTCATTTGCAGAAGCTATATACTCCGTCTTATTGTTAATGCTACTATCTTATAAACACTTTGCTTAAAATATATTCATTTTATTACAAATGAACAAATTTCTTTTAGAAAAATAATTAGCATGTATAGTAGTTACTGATATAATTATTTATGCAAAAGAACAAGCCTTTTTCAACCTATTATGGACCTTTTGTTATAATATTTCCTTAAAATGAGATTTTACTATATCACAATAAGTATTTTTTTGTGGTAGTTGATTAGTTAACTAGTCAACGACTGTAACATACCAAATTTTAATTTTTGTTGATTAGTTAACTAGTCAACGACTGTAACATACCAAATTTTATCTTTTGTCATATTATTCTTGTGAATAAAATCATAAAATGAATTCATTACGTTATGAGGGAACTCGAATAAGGAACTGTACACATGTTTTCAAAGGTTTACATTTTTGAGGTTGTACAACCGAAATTAGGAATCTAACCATGGAGGTTCTGCGTAATTGTTGGATCATTATCATTACATAGCATTGCACGCTTGGAGTTTAGGCTCATCAGAGTTCATATTTTATTAGTCCCTAGTGGTACGTTTTGAGACAGTATCAGGAATCATGGTCGTAGTCCCGAATATGCACGGGATACTCATAAAATATGTTACATATTACTTTTAACAGTTCCAAGAATATTGATAACTGACTATAATAACATATTTTATTTTATTAATTTTCTTCATTGTTACTATTATTATGACTAGTATTCAAATGAAATTTATACAATTATTTTTATTGAGATGACCGCTCTAACTTTCAAGACAAGACATTTTTCAGTTATTTTCTATCCCATATCTATATCCATGTATTACACATAGCGTGAATGCATGTGTGTGTGTCTATATATATATATATATATATATATATATATATATATATATATATATATATATATATATATATATATATATATATAATTTTATTGTTTCATTTGTTAGGTCGTTCTAACGATCCTAATTTGGTACGTCCCAATACAAATTTGCAGGTTACCGAGAAGGAGAACCCACCATAGATGAAATCATATTTCAAGCAGTTAGTATATACCTAGCAGGTGCTTCCACTGCAAGGCTCATAATTAGAGAATCTTCATTTATTTTTTTATTATTTCAGTAAATTAGACAATATCATCCACACCAATTTATTGTTTTCAAGATTCGAGGTCTAAATTTGTAATAAGTATTATTTTCATTTTTGGATCCTTTCATATCCTTTGATCGAATTATTATTTTTTAGAATAAAATTATTTTGTGTCTTCCTATTATTCATTATGTGCATATGCGTATATGATTTTGTAATAGTAGTATTCAGTTTATTAATTTTACTTTAGACTTAACGTATTCATTTATAATCCGTCGCTAAACGCTACGCACCTTGAGATGCAAGGCGTCACTTTTGCATAAACAATTTTTTAGAGAGGAGTCTTTTATGAGCAGAGCCATCAGGTATTAGAAGTTATCTAGAGAAAGAGATCTATGAACTCAGGTTCATCTTTGCAACAATCTGTTTAACCCTGAGAATGTTTCTTGGCAGCTTGACAGTCCAGCGGCTTGACAGTAAAGAAAATTAAGTATATAAACTTTAAATCTGACTTCACCATCAAATCGATCGGGTAGAATAGGAGAAAATCAACTATTTATGATCCCAAAACAAATTCCGAATGAAAGAGATAAGACTGTTTAAAGTTTGACAATATTATCGATCATTGTCCTACTTCTAACCAAACCAGATTTTTCCTAGTTTATCTTCAAAATTTCAATCAAATCAAATTAGTTGTCAATCAAATCATATCCTCCCCATCCAACATTAAGTCCAGATTCCGTGCATCTCCTGTTGTCATCTTATCTTCGAAGCGAATTAAGGCATTCTCGAACGTTCAAAGGTCTTATCAAAACTATTAATCTTATCAGTCCTGTACTATACCTCCTATAAACAGCCCTCCATGGCTCCTTAAATAGCACATTTAAAAATCACTAAAGATATCTCTACACCGGGGGCAAGTAGGCTGCGTCCGGTCCGGTCCGGGGTCCCAAAATTGGGACGTGCCGTCCCCTGGCACGACACGGCCGTCCGGAACTTGGCCTGAGATCGGCTTGCTGGGCACGTGCTGTGCCTGGGCCAAGCCGTGCCGGCTCGTTTTTTTTTAAACTTTTTTATTAAATATTAAATTTATTATTAAGAAATTTTAGGAGAATAGTTAGCTTAATTTAATTAGGTTTAATAAGAAGAAACGATAGTACAAATAAAATTTTATTATATTAAATCTCATTACATTGATATAATTGCTCTATAAATCTCTTTAGAAATCATACAAAGTCCAAAGAGATGGGAGAGGACCCTGCCTATTACTCTCAACATGTTCTTAGTATTTTTTTCAAGAGATTTATTAGTTAAAAATTACATTAAAAATTTAAAAAATACATGAAAATCCTAACAAATGTAGAAATTACAATTTGAAAAGAAAAAATAAAAGTGTATTTTCATTCATTTTCTAATGAGGTCTCTACTTTTATTTCATTGGACGATCATTATTCCTTTTCTTCTACGTCTAGCCAGTTTTTCAAGCAAACACACATTTTCAATGTGTCTACTATCATTGAGCTTCTCCACTCCGTGAGCATTCTACTCCTGCACTAAAAACAGACTCCGATACTACAGAAGACACCGGAAGGGTTAGTAGATCACGGACCATATTGGAAAGCACAGAATATGTTTTTTCCTGTGATTTTCACCAGGCCAAAATATCGAAGATTTCATAATTTTCAGGGGACACGTCATCTTCATAATTAGTCATTTCTAAATAATAATGTAGTTCATTAAAATATATACTATATTGCTTAGCCTTTTTTCGGTGAAATACGGATGATATTATTGGATTTCTGGTTTTCATAACAGTTGGTTATTTTGTATATTGTGTTTTATCACCATACATATGTTCATATATTTGTACATAATATCTAAACAAATTTTAATATCATTAACTAAATTCCTAATATTATCTTCATAACACATATTCTTATAAAATAAATCTATTAAAATTTCAAGTCCATCTAATTTACAACGTGGATCCACAACAGTTGCAAAATATAATAAATATGGAAAATTTCTAAAATATTTATTAAATTTAGTTTCCGTAGGTTGAACAATATGTTTAAGTATTGGGTGATTCCTACATTTATTAAAAACTGAACTAATTTTGGTTAGATAATATAGTGCAATATGTGTAGTTGGGTAATAAGTGTTTGACAGTGCTTTAATTGCAATTTTAAATTTGCGTAAAAAATTAGAAATGCAATGCAAATTGTGTCATTCATTAATATCTAAACGACATATTTGTAACTCCATTTCATTGAACATATTTATTATATCGTTATATTGAATTGTCGTTTTTAACATTTTTTATGTAGAATTCCATTTTATTTTTATATCTAGAGATAAAATTTTAGATAAGATTTTAAAAATCCTACATATTTGTTTAAATAATTGTCTTCTTGATTCACTATTTTTAATAAATAGTATTGTGTTCCTAAATTTAGTTATTGAATTACTTACTATTCTTAATCTATCTTATATACATAAATTAAGTATGTGACAAATACACCTAATATGAAATAATTTTCCATCTAAAATTGAATTTGTAATATCTTTTAGAATTTCTATTGTGACCATATTTTCAGAAGTATTATCGAAAGAAATAGAAATTATTTTTTATATTCTAAATGCCAAAAAAATACTAAGTAGCGATTGTCATAAATTATGTACATTATAAAATAATTCAAATCTCCTAAATCTAATTATTCTTTTTTGTATACACCAATCTTGATCTATATAGTGAGCCGTTACATATTAATAATGACAACTATTTAGAGTCTCCCAACAATCTGCAATTATAGCAACTCTAAAAATTAAAAATGTTAAAATAACAATTAAAGTTTCCCTCCTATTTTTATATAATTTAAGTATGTCGAATTGACATGTAGAACATGAAACTTTTTTAAATTCATCAGCAAATGATTTTTTTAAAATTTTTGGTTTTTCGAAAAAGAAAAAGGTAGTTCGTCGTGTACTATAAATGTTGCTAAATTTTCTCTTGTACTTATAGAATTATATTTATAAATTCCTAAAAATCCTTCGTAGATGGTTATTTGTGTTTGATGTGGTTCATTTGGTGGGTGTGTTTTATCTAGATGTTTTTTAAGGTGACCCGTTCCACTATCTAAAGGGAATGAATAGATTTTTTGATAATTTTACACCTAGTTTTTCTAACACCAATTTTCATAATTTTTTCAAAATGTTTCCATATGTCCGAACTAGAAGTCCTAGTAGGGGTGGTTGTTCGGGTTTCGGATATGATTGCTTCGGTTGGTTCTTCTTCGGGTATAGAAAATGGTACTTGAGGAGGGTGTTCTAAGGGTTTGCAAAGATTTTGATATTCTCCACTTGTTAAAAAGGAAGAAAAAGAACCCGCAACTTGAGAGAAAGAAGCGCCAGACGAGTATGGATCTATTTCAAAAAAATCACAAAAAAACCGAATAAAAAATTTCAAAAAACTAAATAAAAAAGTTCAAATTATAAATACCTCTTGAGTGGTTAATCATTTGAGAGATAAAGTAAAGATATGAGTACTAGAGAGAGGAAGCTGGAAAACCGAAGAAAACCTTGCTTGAGAGATGAGAGTTGAGGCCAATGGCCCAACGAGACATGTAGCGTGCTTGAATCTTGATGTTGAGTCTTGCTTCCTTGAGACTTCTTTATCACTTGATACTTGCTTGAAATTTGATCGAATATTGTAGAATTTATTTGAAAGAATTTTAATTTTAGAAATTTTTGAGAGAGTTGAGAATTGAGAGTAGTTTTGAGAGAATGAATTTGTTTGTGTGAAGAATAGAAATGGAGGAGATGAGTTATTTATAGGGAAAGAAAGGTCTTTTTACAAATAAAAATTACAAAAAAAAACCCCCTCCAACGGCCATTTTGACCGTTGGAGAAAAGAATTGAAAGAAATTGCAAGAATCCCCCAACGGCTATAAAAATAGCCGTTGGAGGGGCTCTGTGCAAAACAATTGCAAAAAACCCCGCATAACGGTTATATTTCAAAAAAATAAAAATTAAAAAATAGGCCGAGTGTCAGGCATGGCTCGGCCCGAGCGGGCCGCGTCGTGCCCACGGCGCGGGCGACCCTGGTTCAGGCATGGCCTGAGCCAGGGACCCGAGCCATGCTGGGTACGGCAAGGCTCATCTGAGCCGTGTTGGGCACGTGCCCGACACGTGCTAGACCGGGTGTGCCCAATGGGCCGTCCAATCCATTTTCCACCCCTATCTCTACATGTTTGTATAGAAAGGTGGTGATCTACAAGCTTTTAATGTAGTTTACATGATTAATCGTCCTTCCAATATTCCATCTTTTCTTTGCGTGTCCCAATCTTCGTTCATCATCGCTGTACTCTTCTTTGATCCCCTTGTTAGTGATGAAAATTCCCAATTAAAAGGAAGATTTCATACAGAATGCGGAGCTAACTCCGTAACTCCGCGTTTGGCTATGATTTAGCCCTGCGTTGAGTAAAATGCGGAGCTAAGTCCATAGCTCCACGTTCAGAGTATTTTAACTCCGTGTGAGTAGATTTTTAAGAATTCTGAATTGATTGAGATTGAAATTTGGGCTTATCCAATACCCGAATTGAGTCCAATTAAAATTTATATTCAAGAGATTTAAATCAAAACTAAGATATTTAATTAGAATTCTTGATAAATACAAACACTTTCTAATTCTATTTGATTGGAAACTCTCAGATTAACTCAAGGCTATAAATACCCCGAAAAGAATGGAGAATTGTAACCTCCAATATGGTCGGAAAATGGAAGAAGGTTGTAAAGATGTATAATGATTCGGAATCAAGTGATTAAGAACCTCATCACAACACCCGACTTAAGTCAAGAGCTGTCCCACCTCAAAACTATAAAAAAGTTGCAAAAGGTTCTTATAACGACGACAGCGATAATTCGGTTATAGCTTCACCTCATTCCTCTGCATCATCTCGGCTATAGAGATCAGCATCACACATGGTGGATAAATCAAATGACATCGATCAAAGATTTGAAGCCCAGGAAAAGATGATTCGGGAGCAACAAAAGACAATTGAAGATCTTAGAATGATACTCTTAAAAGTGGTCGAAAATACTCAGAAGATTGTTGAGGATAACGCTAAGAAAGAAAAAGAAACCTTATTCAACAAACTGAACGAGAAAGATAAAGAAGAAAAAGCCCACTCAACACATGAGAACGAGGAAAAATATTCTTTTCATGATCCACATGAGGAGAAAATTGAGAAATTGCAAAGTCAACTCGAAGCACTTATGCACAAAAAGGAGTTGAAAGAATCGGGCGTCTCAAAACCATATCCACCTGAATGGGATATGGTACCATACCCTCAGAAATATAAACCGCTCAAACTGGAGCCATATGACGGGAAAGGGTCTCCCAGTCAACACATTTATTACTTCTTGTCTCAAGCAGGACATTTGATGGGTAATGACCCGGTTATGACCAAGGTATTCGCAAATACCATGCGAGGGCCTGCCTTTACTTGGTTTATGCAGCTGCCCCAGGTACTATTAATACCTGGTTTGATGTGGAGAAAATATTTCTCTCACGTTTCTTTGAGAATGATACCGAAATTACGGTTCATTTCCTCCTTGCAACTAAACAAGGGGAACAAGAAACAGTAAAAGACTTCATAGAAAGGTTCCGGGAGAAGTCCGTGCATTGCAAACACGGAATGGTCCAGGAAACCCTAGTCGAGATATGTTGACATAATCTTACGACTAACGTGCTCCTGAAAATGGGGGCCGTAGAGTCCAGGACATGGGGAGATTTGCTCAAACAGGGAGAGCAAGCCGAAGATTTGATTCGTCGAGTAGAAGAGTCTCGTGGATCAAGAAGTACTGGAAGTAGTAGGCCATACGCCCAAAATAACAATAAAAATAAAGGTAAAGCGGCAATGGCATCAGAGGCAGCTCCACAAAAGATAAATCCTCCGAGCCCAAAGCCCCAAGATCAAAAGGGCCCAAAGCAAAATAGGCCTCAACAGGAGAGGACCTATACTTTTAAGGCGGAACAGACGCCTACACACTTCCACCTGTTCCTGAGGAAGGGAATGTTGAAACTTCCAGAGAATAGGAAACCGGAGGACGCTGGTAAGACCAACGATCCCAATTATTGCCTCTACCACCGGAATGTTGGACACCCTACTAGGGATTGTTACCCTCTAAAGAGCAGAATCCAAGCACTAATAGAAACTGAAGTTCTGACACTTAAAGAGGAACAAAAGAAGGTCACTGCCAATATGGCAACCATAGTGGTTGAAACCCATGAGTTCCCTACAGGGGTAACCCCAATTCCAAAGGGGAAGTTGGTTACAAAAAATCATGACCCGCACAATAAGGCTCAAGAAGGACTTGTCCCCATAACAACCCAAAAGGGGGAAGTTATGTGGGTCCACCCTGATTTACTACAGGATGAACAGTGGACTACCACAGGGGGTCAAAGGAAAAAAGTGGACTGTTAATGCCATTTCCGCAGAGATAAAAGAAGAATATATAGCTTCGGGAGCCTTCACAGATTCTGAAGAAGAGCCCGAAACAATGGCCACTCATCAAGATGGGGTGGGCCCTTCCAACACTCGGTCTGGCAAACCATACCTCAAGGATTACACCAGAGTAGACCGAAGAACATATACGGGGAACTCACGAGCCCACGAAACAAAAGGGACTTCGTTTCTAGAAGAATCCTGTTAGAAATGAAAAGGCCAAGGAGACTACCTTCAAATTCGATATAATAGCCCAGTTAGCGAATATCCTAGCACGAGTAATACTTTACGAATTGTTAAAATTATCAAAATCAACTCGTGAAGTATTAAGAGAGCCCCTGGCAGACTCTGAGTCATTCTTAGTTCAAATCGTCGAGCCGGCCGATGAGGAACAGGACTCTTGCCCCAGCTGTCATCAAGTAAGGAAGTAGGTCCCATAAATTACCTTCTCTCCGGAGGACATGCAGGTAAGGAATATAGAACATAATAGTTCTTTATATTTCACCGGATATGTCGGATCCACCAAGGTGGAACACATTCAATACGATCCGGGGTCTGCACTAAGCGTTATTCTCATAAGACTAATGCAACTATTGGGAATATCTCCTCATCGTTTGACGCCTACAAATACTACCATCTATGGATTCAATGCTAACAACAGCTGTCCTCTTGGCAAAATCCGACTGTGGTGCCAAATTGGAGATTTAAGGACGGAGGTTACATGCTACGTTATAGACGCAGATACGTCTTATAACATCTTGTTGGGACGACTTTGGATCCATGCATATATGATAGTCCCGTCAACTCTCCACCAGTGTATGAAGTACTGTGATGAACAGGAAGAAGTCCGGACACTAGTTACAGATAGATAACCATTCAAGGTACTAGAGAATTACTTCACGGATGCCAGGCTCTACAAACCAGTCCATGAGGTCCCGTACGACAATCGCAGCAGGCTTCAAAACCCCGATGACAGCAGCAATGAAGCCGAGACGGAGTACGAGTCTCCCGAAGATAACGACGGGGGTGATTATGAAATCAATCCTCACATAGATTTTAATTTGAATTTTGATAATAATGTAGCTGATGTAGTAGAGAGTGAGTGGGTTATCAATGAAAATATAAAGTTAGTCTATGAGCCTACTATAGCTACTGAGTCTGAACCCTCTTGTACTTCCACTGAAGTGGATGGCCTGTCCGAACTTGAAGTTCTGGCGGCGTACCATTTGCCACTCAGGTCATCCCTCCTCTCTCAATCAAAAATAACTAAGGGACAAGGTCACTTCTTCAAAGTACCTTCTCGACAGAGGTCCCAAAAGCTGATCATGTTCGGCAAAGTAATTACATCACCTCAACAAAGACAAAGCAGTGAAAGTGATGAACAAATATCACCTCAATTTCACTTATATGAATAGAAATCCCGGCAAATGATGGAGAAGATAGGTTATAATTTCACCCAGAAACCGGGGTTAAACTTTGAAAAAGGGCAACGGAATCTCATACCCTCATTTAGACCAAGAGGAAAGAACCCAGACTATTATCAAAAGACTCGCAGAGGGTTGGGCTATATATCTACTCTTCTCTCACCACCATACCGATATGAGGAAAGATTTTCGTCCGATGAGGATTTAAACCCACTTGACCATGACTCGGATCAAAGTACTGGCGCTTAGTTTCAATCTTTGACCGCCAATATAGTTTCAGCCGCACCAGAAAGCGACGAGAAACCAATTGATATTCAAGATGATTCCTGGGCTAAGCATATGGACACTCTCTGGGATGTCCACTTTGAACAGCGTGACCCGCCCACATAAGACAAATTGGTACAAGTTAATATGGGAATGGAAGAAAACCCGAAACCCATCTTCATAAGCGACACGCTAACTCCCTTGGAAAAGAAGGAACTTATATCTCTTATCAAAGAGTATATAGACGTGTTCGCATGGAGTTATGAAGACATGCCCGGGCTTGACCCTCAAATTGCCACGCACCGGTTAAATATTAAAGAGGACGCCAAGCCAGTTAAACAACAGCAAAGGCGTTTTCGACCCGAATTGATGGAGGCAATAGTTGCTGAGGTCAACAAGCTCATAAAATCTAGATTCATCCGTGAAGAGCAACATCCTGATTGGGTGGCTAACATAGTGCCGATTCGTAAGAAGAACGGCAAAATCCGGATATGCATCGATTTTCGAGATCTGAACACTGCATGTCCTAAGGATGAATTTTCACTCCCCATCACCGATGTGATGATTGATAATACTTGCGGTTATGAGAGGATGTCCTTTATGGATGGCTTCTCAGGCTATAACTAGATTAAAATGCACCCAGATAATGAAAAGCACACGGCTTTCAGAACGCCGCTGGGGGTATACTGTTATACGGTGATACCTTTCGGATTGAAGAACGCCGGTGCCACCTACCAACGAGCGATGAGCATCATATTCAAAGAACACATGCGCAAAACAGTAGAGTGTTATGTGGATGACTTAGCGGTCAAAAGCAAGAACAAAGAAGATTATCTTCATGATTTAAGAACGGTTTTCGATCTTATGCGAAAACATAACTTGAAGATGAACCATGCCAAGTCTTTCATGGGGGTGCGTAGCGGAAAGTTCCTTGGGTTTATAATCACTTCAGAAGGAATTTTCCTTGATCCGAAGAAAGTAAAAGCGATTAGTGAAATGCCACCGTCTCGCAATCTTAAGGAATTGAGGGGGTTACAAGGAAAGTTAGCTTATATCCGACGCTTCATCTCCAATTTATCAGGGCGATGCCAACCGTTCTCTAGACTCATGAAAAAGGGAGTTTCTTTCGTATGGGATGAGGCATGTCAACAGGCGTTTGACGATCTCAAAGAATATCTCACTAAACCTCCTGTTCTTATAGCACCGGTCCCTGGGCAGCCATTCCTTATATATGTAAGGGCCATGGATGACGCTTTAGGAGCGTTACTTGCTCAGTATAATGAGCATGGCCATGAACACACCCTCTATTACTTAAGCAGGACAATGATCGGAGCTGAGCGTCGGTATACCCCGATCGAAAAAGAATGTTTAGCCCTAGTGTTTGCTGTTCAGAAAATGCGACACTATCTTTCAGGGCAAACGATACATGTCATATCACTGGTTAACCCCTTGAAAATCCTGATGACAAAATCGGGATCCTTAAACAGCCGATTAGCAAGATGGGCATTATTGCTATCGCCATATGATATACACTTCGTCCCTCAAAAAGTCATGAAGGGACAGGCGATCGCCGATTTCCTAGCAGATCATCCAATCTGATCCAATTCCAAACCGACGACAGAGGTCAACACAGTTAGCAAAGAACAACCATGGCAAATATTCTTTGATAGTGCTGCGAGACGATCTGTTGCTGGAGTGGGGGTTGTGCTAATATCCCACATAAACATATATTGGCTAATGGTTACTCATTAACGGAACCGTGCACGAATAATGTGGCGGAATACAACGCACTCATTATCGACTGAAAAATGGCTCTGCAGCTGGGGGTGAAGTATCTAGAGGCATATAGAGACTTTAAGCTCATCGTTAACCAAATGACGGGTGAGTATGAAGTCAGACATGAAGCCCTCCTCCCTTATCATCAGCTAGCCATTGAGCTAGCAGGATATTTTGAACAATTTTATATATATCATATATCTCGGAATGAGAACGTCTATGCAGATGCTCTTGCTGCGTTAGCTGCAACATTGGCGATCCCGCCGGGTGAAGCTAAAAGCATCACTATTAGCAGCAGAGAACTCCTCCACCCAGATACGGTATCTCAACCAAAGAGGTGTGCCAGACAGGCTTAATTCTGGAACCCCCATGGTTGGCGATTTCCATTTATAGATTACGCCCTATATGGGATTCTACTAGAGGATCCAAAGGAGGCCACCTCGATAAAGAGGAAGGCCCCGAGATTCTACTTTGATCATACACTTCAAACTTTGTACAAAAAGTCAAATGATGGTCTGTTGCTACGCTGCATATCAAAAGCAGAAGCAGATGAAGTGCTGAGGGAAATACATGATGGAGTGTGTGGAGCTCATCAGCCCGGTCCAAAACTCAGAGACCGCATAAGAAGACTGGGATATTACTGGCCGAAGATGATTACAGAGGCAATGGCATACGCTAAACGGTGTCATGCATGCCAAGTACATGCCAATTTTATTCATCAACTCCCAGAATACTTGCACAATACCATTGCTAGTTGGCCATTTGAGGCATGGGGAATGAATATTGTAGAGCCAATAACTCCCCCGTCGTCCAGAGGACATCGGTTTATTCTTCCAATAACTGATTATTTTTCAAGATGGGCCGAAACCGTGCCCATGAGAGAAGTGAAAACGACAGACGTGATTAAATTCATCAAGCATCATGTCATTTACCGTTTTGGCATCCCCCGAAGGATCATCCATGATAATGAACCGCAATTCATCAGCCAGGAATTCTCAAGATTCTGTGATAAGTTCAGAATCAAAAATATTGCTTCAACGCCATATAACCCCGCAGCAAATAGATTGGCCGAAACTTTCAACAAGACGATCATTAAACTCCTTCAGAAGTTTGTCTCTTCCAACAAAATGGACTGGGATGAAAAGCTGGGAGAGTGTTTGTGGGCTTATCGCACAACCGTTCGCACCCCAACAAAAACTACCCCGTTCTCCTTGGTTTATGGAAGTGAGGCCGTCTTACCTCTTGAAATTCAGATACCATCTTCGAGAGTGGCCTTAGCCACAAAGATGACGACAGAAGAGCGTCATCAACAAAGACTGCGAGAATTAGAGGCGTTAGATAAAAAAAAGTCTCAGGGCTCAACAACAAATTGAGTTGTATCAAGCCCGATCTCGTGAACTTTCAATAAGAACGTTAAACCAAGGACCTTTAAATAAGGAGACTTGGTCCTGGCTATTAAAAGGCCAATGATTCTAACACACAAGACTAAGGGTAAATTTGAACCCAAGTGGGAAGGACCATTTGTTGTGGAGATGGTATACTCTAGTGGAGCCTATCGCTTAATGAATCAAAATGGCGATAGGATGATGATGCCGATCAACGGCAAATTTCTAAAGAAATACTATGCTTAATAAACTAGAATCGTGACAGAGTGACTGTCACATCTGGTTCATGTCCTTAGAGGTATGACCATCCACTTGTTCAAGTTACGCATATGAGTACTTGAACTTCTTCATAAAACTAGGCATGCGCAATTAGGTGCCTCTGCCGAAATCTGATGATCCTGACCCGATCATCTTGGTATGTGCAGTTCAAGTTACGCATTAGAGCCTTGAACCGCTTCACTTGTTCAAGTTACGCAGATGAGCACTTGAATTTCTTGCTTAAAACTAGGCATGCGCAATTGGCGCCTTAGCCAAAATCTGGTGATCCTGATCCGATCATCTTGATATGTGCAGTTTAAGTTACGCATGAGAGTATTGAACCGCCTCCACTTGTTCAAGTTGCGTAGATGAGCACTTGAACTTCTTACTTAAAGATAAGCATGCGCAATTAGGCGTCTCTACCGAAATCTGGTGATCCTGACCCAATCATCTTAGTATATGCAGTTCAAGTTACGCATGAGAGCCTTGAACCACCTCAACTGGTTCAAGTACGCAGATGAGCACTTGAACTTTTTGCTTAAAACTAGGCATGCGCAATTAGGCGCCTCTGCCGAAATCTGGTGATCTTGACCCGATCATCTTGGTATGTATAGTTCAAGTTACGCATGAGAGTCTTGAACCTCCTCCACTTGTTCAAGTTACGCAGATGAGCACTTGAACTTTTTGCTTAAAACTAGGCATGCGCAATTTGGCGCCTCTGCCGAAATCTGGTGATCCTGACCCGATCATCTTGGTATGTGCAGTTCAAGTTACGCATGAGAGTCCTGAACCGCCTCCACTTGTTCAAGTTACGCAGATGAGCACTTAAACTTCTTACTCAAACTCTAGGCATGCGCAATTAGGTGCCTCTGCCAAAATCTGGTGATCCTGACCCGATCACCTTGGTATTAGCAGTCTAAATTACGCAGATGAGCCTTGGACTGTTTTACCTAAACAACTAAATCATTTTGATGACAAGTTATCTGTTGTGCAAACAAATTTTGTAGCAAACAGGTAAAAGAATCAAAAGATTACCTTCATCAATAAGGATGAAGTTACAAAGAATCAGTAAAGTTCTCTCTTTTATTACAAGTTTTTATTACAAAAAGAATGAAGAATAAAAGAACAGAAAAAAATTATGGATCTCCTAGAAGCCTCAATTTATTTGTCGTCTCGTCAATCACTCGACGACGAGTTTCCTCCACGGAGTATTGGGCCTGCCGGCGTAAATCATCGTCATTTATTGCCAGTTGCTGGGTCAACTGCTGACGAGATTCTTCAATAGTACGGCTCCTCATTATGCCTTCCTGTTCGAGCTGTCCTTGTTGAAGAATCAGCTCTTTCCGTTTCTTAACGGATTCCCCTAACCGAGACTCACTGGTTTCCAAAATAGCTCGAGCCTTAGTAATAATCTCTCTGGCTCTAAGGATGGCGGCCTGACTCCCCTCAATCTTGAAGTCCACTATCTCTAACCCCCTAAGGATTGATTCTTGACTGGCTCATAGTTCTGCCAACTCTCGAGACCAGACTTCCTCTTGGCTCCTCAGTTCCTCTTGACAAGCCACTAACTCTACCCGAAGACGCGCCAATTCGATCTCAATAATCGCTTCCACATCCACTTGGCGAACTGTGTTTAACGTCTTCACCTGGTCTTCCAAAGCTTCCAGGCGGGCTCGGTAGGGAGCAGCTCGGTCACGTTCCCCAATCCTTTCAATATTATCCAGATAGCTGGACAACATTGGACGTCCAAGATTAAATAAATCTCTTCCGTCCAGGATCATTCCGATACACCTCCTTAGTAGCCGCAAAAAGTCATTGACACTGTGGTTAAAGAATTCTTCAAGAGGGTCCACAGTGTCTGTGTTTAAAGCAGGCAGCACTAAGGAAGATGTCGCTGGAGGAGAAGTAGCGTCCGTTGGGGTCGAGGAAGAAGAAGCCCGTCCCTGTACCAGATTCATGACATGAGGGGCCAGTAAAGCCAATATAGACTTGGCAGAATTAGGAACCCGAGGAGTCACTGGTACAGATCATTCGAGTAGCACCATCAGCAGTAGTAGACGATGGAGTATTTTCACCCGAAGCTCCCCCTATGGCAGAAGTGGTTTCGAATGAGAACTTCAGATTTTCTTCGTCTCCCACTAGCAGAAGACTTAGAGATGGAAGAGTCATAGGTGTCTCAACAGTCATGATGGTAGAAGATGTTAATATTACTGGCTGAGGATCAGAGGGTATACCAATAACTACTGGAAAGGTCTCCTCGAAATAGACCGGTGGTGTTGGAGACGGCAGACTTGGGGATGGCGTAGCTTCTCTTACTGCAGCCTCGACAACCATCTCTGTCCTATCATCACTCTCTAGTTCATCTATTGGGGGAACTGGAGAAGGAACAGAGGGAGGAGTTGTCGTAAAGTAGTCTGCGTCAAACTCATTTGCAGAACTACCCAAACCTCCCACCGAGCAGTTGTGCCGGAATAATCCACCTTCTCCTCAGACTCTCCCCTGGTAGTCGAATGCATCGGCGAGTGGGGCTAACTACCTGCATTTCAGAAAGCAAACAAATAGTGTTACATATAATGATGAAGTGAATAATAGACAGAAGATAGAATATAAAAACCATACCAGGAGATACAAGTCCAGTTGTCGGACTTGAAGGGGGAGCCATCGCTGTTTCCAGGAGCGCACCCGTTTCGCTACCCAGAGGTTGCGTCGCGGAGTGTTCGACAGATTCTGCGGTTGGGGGAGTCGGGACCTCGGTAGCACTTGGAGCTTCAGCAAGTCTACTCTCCTCTACCAGCGCCGGAGATAGAGTAGAGGCCAACAAATCTGAAGCAAACTTAGCCACCGCCTCTTGAGAGACTAAGAGGGTCCCCGGGGCTAATTTCTTCTTCTTCTTCGCCGGTTCGCCTCTTACAAATCCGCTGCGTTTAATGGCTGGACTCCGGGAGCGGGGAATTAAATCTTGAGGGGCACCACCATCATCGCCATCATCATCATTACCATTATTGTCATCACCATCAGAGTTTCCCAAGTCTGATGGATCGGTCGCCGCACCAAGGAATTCGTCTATTCCCTTCACCCTCACTCTTTTGGCTCCTTTGCGGCTAGCATAGAAGGCCTCTATCTCCTTGCAGCAGTTGCGGTTGATGGAGAAGTTAGGTACTTCAGCATTAGCAACGCTGTACCAGGTACAGAAGCGTAACACCATGCTTAGCTCTGGCAATTTCCGGGGTAGCATAAATTCCGTTCTGGTTCCTCTAGCAACAAAATGGAACCAGCCCCGTGCCCCTGCGTATATATTCCCTTCGTACGCCAACTCTTTATTTGGATTTCCTATATAAAGCTGTGTGTATCTAAATTGACAAGCAAATCTGCTCAGGATATATGGCTCTATATAGCACATAGTTTCTTGCCTGTACACTAAGTATCCGGGGCGAATATTCAATAACCACCAGAAGACACCTGAAGATAAGTTGGTGAACTTGTCTGCTCCCAAAATATCTTTAAAGTTAGATCCATACTCTCCCCCAGGGAAGTCTGGGAAGCAGCAGAAGATCTCGTAGTTTTGATGGTAACGGAGTGTCCTGCGGATTTGAGATATACAATTACTCTTCCAGACAGAGCGCTCGTACTTCTCTACGAAGAACGGCTTGTCAGTTGGGTTGCAATCCGCAGCACTCATCAAAAATGGGCAGTGCATGACTAGCCACGCCATTAAATATGTATAAGACATCTCTACCCTTGGGTGCGGTGTCTTCATCGTAGCAGCCTCTTTGGCCGCCTTTCCCTTTCTAGCTTTACCTTTATTCTTCTCTGCTGGCATAAAACTATTGCAGAGGGCCCAGAGCCTGCTTTGGAGGTTGGCAACCATCGCTGGTAATAACCCGAAGGGTCGGCCATAGGCCAATAGGACGGCTGGATAGACAACGTTATTGGCAATAGCTTCCTTAGGCAACGAAGGGACGGCACACCTCTTCAGCCACAATATTAAAAAGCCAGCAAGGAGATCCTTCTCAGAAATAGGAAACTGGGCTTGGTAATGGAAGCTCTGAAAGACCATGTCAGGACTAAATCCTCCTTCATTTGATTCGGTCGTATATGTTGTGGCTTCTAAGTTGGAGATACGCTCCTTCACCTCTTCGATACTAACAGAAGGGCGTCCATGAACCATGGGAAGACTCTCTTTCAGATTGATGAAGAGATAGTCTGCCCACTTCTTATGGCCAATTCCCTAGTTCCTTACTCCAGCCAGGTCGGCGCAAATATGATAGTGGCACATCATTTTCCAGTAGGTCTGGTAGATATGCGCATCCCTAGCATCTTTAATTCTTCATTAGTAGGGATATATTCCTCATAAGGGACTTCGCCCACTGATAACCCCGACACTTCGAACATCTCGTGGAGAGCAAATCCCAGCTCACCCACCGGTGTAAAGAAGGTGCCGGTTACGGGGTTATACATCTCCAGCAGGCTGAACAAGTGGTACGAACTTTGAGGCAAGCCAAATTGGATGTTTGTAATGGCTTTGTACAAGCCAATTTCCTTTAGGGTCTGCTCATGGGTGTCCAGTATGTGTTTGACAAGTCTGAACCACCACATGTTGCACGAGGAGTGGACCCATCCGGGCATTCTAAAGTCTTTGGCGGGGTATTGTCCACCCTTGGCTAAGAATTCACTAAGGAAAGTCTTAGCACGAATCGAGACTTCACCAACAGGGTGCTCTTTGGTGACTCTGCCTGGGAGGAGCCCCGTAATACATCTAGGGGGACCGTCTTGAAAAGCCCCATTCGCGCCGAACTTGCCGTCGCAACACCATCATACTCACGAGTTAGTTCAAATTCTAACTCGCGGTGGGAGGATAGCCTCTGGAGATACACCAGAGGGTAGCTACGCTCCATGTCAGGCAGAAACATGAGCAGATCCCCGGCTTGGTATAGCCACTTGCCCTCCTCTTCAAAGAGGATCTCATCCGAGTGCTCTATAGCATCTCCAAAGAGGAACGCCGGCTTCTCCAACGCCTCCCAGTTCGTGGCTTCAAAGAGAGCATCCGTAATGATCTCCCGTGCAGTAGCAGGGCTGTATCTGATTAGCTTCTCCCTGCGCTCCCTCAAACCCAGCTTGTACGCAGCAAAAACAGTCGTGAAGCGAAACTGGGTGACTGAGTATGCACCCCCGCCATAGCCGAAGTGATGCCATTGGGAGATTGGATCTACTGAGCAGCTAACTACAAAAAGAGAATCAAATAATCAGGAAAAAAATTTTACAAAATCAGGAAAATTGTCTAAGTATGAAAATGCGGAGCTAAGGATAACTCCGCGCGGAGTTAAGAAGATAGCCTCACGTTTTAACAAAACGCGAGGATGATAAAATAACTTCGCGTTTGATTAATAAACGCAAAGCTAAGTTGATAAACTCCACGAGAACAAACGCGAAGCTAAATTGTAACCTCGCGTGAGAACGCGACAGCTAGCAAAAATAACTTCGCGTTTAAAAACGCGGAGATAACGCGATAGCTTCGCGTGGAGGAAGATCAGAGATCTTTTCCTTCTTTTCCAAGCCATTTGGCCAGAGTACGGCGATCTCGCAGGTAAAAGAAATGATTGGCCGGTTAAAACCGAGCCAAATCACTCTAAAAATGTTCTAAAAAGCCCCAAAAATGAGGTTCTTACCTCCGATAGGCGAGGCGTGGACTGGCTCGCCACTGCCACGACTGCTGCCGCCGCTGTTTGCGCCAGTCGCCGACGGTGAGGCTGCGCGTGAAGAAGCACGGGTCTTGGGTGCCATTGCTTGCGAAATCTTGAAGAAAATTGACGGAAATCGGGTCGAAAATCGCTCAGTTGCCTGAGTCGCCTAGATCGCCGAAGTTCTGGAGCTCTAATCTCTTGAAAATCCTTCGAATGAAATAAGGAAGAAAAGAAGAGACTCCATTTAAATGAAGAAAACCGCCTCTCGGTATTTGGTGCGAGAATCGGAGCGACTAACTGGTCAATTACTCTCTAAAACGCGAAGCTATTAGCTTCGCGTGGTCATCTGAAACGCGAAGCTATTAGCTCCGCGCAACTATGCAAAACGCGAAGCTAACTTGGTATTTTAGCTACGCGTTTCTATGAAGCTTGGGCTTGGCAAGCGTGATCAGGCGCCTTTGCCGAAATCTAATGATTATAACAATAATCATCTTGGTATGTGCAGTTCAAGTTATGCATGAGAGACTTGAATTGCGTCCACTTGTTCAAGTTACGCATAAAAGCCTTGAACTGCCTCCATCAAACTAAGGCATGTGCAAATTAAGCGTTTCTGTCTAAATTAAATGATCTTTATCTGATCATTTCAGGCAAAATTCTTGAAGCCAATAGATAAAGAGAAAAGGAATTATCTTTATTCATGAAGCAAAATGTTACAGAAAAAGAGGGAGTTATAACTCTCCCAAAAGCTTCAACCTATTCATCGACTCATCAATAACCCGACAACGAGTTTCCTCCATGGAGTGTTGAAATTTCCTGGTTCACATGCAAAATATCTCCTCTGCAAATGTCAATTATGATCTGTTTAAAGTTTTCAGTGGATCATCTGAAGATACTGCTACAAGAATCCTAATGAAGATGCACAAGTTGAATTCGACATGCTACAAGCCCTTAGATGATCATCTCTATCGCTTTGGAGAGCGACAGAGATTGTCATCTAACAGAAATGGTCCTCAAAAAAACTTAATGAGCTGCAGCAGAGTTCTTGTAACTCCTTCAAAAAATTATCTTTTGGAGCCAGAGCTTGAAACCTGCAATTATATTGTAAAGCATATGCTTCTGGCTTCCTTAGAGTCACTTTTGCTGATGAAGACTGGTAGAGCCACATGCACTCCTCTTCGAAAAGGATCTGGTTTGAATACTCCACTGCAAAAGAAGAACCAAGAGTTAGAGAAAACTCGAAAAATCTTCTAAGTATAAAAATGCGGAGCTAAAAATAACTCCGTATGCAGCTGAGGAAATAGCCTCGCGTTGAAACGCGACTGCTAGTCAAAATAGCCTCGCGTTGAAATGCGACTGCTAGTCAAAATAGCCTCACATTGAAACGCGATTGATAGTCAAAATAGCCTCGCGTTAAAACGCGACTGCTAGTCAAAAATAGCCTCGCGTTAAAACGCGACTGCTAGTCAAAAATAGCCTAGCATTGAAACGCGACTGCTAGTCAAAATAGCCCCATGTTTCAAACGCGAGGATGACGCGATAGCTTCGCGTAAGAAGAAGAGCAGAGTTCTTCTCCATCTTCTCCTTCCTCCCTAAGCCTTACAGCCAGAGAACGGCGATCTCACCGGTTCAAAAATGGTTGGTCGGATAAAACTTAGTCTAAATACTCCAAAATTGTTCTAAGGAGTCTAAAAGTTGAGATTTTTACCTCCAATGGGTGCGGCATGAACTGGTTTACCGCTGTGTCCGCTCTATCAGCCGCTGCCGCCGCTGCTAACGCCGACCGCCGATCGTGAGGAGGCGCGCAACGTCATACTCTTCTTAGGTGACATCCTAATGATGAAAATCTACGGAAAATCGAAGGAAGATCGATTGAAGATTGTTCGTCGACATGAGTTGTTCAGTCGCTTGAGCTCTGGATTCGTCAACTCTTTGAATGAAGAAGAAGAGTCAGGGACTCTATTTAAATGAGAGAACCCGCCTCTTCGTATTCGGTGCAAGGTTCGGAGTAACACTGAGTAATTACTGAACAGTTAATGAGCAATTACTCACTGAAAAGCGAAGCTATTTAGCTCCGCGCAAGTGAACAAAACGCGAGATAAACTTGGTATTTTAACACTGAGTTTTGTGTTTGAAGATCCAAAGTATTTCAAAATTTGCTAAGTTCTGAGCCATTTTGAAAACTTTGGAGGGGGTTCTGTTGGCAGTGAAAATTTCTAAATAAATAGAGTTTTCCACAACAGAATACGGAGCTAACTCCGCAGCCCCGCGTTTGGCTATATTAGCCTCGCTTTTGAGAAAAACACGGAGTTAATCAATAACTCCGCGTTCTGGTTCAATAGCTCCGCGTTTTGATGCGATTAGCTCCACGTGAGCAGATAACTGGAACCTCAAATTTTTTGAGATTATGATTTGGGCTTATCCAAATACCCAAATTAAGTCCGATCAGAACTCTAAATCAAAAGATTTAAAACAAAACTAAGATATTTGATTGGAATCCTTGATGAGGACAAATTCTATTTAGATAGAAATTCTCATATGATCCTAAGGCTATAAATACCCTCTTGGAGAAGTCCTAAGGGTCTTTCTTTTCGGCATCAAAAGGTTTTGGTGAAGTTCGAGTTATGCATAGAGTCTTGAACGAATCAAGACTAGAGGAGATCAGTTCTAGTCAGCCGCCATCTTCAAGAGAGAAGAGTTCGACTTTAAATCGTCCATAGGAGCTGCTTGATAGATCCCATCGCCATACAGATCCCACACTACATTGTAAAAGAGACCGATTAAGATATAAAATCCTCTCGTTTATTCTTTCTTTTTTCTTGTTCTCTTTCGTTGTAATTTAAGTTAATTCAATGGAGGGAAAGCGAAGAAATTCTGCTGCGAACACTCCTCCTCAGGAAGGGTATGTTAAAGCTTCAAAATAATCGAAAACCAGAAGAGGCGGGAAAAACTAATGACCCTAACTACTGCTTATATCACCGAAATGTCAGGCACCCGACCAAAGACGGTTATCCTCTCAAAAATAGAATCCAAGCATTAATAGAAACCGGAGTTCTAACACTAAAAAAGGAATATAAGAAGGTTACCGCCAATATGGCGACCCTGGTAGTGAGAACCAATGAATTCCCTGCAGGAGTAACTCCAATACCATCAGGAAAATTTATTGTTAGAAATCATGACCCACACGACATGGAGCAAAAAGGACTCTACGAGCTGCTACGATTATCATGGTCAACTCAAAAAGTATTAAGAGAGACTTTGGCAAATTCTGAATCTTTCCTAGTACAGATTGTCGAACCATCTGATGAAGAAAAGGATTCCTACCTCGCTGTCACCAAGAGAGGAGGCAAGTCCCGCAGATAATTTTCTCGCCAAAAGACATGCAGGTGAGAAATATAAAGCACAATAGACCTTTATATTTCACCGGATATGTCAGATCTACAAAAGTAGGCCGCATTCAAATTGATCCAGGGTTCGCATTAAGTGTCATCCCGAAAAGACTGATGCAGTTGTTAGGGATCTCACCTCATTGCTAGGGATCTCACCTCATCGCCTCACACCAACGAATACCACAATATATGTATTCAATGCCAATGACAGCTATCCTCTTGGCAAGATTTGACTCCGATGTCAGATTGGAGATCTGAAAACAAAGGCTATGTGTTACGTCATCGACGAAGATACGTCCTATAACATCATCTTGGGACGGTTATGGATCCATGCCTATATGATAGTCCCGTCAACTCTCCATTAGTGCATGAAATATTGCGATGAGTAAGGAGAAGTTTGGACTTTAATTGTGGATAAACAACTATTTAAAGGGTTGGAAAATTATTTCACTGATGCAAGGCTACATAAGCCTACCCATGAGATTTCTAAAAAGTCTGAGGAGCCCGGTGATAGCGGTAACGAAGCAGATACCGAACATGGGTCCTCAGGAGAAGATGGGGGTGATTACGAGATAAACCCTAACATAGACTTTAATGGAATTAATGTAACTAAGACTGTTAGTGTTGAAGACGAATGGGTTATCAATGAAAATATAAAATTAATTTATGAGCCTATTGTTGCTAAGAATCTGAACCTTCTTGTACTTCTACCAAGGCAGATGGCCTGTCCAAACTTGAAGTTCTGACGGCATATCATTTACCAATCAGGTCATCTCTCCTTTCTCGGTCCAAAATAACAAAAGGGCGAGGTAACTTTTTTGAAGTTCCTTCTCAACAGGTACCTCAAAAACCTATTGTCTTCGGTAAAGTGGTTACCTCACCAAACCAAAGGCAAGATAGCGAGAGTGAAGAACAAACATCACCTCAAGCAAAAATCCCAACAAATAATGGAGAAAATGGGTTATAATTTTACCCAGAAGCCGGGATTTAATTTTGAAAAAGGTCGGCGAAACCTCTTACCCTCTTTAAGACCAAGAGAGAAAAGCCCAGATTATTATCACAAGACTCGAAGAGGGTTAGGGTATGTGTCCACTTCTCCCATACCATCAAATAAAACGGTGGAAAGCTTTTCGACCGACGAAGATGTATATCAACAAGAATATGATTCCGATCTAAGTATCGGTGCCTTGTTCCAGTCACTAGCCGCCAATATGGTTTCGGCCATGCCTGAGAGCAACGAGAAACCAATTGACATTCAAGACGAGTCTTGGGCTAAACACATGGATACTCTGAAGGATGTCCATTTTGAAAAACATGACCCACCTACAGGAGATAATATGATGCAAGTTAACATGGGAACTGAAGAAAATCTAAAACTCATTTTTATAAGCGAAATACTAACTCCCACAGAGAAGGAGGAGCTTGTAGCCCTTATTAGGAAATATATAGATGTGTTCGCATGGAGTTATGAGGATATGCCCGGGCTAGACCCCCCAAGTTGCTACACATAGTTTGAATATTAGAGAAGACGCTAAGCCAGTTAAGCAGCAGTAAAGACGCTTCCGACCAGAACTGATGGAGGCCATAGCTGCCGAAGTTAATAAGCTCATAACATCAGGATTCATTCGAGAAGAGCAACATCCTGACTAGGTGGCAAATATAGTGCCAATCTGCAAGAAGAATGGTAAAATCCGAATATGCATTGACTATCGAGATCTAAAACGCCACCTGTCCCAAGGATGAATTTCCCCTTTCAATCACTGATGTAATGATCAACAATACATGTGGCTATGAAAGGATATCCTTTATGGATGGCTTTTCTGGTTACAACCAGATCAAAATACACCCAGATGATGAAAAACATACGGCTTTCAGAACACCGCTGGGGGTATACTATTATACAGTGATGCCCTTCGAACTTAAGAATGCCGGAGCAATTTATCAATGTGCAATGAGTGTTATATTTAAAGAATACCTTTGCAAAACCGTAGAATATTACATGGATGACTTCTGTCAAAAGTAAGAATAAAGAGGATCATCTTCAGAACTTCAGAATAGTCTTCGATCTCATGAGAAGATATCACCTAAAGATGAACCCTGCTAAATCCTTCATGGGGGTTTCCAGTGAAAAATTCTTTGGATTTGTGGTTACCTCAAAGGGGATTTTCCTTGATCCCGACAAGGTGACGACGATTAAAGAAATGTTGCCACTTCGGAATCTTAAAGAGCTAAGTGGGTTACAAGGAAAGTTGGCGTATATTCGCTGCTTTATTTCTCATTCATCAGGGCGATGTCAACCATTCGCTCCACTCATGAAGCAGGGGGTTTCCTTTATATGGAACGAAACATGTCAGCAAGCGCTCGATGACCTTAAAGAATATCTTGCGAAACCTCTTGTCCTCATAGCTCCCATCCCAGGAAAACCGTTTTTTGTATATGTAAGGGCCATGGATCACGCATTAGGTGCGTTGCTCGCTCAACATAATGAGCATGGTCATGAACATACTCTTTATTATCTGAGCCAGACAATGATGGGAGCAGAGCATCGGTATACTCCGATTGAAAAAGAATATTTAACCCTAGTGTTCGCTATTCAGAAAATGCATCACTATCTCTCTAGGCAAACAATTCATGTCATATCTCGAGTTAATCCACTAAAGATCCTCATGAAAAAACTAGGGTCATTAAACGGAAGGTTAGCCAAATGGGCATTGCTATTATCGCCGTATGACATTCACTTTGTTTCTCAGAAAGCCATGAAGAGACAAGCGATTGCCGACTTTCTTGCAGATCACCCGGTCTCGATAAATTCTAAATTATCAGAAAATATTCCTGATCAGCAATCAGAAGTCAATACAGTTACCAAAGAATGACCATGGTAAATGTTCTTTGATGGCGCTGCAAGACGGTCCGCTGCAGGAGGGGGCGGTACTTATATCACCGCACAAGCATATAATTCCTAATGGTTACTCATTGATAGAGCCATGCACAAATAATATCACAGAATATAATACGCTCATCATTGGCCTAAAAATGGCCTTACAACTGAGGGTAAATTGTCTAGAGGCATATGGAGACTCTAAACTCATTATCAATCAAATGACGGGAGAGTTTGACTTCATAAAGCTCTCATCCCCTATAATCAATTAGCCATTGAATTGGCAAATTATATTGAGAAATTCTACATTAATCATATACCACTACATGAGAACGTCTACGTAGATGCCCTCGCAACCTTAGTTGCAACATTGGTAATTCTGCCAAGTTCGGCTAAGAGTATCGCTATCGGAAGTAGAAAACTTCTTCATCCAGATGCAATTGTCCAAGCTAAAGAAGTGTCCCAAATAGGCCTATCTTTGGAACCCCATGATTGGCAATTTCCATTTGTGGATTACGCTTGGTATGGGATACTGCCAAAGGATCCTAAAGAAGCCACTTCAATAAAGAGGAAGGCTCAAAAATTTTATTATGATCTCATACTTCAAACACTGGATAGAAAGTCGACAAACGGTCTCTTGTTACGGTGCATATCAAAAGAAGAGGCTGATGAGGTACTCTAAGAAATGCATAATGGAATATGCGGAGCTCATACACCCAGTCCAAAACTTGGAGATCGTATAAGGAGGCTGGGATACTACTGGCCAAAGATGATTACCAATGCAATGGCATACGTTAAACGTTGTCATGCATGCGAAGTGCATACTAACTTCATTCACCAATCTATGGAATACTTACATACTACTGTCGCCAGTTGGCCCTTTGAGGTATGGGGGATGGACATAGTGGGGCCGATAACTCCTCCGTTATTCAGAGGTCATCCGTTTATACTTATAATAACCGATTATTTTCAAAATGGGCCAAATCTGTACCCATGAAGGAGGTAAAGATAGCAGACGTAATCAAATTCATTAAACATCACGTCATCTATCGCTTCGGTGTCCCTCAAAGGATTATTCATGACAATAGACCACAATTCATCAACTAAGGGTTTTCGCGATTCTATGACAAATTCAGAATCAAAGATATTATTTCAATGCCATATACCCCGTGGCTAATGGTTTGGCTGAAGCTTTTAACAAGACGATTATTAAGCTTCTCTGAAAATTCGTCTCTGCCAATAAGCGAGACTGAGATGAAAAGTTAGGACAGTGTTTGTGAGTTTATTGTACCACAGTCCGCACTCCTACTAAAGCCACCCCTTTCTCCTTGGTGTACTAGAGCGAGACTGTTTTACCCCTGGAAATTCAAATACCGTCATTAAGGGTAGCAATAGCTACAAAGATGACAACAGAAGAACAACATCAACAGAGGCTGAAAGAATTAGAAGCGTTAGATAAAAAGCGTCTCCAAACTCAACAACTGATTGAGTTATACCAGGCCCAAGTCTCACGAGCATTCAACAAAAATGTCAAACAAAGAACCTTTAAACAAGGGGATTTAGTTCTGGCTGTTAAGAGGCCAATGATCATGACCCATAAAATTAAGGGTAAATTTGAACCTAAGTGGGAAAGACCGTTCGTAGTGGAGATGGTATACTCAAATGGAGCTTATTACTTAATGAACCAGAATGATGACAGGATAATGATGCCTATTAATAGTAAATTTCTGAAGAAATACTATATGTAAGCTTCAAAAAAAACTGTCACATTCAGTTCTGATCTCTTGTAATATGGTTATCCCTATCTCTGTTCAAGTTACGCGTGAGAGCACTTGGACTATTCTCCCCTAATTACTAAGCATGTGAAATCAGACGCCTCTGCCAAAATCAATAATCCTGAGCTGATCATCTAGGCATGTGCAATTAGGCATCTCTGCCAAAACCGATAATCCTGAGCCGATCATCTAGGCATGTGCAATTAGGCGGCTCTGCAAAAATCAATGATCCTGACCCGATCACCCTGGTATCAGCAATCCAAGTTACGCGAGCGAGCCTTGGACTGCTTTGCCAAAATTTCAGATTATTTACATCACTGTTGTTCAAGAAAAATTTTGAAGTCAACAGATAGAAGAATCAAAGAATTATCTTTATTCATAAATTGAAAGAATATGGATAAAGTTACCAAAGAATATAAGAATTCAAAAATTTTGGATTTCTTTATTACAACAAAAGTAGAAAAAAGAAAGATACAAGGAAGTCAAAACTCTCCTAGAAACTTCAGTTTATTCTCCATCTGATCGATAACTTGACGACGAGTTTCTTCTACAGAGTGTAAAGCCCAATGATGCAAGTCATCGCCATTGATAACGAGTTGATGGGCCAACTGTTGATGGGCTTCTTCAATAGACTGGCTCCTCATCATGCCTTCTTGTTCGAGTTGTCTTTATTAAAGGATCAACTCCTCCTGTCTCTTTAATGACTCCCCCAGCCTAGACTTGCTGGCCTCTAAAATGGCCTAAACCTTAGCGATGGTCTCTCAAGCTCTAAGAATTGCCGCCTAGCTCCCCTCAATTTGAAAATCTACTTACTCTAGTCTCCTAAGAACTGTCTCCTGGCTGGCTCGAAGATCTGCTAACTACCGAGACCAATTCTCTTCTTGGTGCCTCAGCTCTTCCTGACGGGCCATTAACTTTACTCGAAGCCGCGCCACCTCAATCACAGTAATCGCTTCCATGTTCGCTTGACGGAGTGTGTTCATCATTTGTACCTGTTCTTCTATGGCATCAAGGCGGGCTCGATAAGGAGCTGCTCATTCATATCCCCCAATCCTCTTAATGTTGTCCAGATAACTGACCAACATTGGGTGTTCAACTTCGAGGAAGTCCCTCCCATCTAAAATCATGTCAATACATCTCTTTAGCAACCGCATAAAATCATTGATGCTATGATTGAAAAATTCCTCAAGAGAATCAACAATGTCTAAGTTAAGTGCAGGCAGCACTAAGGAAGATGTGACCAGAGGAGTTGTAACTTCCACAGGAGTTGATGAAGAGGAAGCTTGTCCTTGTACCAAGTTCATGATATGCGAAGCTAGTAAAACCAATAGTGAACTAGCTGAACTAGGAACCCGAGGAGGAGTTTCACCAGTGCTGGTCACTTGAGCAGCTAGATTGATTGGAGTAGATGCCGAAGGAGTGCCACCACCTGAAGCCCCTCCAGTAGCAGACGTAGCTTCAAAAGAGAATTTCAGGTTATCTTATTTTCCAACTGGTAACTGGGCCAGAGCAGGAGGAGAAGCGATTGAAGTAATAACAGTTATAATGGTTGATGGCGTTGATATAGCTCGTTGGGGAGCTGATGACGCACCAACAACGACCGAGAAGGTATCTTGAGAACAAACAGCCGGTGTTGGAGACGGTAAACTTGGAGAAGGAGGAGCTTCTCGGGTTTTAGGGGCAGCGATATCTATCCTATCATTACTCCCTAATTTATCAGTTGGAGGAGTTGAAGTAGGAACAGAGCGAGGAGCCGATGTGAAATAGTCTGCATCAAATCTCTTTGCAGAACTACCCAGGCCGCACACCGAGCCAGTGGTGCCCGAGTAATCTATCAACTCCTCGGACTCCACTCTGGTAGTTGAATGCATTGGCGAATGAAGTTGATTACCTGAATCTTAAAAGCAGACAAAGGTGTCACATATATGCATATAAGAAAATTAAAATGTAAAATTAAAATATCAGAATCATACCAATGAGACGAGTCCTATAGTTGGACTAGATGGAGGAGTTGCACCAGTTTTCAGAAGTACACCCGTCTCGCTACCCAGAGGTTACGTCGTGGAATGCTCAGTGGACCCGGTGGTTGGCAGATCTAGTGCGTGAGCGGCGCTTGCAGATTCTGCCAATACATCTCCCTCTGCCGGTGTTGTTGGCAGAGTTGAAGCCAAAAGGTCAGCTACAAACTTGACTGCCGCTTATTCAGGGATAACCATCGGCAGGGTATGTTCAGCTGCAACTGACTTCTTCTTTTTGCGAGTTGGTTCGCCTCTAGATATTCACCGATGCTTTGTTGTTGGACTTTGAGAATGAGTGCTATCATCCCTGGTAGGTTGAGAAGCATCTCCAACATAAGTATCATCATTGCCGCCAGCGTTGTCGTCATTATTTGAATCGCCCTCATCTGATGGCTCGGCCTCCACGCCAAGAAATTCATTCATTCCTTTCACTTTAACTCTTTTGGCCCCCTTTGGTAAGAGTAGAATGTTTCTATCTCCTTACAACAAGTATGGTTGATGGAGAAGTTGGGCACATTAGTATTAGCAATATTGTACCACGTACAGAAGCTGAGTACCATGCTAAGAACTAGTGACTTTTGGGGTAGCATAAATTCTGCTCCAATTCCTCCAGCAACGAAGTGGAATCAGCCTCGTGCTCTCTCGTACAAATTTCCTTCGTACGCCAATTTCTTATTCGGATTCCTTACATAGAGCTGTGAATATCCAACATAGCGAGCAAAACAGCTTGGAATGTATGGCTCTATAGCACATGGTTTCTTGCCAATACACCAGGTGTCCGGGATGAATATTTAGAAGCCACCAAAATGCCCCCGAGGATAGGTTGGTAAAGTTGTCTAATCCCAAGATGTCCTTGAATTTTAATCTATATTCTCCACCTGGGAAATCTAGAAAGTAACGAAAGATTTCATAATTTTGATGATGGCGGAGCGTCTTCCAAATTATAGACATGTAGTGACTCTTCCAAGTGGAGTATTTGTACATCTCCAAGAAGAGTGGCATGTCCATCGGGCAATAATTCGTGGTGCTCATCAATGAGGGGCAGTGCATGACAAGCCATGCCATCAAATAAGTGTAGGGCATCTCCACTCTTGAAATCGGTGTTTTCACCATTGCCGTTTCTTTTGCTGCTTTTCCTTTGGCACCCTTCCCCTTACCCTTCTCCGTGGGGATGAATCCGTTGCATAGTGCCCGAAGCCCACTATGAAGGTTACTCACCATGGCTAGTAGGAGTCCAAAGGGACGTCCATAGGCCAGTAGTACCGCTGGGTAGACTATATTTATTGCAATAGTGTCCTTGGGTAGCGAGGGAACAATACACCTCTTTAGCCATAGATCAAAAATCCAGCGATTAAGCCCCTGTCTGAGATAGGGAACTGGGCCTGATAGTGGAAGCTCTGAAAGACTGCACCAGGATTAAATCCTCCTTCATTGGACTTTGCAATGAACATTGTGGCTTCTAATTCCACAACACGCCGGTCGATTTCTTCAATACCAGCAGGCTTAAGTCCACAGACTATGGGCAAACACTCCTTCAAATTCAAGAAAAGATAGTTGACCCATTTCTTGTAGCCAATACCCTGATTACGCACACCTGTCAAGTCGACGTAGATACGATAGTGGCACATCATTTTCCAGTATGTTTGGTAAACGCACTCGTCCTTCGCCTTTAGCATGTTCAGCTCTTCGGTGGTAGGAATGTATTCTTCATAAGAGATATTGCCCATTGATAACCCTGACACTTCGTACATCTAATGGAGAGCAATTCCTAACTCACCCACTAGTGTAAAGAAAGTGTCGATTTCAGGATTGTACATCTCCGAAAGGCTGAAGAGATGATACGAACTCTGGGGTAATCAAAACTGGATGTTTCGAATGGCTTTGTAGAGACCAATCTCCTTCAGGGTTTCCTCATGGCGGTCCATCATATACTTGACAAGGCGGAACCACTACATGTTGTCTGAAGAATGAATCCATCCAGGCATTCTAAAGTCCTTTGCAGGGTGCTGACCACTCTTGGTCACAAATTCGCTGAGGAAGGTCTTTGCGCGAATAGGGACCTCCCCAACTGGGTGCTTCTTAGTAACTCTACCTGGAAGGAGTCTAGTAATGTATATAGTGGGACCATCTTGGTAGGCCCCATGTGCGCCAAATTTCCCTATGGAGACTCCATCATATTCCCGAGTTAATTCCCACTCCAACTCGTGACGGGCTGGTAACCTCTGAAGGTATACAAGAGGGTAGCTATGTTCCATGTTGGGCAGGAACATCAGCAGATCACCAGTTTAGTAAAGCCATTTGCTCTCTACCTCAAATAGAATCTCGTCAGAGTGCTGCATCGCGTCTTCGAAAAGGAATGTTGGTTTCTCCAATGATTCTCGGTTCGTCGCTTCGAAGGAGGCATCAATGATAATCTCTCTTGCGGTCGCAGGGTTGTATCTTATTAGCTTTTCTCTGTGTTCTCTTAAACCTGACTTGTAGGCAGGAAGTTCGGTGGTGAAGCGAAACTGTGTTGCCCAGTCTGCACCCCCAACAAATCCAAAATGGTGCTTATGGGAGTAGGAATCCATTGAGTAGTCAACTGCAAAAAGAAGAAACAGAGTTAGAAAAGATTCTACAGAAATTTGAAAAAATTTATAAGTATGAAAACACTGAGCTAAAAATGCTATCAAGGTCAAACGCGGAGCTAAAAATAGTTTCGCGCGAAGTTAATCAGTAACTTCACGTCAAGATAAAACGCGAAGCTAAATCAATAACATCGCGTAGAAAAACGCAAAGGTCAGAAATAACTTTGCATAATGGACCAAAATGCAAAATGCAAAGATAACACAATAGTTTCGCATAGAAGAAAACCAGAAGTCTCTTCTTCTCCAAGCCATTTGGTCGGAAAACGGCGATGATTTCACCGGCAAAGGGGGAATTGGCTGGTCAAAACCGAGGCAAATCACTCCTAAATGATCCCTAAGAGTCCAACAATGGAGATTCTTACATCCAATTGGCGCGGCGTAGACTAGACCGTCGCTGCGGCCACTGCCACGACCGCTACCACCGCTGCTTGTGCCGGTCACTGATGGTGAGGAGGCGCGCGATGTCGTGATGGAATTTGATGCTACAGCAACCCAAGCTGGGGGCTGGGATCAGCTTGGGCAAGAAAGGCAGACAGACAGCCTACTGGCCTTTATCCTTAATGCAGACCTGCACAAAGCACATAAAAGAAGGATCACCTGGGGCTGGCTATCAGCAATCTTCATTTTTAATGGATGCAACTAGTCATGGAACTGGTAAGTCAAGTTTGGTTAAGTTCATTGAAATTGTTGTAGAAACCTCCCATCTGACCTGGTCAGCAGCTATTTAAGCTTGTCCTCATCTGTGAGCAGTTTAATCACTTGACCTGTTTGCTCCTTGGTGACTAATTCCTTAGAAATTTATATTTATGGATCCTCCAAGGTTGCCTTCTTGTTCAAGGAGTGAACAAAATATCAAAAATATATACTGAGTTGCACAGGTACTGACACTGCAACATGAGTAGGTGATCCTACAATATTGAAAGTTGGGCTAAATTATGGAGACATATAAGTAAATAAATAGGAAGAATATGTAATTGACTACTGACTAGATCAAAAATATACCAAATAAAAAGAAAAAATGAATATCAAAATCCGTGTTCAGAATAGCAATAACAGTAATGTTACATTGCATGTGACATAACATATAGCTAGCTATGCAAATTTCTTTTTATTTAATAAATTAAATACAAAACTAACTATATATTATAAATTTTCTATGAATTGGAAAATAAAATTAAAAATTCTACAAGAAAAATATAAAAATACTCTATAATACAATGAAACTATTCTAAGTTTATAACAAAATAGCAAGTTTCACAACAATTTTCATATTTATCTTCATAGAGTATATTAAGTTCGTAACCGTAATTTGAGTTACCAAACAAAAACGCAAGATTTTATTTCCAGTATTAACCAATCATGTAATTTATATTTATAATGCTCAGTTCATCTTATCTTTAATTGTACATTTCAGTTTCATTGAGATTAGTTCAATAGAACCATTAGTGACTAAGAAATTTCATCAATCAGAGAGAAATTATAACAAACAAGCAAGCAATCACAAAATAGCAAGCTAGCAATTCTACAAGCATTCAAATAAGTAAACAACAAATAATCAAGTAAAAAACTTTCAGCATTCAGCTACATATCAAAGCAAATAATCAGTATCGATATGGAATTTACTCAAAACATAATAGCAAATAACATTACATAATATAATATGACGTAAAATAATATTAAAAAAATATTGTTCTTTGAACTGTGATATTTTCGATAGTTAGATGTTGCTTTGTTAGATGGTGTTGAATTTACATTAGATATCATAAAGCAATATAACAAGTTCCATAACATGTTATTTTCAGCACTGATCAAAATAATGCATTGTGACACTTACAATCTCCGTAAAATAACATATGAATGCAAATAAACCAAGCATCGATCAAGTTCATAGTTAAAAAGAACTAGAAAAGTCTTTGTTGTGGACAAGACTAGCAATTTACCATGCACCCCATGACTTTTACTTTTTTGAATTGAAGTGCATTACACGGGATCAAGGAGGCAACACATAAAGATTTTTTGCAGAAGCTGTTGAAGCTTGATGCCCTAGCAGTTTTTTTCTTGATACATGAAAATATTTTGTTTACTTTAAAATTCTTTTCATTCTATGTACTATGTAGAATGGAATGCCTTGTACACCACTCAAGTAACTCAGAAATCTAAGAGGTACCATGATGGCATCTCGCGACTTGTCACTTGTGGTTCACATATGAATCAGGTTAGTTGATGCTGTTCTTAATGTATTTTGTTTTTTTAATTAAGCATCTACTCAGTAGAGCTCTTCTCCATAGTTGTCATATATATATTACTGCTAACCTTTTAAGTTCAAATTTTTAACAAACAGTTGTTAATGGTAAGTCTCTAAGTTTTCTGCTTGTCTGACATTTTTGATGGTTCATGGCTTTACCAGTTATACGGTGGCTGTTATTTTTTAGCATACACAAAAAATGTGAGCATGTATTGTGCTTAAAAATTAGCTTATTTATGTATTAGTTGCTCACTGGATTGATGACAATTGGCAAATGCAGAAATCGTTATTTCTTTTGTTTCTTTTGATGATGCACACACGGAAAAAAAAATCTTCATGAATTGATTTATCAAGAATTACTAGAATATTAAATTTCTAATAAAAATTTTAAATTCACTTGATAATGCTAGTAATAACAATGTAGGTATCGAATATCTGCATGGTCGTTTATAACTATTGTTTTGGTGTTAGTGGTTTTTTATCATGTTAGGTGTATATACCATATTATAAATTTAATTATGCAATATGTTTTTATGATATTAGATTAAATGTTTCCAAAATTAGAAATGCTTGTCTTTTTATTGGAAGTTCATAAAATAGAATTAGATTATAATCAAACTTGCAAAATAGTTAATGTATAGCCAAAAAAATGTAACAAAAATGTTGACCATAGAAAATATATATATATATATATATAGAGAGAGAACGGGAAATACACCGGCGGCGCTTAGGTGGCCCAATAAAATTATTACACGTGGTGTCATTTAAGAGAATTCATTTATTTGTTATCTTGAATGACGCCCCGTGTTATAATTTTATTGGGTCACCTAAGCGGCGGTGAAGGAACTCCCTTCACCGCCGGTGTATTTCCCGTTTCCTCATATATATATATATATATATATATATATATATATATATATATATATATATATATAGAGAGAGAGAGAGAGAGAGAGAGAGAACGGAAAATTCACGGGCGGTGAAAGGAGTTCCTTCACTAGCGCTTAAGTGGCCCAATTAAATAATTACACGTGGCGCTACGTGTAATTATTTTATTGGACCACCTACGTGTTAGTAAAGAAACTCTCTTTACCGCCGGTGAATTTTCAGTTTCCTCATATATATATGTGTGTGTGTGGATTACTGTAGGTGAGCTGCCAATTCAGAAAAAGTTATGTGAGTTAAAAGTCCATTAGATAAAATTGAAGAATATGAACAGAAGATTGTTATAGATTTACAAAATTTACTTGAAGTCTTTTATGATGCCACTGTTATATTATTTTGGTTACTATTATCCTACTGTTACTCAAGCATGAGTAGCCATTCATGTTAATATAATTCAATCATGTTTTGGTAAGATTATGGAAAATCTATATTTTCAGACCCATGATAACATCAGTGGAGGAAAATTTGATAAATAATATTTGTCTATTTATGTCATTTTTGGCTATGAGTACTAATTAACCCTTAAATGAAAGAAACATATTTTAATAACTTTTTTGATTTTTTATATCATGAACCATGTCATGTCAAGAAGCTGTACAGTGTAATTATAATATTAAATAATATTTTAAACAATTATTTGATGAGTATTATTTTAAGTTTGTGACTCAATAGCCCAGTTCTCTGACAAAGATCTAGTCTCTCCAAAGTAAAGAGTCTTATAACAATGAACTTTATGCTTAATTTTATAATTGGTAGATGTGGTGACTCGGAATTGTCATCCAAAGTAAAGAGTCTTATAACAATAAACTTTATGCTTAATTTTATAATTGGTGGATGTGGTAACTCGGAATCGTCATCATCTGTAAGGGGAAGTTTGTGAACTCCATAGACATTTAAATAGAATGTCCGACTAATGGTGTTGATTTTAATATTTACAATGGTGGAAGCAAATTGGATTGACACTGTATCCAATTATTTCCATCATGGCTCCTGGTTTACTAATAGTGCAAGTTTTGTATTTTTTTATTTTTATTGTAACCTCTGAGAGCACATCCAGCATAGAAGGATAGTTGATCGACAAATACATGACAAATCTAAATATACATACAGTGCAAGCACTTTTGTGTCTAAAAGATTACTGGTTGGCAGAGGAGACAATAAGGCATGGAGGCTGCTGATATCGTAGAACAAGCATTCGAAAACTTTAAAATATTAATAACAAAGTAGAACAAGAATTGTATTTATTTTAGGAAATAATTAAATATGATTAAAAATAAATGAGTAGGTATTATTAGCGTGAGTTGCTGTTGAAGAGATTTTAGAAGTAGATTTGGATTCATTCAATCAAGAATCCGCCTTTATTGTAGATATGGATCTTTTCAATCAAGGGTCAACTTTTATTCTAACCATGCAGATTTGAATCCTTTCAATCAATGGTCAACTTTTATTCTCGTCATGCAGGTTTAGATCCTCTCAATCAAGAGTCAACCTTTATTCTAGCCACGAAATCTGTATTTTTAAAAATTTATAGAAATTTATACGCTATAAATATGTATTTCGTCAGTGTACGGAAGATGAATGAAAAATATACATTAATTATCAAAAGTTGTAGATATCAACCTAACTGGAATATATAGTGTTGTAATGTAAAAATTTCCTAATATTTTCTATTCGGGTAATAGGTATCATGTAAAATTGTAATATTATTGATTTAATGATTAATAAAATTTTATTTCATTTTTAAAAAAGCATCTTGTGTGCTGTTGTACGTTCACCAATTTTTTCATATAGTTTGATTTTTTTTTTTTTTGTATTTTTTAAATAATTTTTAAAATAAAAATATTGCATCCAAATTTCTAGGCCGGTCTGTTGCTCCACTTGCTCTCCAGGTCCCGCTTGGACAGTGCTAATTTTAATTAGGGATAGTAATGGATGTGTTAACAGATCAAATTTTAGCTATCTCTATACAAAATTTTGAGAAAATTTTATTTTTTATTTAAATTTTTGTAAAGAACGGACGGGTAAAAAAAGACTCATGGATGCATGTATTACCATTCCTAATTCTAACCGAGGCTCAACTAACTTAATGTTTGTGGGGGAAGAAATACAACAGCGTTAATTATAAGAAGGTAGAATGTGTTTGAACTCTCTTTCTCCATCTACTTATAGTCCAGAAGCAAGCAAGCAACCAGTTGTCACAGTTAGTATTCATTTAAATTTCAAAGCAGCAAAATGCATGCATGAGAACGAGCATACCTCCTTGCATATGAAAAGCAACAATAAGGAAGGCTGCCCGTCTCATACTATGTACAAGTGTTAACAATATCAATAAAGTTTTAGGGGTATTTATAGATCTGTACCTTAAATCTTTATAAATTATAATTTAGTTCTCCAAATCTTTATATTTAGGATTTAACTTCCAAATCCTTTAAATTACTACAATTTAATCCCCCAGTTTATATTTTGGCCCGATTTTTCCGTTTTACCCCTGATTTTCTTCATTTAATTTCCCTTCTATCTTCCCCTTTCTTCTTAGTTCTTGTTGGGTCCTCCTTGTTCTTTTCTTCTCTCTATTCATTTATTGAGTTCTCCCTCTCTATATTGGATAAATTCATTTCTACATTTAATATATTTAGTGGAGAATAATACATTTAGTTTCAATATAGAGAGGAAGAACTCAATAAATGAATAGAGAGAGAAGAGAAGAAGAAGGGGGAACCCAATAAGAACTAAGAAGAGAGAGTGAAGAGGAAAGGGGGAATTAAGTGAAGGAAATTAGGGGTAAAACGGAAAAATCGGATCAAAATATAAATTGAGGGATTAAATTGTAGTAAATTAAAGGATTTGGGGGACTAAATTCTAAATATGAATATTTGGGAGACTAAATTATAATTTATAAAGATTTAAGGGACAGATCTGTAAATACCCCAAAATTTTATTTACATTAAAAAAAAAAGGTACCGTCTCAGAAAATTAACAATTGACTTTATTTGTAATGCTACTCATTCTAAAATACGAGAAGCATTTCGCGACATATTCAAATAAATATGACGATGTTTAAAGAGTGTTTAAAGAATACCATGATAATTGCACAGATATTATTACCACCACACTATTTACAAATATAATCAAAGAAATAACAATATAAAGTCCAAAGAATACTTTATTCCCAATGAAGAATCACCAAAAAAATGTATATGAGGAGATCCAACTAAATAAAGATCCTTATTATAAGTTTGAATTATAAGGTCCAAAAAATACGATTGAACTGAGTCGAACTGACATTATTATTGAAATGGTATTAAGTAAAGCTCTTTAGTGAAGCACCTATAGAATATCTACTTACTCCCTAAAATATGATTCCAATTATATTACGTTTTCCTCCTCGGTAATATACAAATCAATAGTGCCAAACTAATACAGTTAGAATGTCTTAATAAGTAAAGCAAGAGAGAAAAAGAGAACATAGAGGCACACTGTGTATGTGACAAAATAAAAAAATAATATAAAGAGTTTAGTCATTTAAATGAAATGTGGAAGAAGAATTATAAATTAAATTTTAATCATGTATCAAAAGTAATATAGAGCAATGCACGCATCTCATGGTATCAATCACTCTGTTTTTTTTTAAATTATTTCAAAACTTTTTGGAGGAAAAAAAAAATTATTTTTTAAGTGTTCCGTAAATAACCAAAATCAGGATTCCAAGTACTATCTAAGGACTTTAATACTAGGTAGTTAAGAAAAAAATGATGGATAAGCATATGCTATCGGGCTCGAATCTCTGATGATCACTCAGGACGTTCAAGGTTAAGTTCCTAAATTTTAGTTATGCTACCTGAATCGAAAACCTCCGAAAATATATGTCCAAGTACTCTTTTTAGTTCTTTTTTAATCCCATTAACTTGTTTTTATAGTTGTTTATATAGTAAAACATATAACATGAGCAAGCATGTTAGTTTAAAATGAGTACCGTTAATTTATTTCTGAGGTGCTTAAATATGATAGATCATGAACATGATAAAGCGCTTAAATGCCAACATCTACTTGCATGTCATCCTTTTGGCAAGCACTTAAACATTTTGGGATTGAAGCGTGCAACTAACATTAACATTGAGGTACATTTTTTTTTTTTTTTCCTCCCCTGAGATAACCATCCATAATGGATGGTAGTTTTAGCTTAGACACAAGACCTGTATATATTGAGTTACAGTTTTCGAAAATGCAATTGAAGTATTAGAGATAACATATATGGTTTCAAATTAGACTACAGCACTCATGATTTTGAAAAGCCATTTGGATGAGTCTGAATTTATCGGCCACAACTTTAACACATCCTACAAATATTGCCCAGATGGAGAAACACATTAGCTTAAAACTCAACTAATATTCTAACAACAAACTAGTGTCATGATACTTTGATCAGATGGATATAAAAAATTTCTAATTTGGTAATTTTGATATATAATATCCTTCAAATTTTTATTTTTTTCATCCCAATAGATTAAATTAGCTAATTGGCGCCTCAAATCTTGGGAAAGTCATTCAAAGTATCTCTCCGTTGTTACATAGCCATTAACAGGGATATTCTCTTGATGCTCTGAAATTACGCATTTAAATACCAAAATTTCTTTGGCCTTTGAAAATAACAATTTTGTCCCACAGTACACCGCTTTTCAATTCTCTCTCTTTTTCTTCCTCCTTCCCTTCATCATCATTATCATCAACTCAGCACATCTCCTTCAATCTCCATACAATATCTCTCCCCCAATCTCTAGTGAACTCAACAGATGAGTATCTCTAGTGAACTCAACAGATAAATGTGGCTGTTTTTTTTCCTACATGATTGATTTTTTTGTTGAAGATTAATAGGTTTGCTTTTGAACTGGTGTAGGTTTATCTTTTCTCCATTTGGATTTAGATTCCTCATGAAACCAACCAAAATCCTAGAAGAGAAAGGGAATGTAACGGTCCACCATCCGGAATGCTGGATAGCTGAGTCATTCGGCAATGTACTCGTTAAAATACGCTAAGGCTCAATATAGTATCAGTCATTACCATATATTACGATAATATTTTAATAAAAATGTAACGTTTATTCAAAGGACAAATTTGGATTACAATGGATAATGATAGAAATAAGGATATAAAAATAATAAGGATAAATATAATATTTTAAGAGTAGAAGCAATCTAAGATAATAAATACAAAGCTGAAAAGGAAACATGTCCATCTACTAGCTTTAATTACTTCTTGTAATGCTTTAGAACTTCAATATGCTCAATCGGATTTATCTCGAAATCTGGACATGCAAACCAAGGTCGTCAGATCGTGATCAAATATAAAGATAATAACATTATAAAAAGATATAGAGTAAAAGTAACTTAAGTAAACTTGAATAATACATATGAATGTAAATATAGAATATGAATTAATTTATTAACTAAATTCTTGATAATGTTTATTACAATTATACTCTAGTCAACAAGTCAAATATTTTAATCTAAGGTGTAATATATATTGGAGAATGTAGTTGATGTTATATCCGTATTTCAATTGTCTCCTATACGGATCTGAAAAAAGGGTCACTAGGATTGTCTGGAGCTGATCCAGGCCTGCATAACAATAAACAGTAATTTTCAGATATGATTTAGCCAATTACCATGTACCCATATAGTGTGCGCAAAAAATTAGTTGTATAACTTAACAGTATAGTGAAAACACACTTTTCACATCAATAAGTATCTTCAGTAATCCTGTGTTGTTTAGAGTTATTAAGATCGTGTGAAATCCAGTACAATACATTTCCAATCAATATGATCCCGACACAGTCAATTCAAGTGTAGTTCAAATTCATTATTATTCAGTAATTCTTAGAAAGATGTTCTCAATTGTGACATATTACCAAAATTTCAACTGCTAATTTTAGGGATTTCTAATTATATATCATAATGACACACAAACAGGAAAGAGTAATGAAGTAGGAGATTTTCCGTGCAAGCACGTTTGTTAATTAAATAGCTTTTTATTTTCCTTTAGAACTCTTTTCTAAACACCGTTGTCATATAACATTGCAATCATCATTACTATCAATTACCATTTGAATTACTAATTTTTAGTTAGTTTGTAATATATGTTTTATTTGAATAAAGTTTGTAAGATAATCAAATTGCATATGAAACAATTCTTAGAAATAATATATAAGTTATTTAAACAATACTTGTCGATGTAAACAATAACTTGTTTCATGACATAAATAAACAATTGTATAAAATTGAAACATAATTCATTCCTATCTAATAGGAATGGTGCATGGAAAAGTAAGTTTGAGACAAAAATCACCTTGGCCTTGAATTACATTCATCAAACAACTTCACTTTCAAGTTTTATGACCAAAATTAATATCTACATTAGAAATTATTATGAAAATATTAAAATAACTAAATCTAAATTTTTTTGTAGTTTAGGAAATTGTCTTGAATTGTTAAGGCATGTAAGAAGTTCATTTTTAGTTATTGAAGGCTGACAGAGAAACAATGAAATGAATAGAAAAATTATCTTATTAGGTTTATAAAATGAAAGATGTTAATTTTAATTAAATTCTTATTAAATGGTATCTACCTAGATCCAATAAGACATAATCTACTTAAGAAAGGGAGATAGTTTCTACCTCGTGCCGAATTCCAAAGGAGAAGAAGGAAAAAGAGTTGCCTCCGCAAGTGGTGCTTCGGTGAGGGGTGTTCCAACATATGGTTTTCGGGAGGGATGGCTTAGATGGTGTGGTGCTTGTCTAGATAGCAGAGAGTGCTTGCTAGATGGCTCCTCTGATGGTCGATAGCGATCTAGTAGTCTGCTACTCTTCGACAGTCAATGAACTATTGTTGATGGCAATAGTGTTGCTGATCGGTGGCGCTTCAGTACTCGACGATATTTCTGCAGTCAGTAGCACTCTGACGGTCCGCAAAGGTGGAGAGAAGAAGAAAGAAGAGAGTTTGGTTTGCAGGAGGAAAATTAAGATGAATAGAGAGATTTAAATAGATGTTAGGATGAGAGTTTTAGGGGAGAGATTATTGGAATTAAAGAAGGTTTTTGGAGGAAATTTGAAGTTAAGGGCTAGTAAATACGATTGAGTTAGAAGGTTTTAAAGATATATTTGAAATAATTCAAATGGCTAATAAATGCGGTAAATTTAGAATTAATTTAAATAGAGATTTGAAATTAGTCAGATACTTAATAATTATAGTTGACTATGTAGTTTTAATGATAATTTTAAATTTGATTTTAACGGGTTAAAAAGGACTCATTAATATAATTAACTAAAGTTTAGTTTTAAGAATTGAATGATAGAAGTAAATTTGAAAATTCAAAATGGAATGCTATTATTTTATTATTACAAAATAAAATTTGACTAAGTAGTTAAAATAAGTAGTTAAAATATGAGACTAATAAATGTTATTGAATTTATAATTCAAGTCCAATCTTTTACATTATTATTATTATCACTACTATATTATTATTATTATTATCTTCGTCATTATTTTGAGTTTGGGCTAAGAGAATAGGCTTGGACCCTAATGAGATAATTCAAATATTTAAAAAAACAATAATTTATAAAAATATTTTGTGAGTTAATATTATATTTAAGTTAAGTTATTTTAAATTTTATTTTAGCATAAACATACTAGAATATATATATATATATATATATATATATATATATATTTATTTATTTATTTATTTATTTATTTATTTATTTATATATGAGAAAACGGGAAATGCACCGGCGGTGAAGGAAACTTCCTTCACCGGCGCTTAGGTGGCCCAATAAAATTATTACACGTGGTGTCATTTAAGAGAGTTAATTTATTTGTTATCTTGAATGACGCCCCGTGTTATAATTTTATTGGGCCACCTAAGCGGCGGTGAAGGAACTCCCTTCACCGCCGGTGTATTTCCCATTTCCTATATATTATATATATAGGAAACGGGAAATATATCGGCGGTGAAGGGAGTTCCTTCACCGCCGTTTAGGTGGCCCAATAAAATTATAACACGGGGCGTCATTCAAGATAACAAATAAATGAATTCTCTTAAATGACACCATGTGTAATAATTTTATTGGGTCACCTAAGCGGCGGTGAAGGAAACTTCCTTCACCGCCGGTGCATTTCCCGTTTTCTCATATATATATATATATATATATATATATATATATATATATATATATATATATATATATATATATATATATATATATATATATATATATATATAGAGGAGTGCAAGAGGAGGCGGTGGAGGTCGACGGATGTTAGAGTAATCTGAGGGAAAGATTAATCTTGCAATATTTTCGGTAGGTAATTTGTAAATATTAAAAATTTAAATTGTTTATATTATAATAACTCTTTCGATTTCGAGTTCTCAATTTCCCCATACACCACGTGTTGACCGAAGCACAAACAGTCAAATAATAATAATGATAGTGGGAAAAAAACGGGAGTTTTCAAAGTAGCACACCATTTTTCTTAGTGAGTTCGAACAAAAAAGAGCTATCTAGTGGGCTCATTTGGAAAAGTGGTGTGCTTATATGAAAACTCCCGAAAAATAACGTTGCATCACAAGCTCTCTTTGGTGGAAAGCTGATAAAACTACATTTCAAGTTGAAAACTTATAAAGAGTCATATAGACTACTTTATTGTGTTTTAGCTGATCATCGGTTCACAAGTCGCGAACAATAACAGAAATAAAAAAAAAATTACGAAATTATTAAAAAAATGGAAGTCAGAGAGGCCATAAGCTCTTACACTTCTTTCTAAATGGAAATTTTTGATAGGCATATAAATGTAGAAAAAGAGGAAACAGATAAAAATAGTAATTACTTGGATTCGAATAAACCTCTTTAAAAGCAAAGTGTTCCAACTCCAACTGGCAAGTTCATAACTAATTCTAAGGAATAACTTTGGATAGTGTATCTCTATTCATTCTTTATTACTATTATTATTATTATTACTATTATTATTTTTTTAATGTAGAGAGGAATAAAAGAAGGGTTAGTTGTGGTGATGTATGAGAATGGGGTTGTTTAGTAAGGTAGGGTTGTTGGGTAAGATGGAATTATGGTAATTTGATTTCACTTTATCTCATATATTTTATTTCAAACTAGTAGTTATGAAATTTGGGTTAGATCTTTACGATATAGTGCATTGGGATAGTTATTATCTTTAATATAACCATAATTTATTTATTAAAGCATGATAATAAATTTAAAAAATAATTTTATGATATAATGAGAGATTGGTCTACCCACCTTTAAAAAGATTTCGCCCTCGCAATTTATTTTGAAAGGTGAAACTAATATCAAGAATATTGGTTATCAAAATGTAAATTATTGAAAAAAAATTCTAATCAAAATAGATATATTTTATCGGCTTATCTTGCTATTCTAATAGGTAGGCTCAACAATAAAAAATAGCTAAGAAAAATCTCAAAATATTTACCTGTCAAGATCTTAAAGAGTAACCACAATTACTGACGATAGAGAATAAGTCTCTAAAATTGCATCACCAATTCAGTAGAATTAAAATTATATTATAGAATTAAAATATTTGAACTACAGGATGATTGACACAATCAATAATAAAAAAAATGTGATGCTAAAAGGGCCCAAATTTTTCATTGTACTCTGATATCAAAAGATAATGTTGAAAAGAGGTCAACTGTTAGGAAAAATATAAGAGAATTCAGATCAAGTAAGATGTCAAAGAAGGGTTCGCAGATAGAGTATAAGTTAGAGTAGCGAAAAAAAACATTATTTGTCATCACATCTCCAAACACCCTAATATGCACTGCTGCCATAATGAGTGCGAAGCTCAACCCATCTGCATTTTGTGAAACTGAAGCGCCTATGAAGGTGGAGTAGTGGTTGGTGGACACTGGGACTTTATTGGACGCATAATTGTAGATGGAGGCCGATTGAGATGGTTATGGTTCAAATGATGGATATTGCTTGTACATGGTGGTTGATGGAGGATAATCATTTGGTGAGGCCTATTGCTTAGAATACTTTCAAGGAGAGGTTTTACATGAAGTTCTTTCCACATATAGCTTAGTGTGATTTGGAATAGAAGTTCATCCATTTGAAATAAGAGAATTGATTTGTAATGAGTATAGAGTAGAGTTTCTTTAGTGGAGTAGATTTTCCCCTTTATTGGTAGCTTAGGAGGCAAACTAGGCTTGGAATTTCAAAATAGACAAACATAGAGATTCAGGAGTGTATCACCACCTCTCAACATGAAACTTATGCTCGGATCTAGAACACTGTCAGAGTGCAAGAATAGATAGCAATGAGGTTAAGTTTGGATTGTAGAACAGGATTATTACTCAGGTAGCAGGGGCTCTAGCCAAAGGTGGTGTCACATTGCTAGAGAAGCACTGTTTACTTAGCAGAAGAGACCATGGTATGTGATCAATGCTTTAGACCAGGATATGTTAGAAAAGAGTGAGCAGGCCCACAACCTATTGTTTTCAGTGAAAATTTTGAGTTCTCTTCATTGCCATTGACATTAAATTACAATAATCTCAAAAATTATAATAAAAGAAAATTACAATCAAAATAGAAAATAAGAAGAGAGATTTATAGATTTATCTCTCTTTTTACAAAAGTGGTGGGCTCTTCACATGGCTATAAGTTTGCTTCGACCTTCATTGACTATCCGACATAGATGAGAGCAGTACGACTAGCATGATGATTATCAGTTTGTTAGTTTTCTTGAGCAACATGGCCAGCATAGCAACGACCAGTTTGCTAGTTTGTATAAACGCGCATAAGCATATTAAATTGACTTTGGGTCTCCCTAAAGGTGACTTGCACAATGCATTATGATGTCTATTTATAAGCACAAGTTAGGTGGATCACCTGCCTTGTAGATAAGAATAGAAATATACTATAATCCAATCAAATAATTGATTTAATCTAATCTGATTTAGTTCAATAAATCTGGTCCTGATTTGATCAAGAAAGAATTTAGCAGAATCTCTGAGATTTTTAGTTTAATTAGATTATATTTAATTTGGGTTTGATTAGATTTGAGATCTCTATCTATTTTGAGATTTTATTGGATTCTTGGAGATATTGGCAGATGCAGGCCCCTCCTCATTAATTTTTTCCGTCAACAGGACCCTCTCCAAAGTTTTTAAAATCTCGTCGTCAATTTGTAACGAGTTTCAAAATATTTTTGATTCCTTTGTTGTGATTTTGTCATGGGCGTGAACCATTCAATTATTGATGACCTATTCAATGATTGTAGTATAACAACAATTGAATCATCGATGACTGCCATAGGTGATATTAACGTAGTCGTCATGAGTAATTTTGTTGATGTAGTACTTTGAGTGCATCATTTGGTCGATCTTCTTGATAGATCTTCTTAGTAGCATTTGACTATTTCTTTAAGAAATATCCATGCGAAGTTATTTGCCTTTGCTACTTGAAGCTATCAGTTTCATACTTCTGTTGCACCGTGAAGAGTGAAATCATCGGCATGTTCTAATCCAACAGAAGGTAATTATGAGAAATAAGACCTTGGAATACTCTTAAACTCAAGCTACCCAATGAATGACCGTCAACGAGGTAGAGTTGCATCGTAGTGATTGTTGCTAAAGTTCGTTAATGGAATTTGAAAGTATGCAGAAGAGACTGAAGGCTCTTGGGAGAGCTAAAAATCTTCATATCTTTTTCTTATTTTGGTCTCTTTAGCTCTCTTTCTATTTTGCAATGGATAATAAATTTTGCACCTTGTTCCTTCTTTTGTCCTGCAAACATGAATAAAGAGATATTTCAGTTGCCTTGAATTTAATGCATCACTCTGAATTTTTATGTTATGTGTGAATGTGGTGATGGCATTGGCGAGAGATAATGGGTATTTGACGATTTTGAAATTGAAGATGGTGTTGTGATTGAAATTATTGGGTGCTATGTGAGCAGACATGGGAAGAATAGATGATTGGTGGATAGAATTGAGGGAGATAGAACTTGCTACGGGGATGGGGTTACCTTAGCAAGCTGAGTGCTTTGATTGTGATAGGTATAATGATTGGTCATAAGCAGAGGTGTATTGTCGCACATGCTGAGGAGATCATGTCAAGATTGTGAGTTGACTTGCCTAGATGACAGACAGAGCCGGTTGACAGAGGTGCATAGTCACATATGTGGAGATGATCGTGTTAGGATTATAAGGTGACTCATCTAGATAACAGAAAGAGTTGGTTGGTAAAGGCGCATTATTGTATATACCGAGATGATCGAATTAGGACTAGGGGGTGACTCATCTAGCTGACAGACAGATCCGGTTGGCAGAGGCGTATTGTTGCACATGCAAAGATAATTGGATTAGGATTATGGAGTGACTCGTCTGGCTGACAGATATAGCCAGATGATCGGACTAGGATCATAGAGTGACTCGTCTGACTGACAAGCATAGCCAATGGTCGGGTTAGCTCCAAGGGATGACTTGTCTTGCTGACAGACAAAATCGGTGGTCGGGTAAAGACCATGGAGTGGCGCGTCTGGCTGGTAGACAGAGCCGGTGATTGGGTTAGGATCACGGACTCATCTGCCTGACAAACAGAGTCGGTGGTCAGGTTAGTACCATGGAGTGGCTCATCTAGCTGACAGACAGAGCTGGTGATTGGGTTAGGATCACGGGGTGACTCGTCTGACTGACAGACAGAGCCAGAGATCGAGTTAGGATAAAAAAGTGACTCGTTTGGTTGACAGACAGAGTCTGTAGTCGGGTTAGGACCAAAAGTGAGTTGCCTAATTGACAGACATAGCCTATGATCGGATTAGGATCACAAAAGAGATTGTTATGGTAGTGTCTAGGATGATTCAGATTTCACTGTAGAGGTAAGAGTTTAACATGACAGGTTTGATCATATGAATTGATATGTGTGAGATGATTCAAATGTCATTGCCAGAGATACGAGCTTAACATGACAGGTCTACGGAATTTTTAGTAAATCCCCAGATATCAATGGATTTGATATGTTTTTACCAATCACTATTTGCGATGGGCTAGCTATGTTATTTTCCTTAGCATGATGAGTTGTCGAGAATTTTGTTTGGGCTTAAAGGCTAAATGTTTTCTCTTTCTCTAGCCTTGGTAGCCTCAAGTAGTTGATCTCATACTTCTCCCCCCAGTATGGTAGGGTTGGTGAGGATTCTAATATCCTCTTCCCGTTGCTTTACTAGTATTGGGCAACTCATGCTTTATCCCCTAGCATGATAGATTGTTGAGAATTTGATTTCTCTCTCCTTCACCTTAGTGGCTATGAGTTTGTTGTGACAAATTTGTTATGGAATTTTTAGCAAATCTCCAGTTATCAATGGATTTGGTATGCTTTTACCAATTGCTATTTGCATTGGGCTAGGCATGTCATTCCCCTCAGTATGATGAGTTTGTCGAGAATTTTATTTGGACTTAAATGTCAAACATTCCCTTTTCCTTCTGCCTTTTCAGTATCGGGTTGTTAATATTCATGTTTCTACCCCAAATATGATAGGATTGGTCAATAATTTAGCCTCCTCTTACTCCTTTTCTTGAATGCGTTGGGTTTTTCACACATTACTCCCTATCATAATAGGTTGGCGAGGATTTCAATTTCCTTTTCTCTTTACCTTATCGGCATCAAGAAGTTCATGCTTTTGCCTCAGTATAAGAAGTTGTCAAGGACTTGATTTCCTCTTCTTTACTTTTGTGGCTATGGATTTTTCAGGCTTTTTACCTCAGCATGATAGGTTGGCGAGAAAGTTATTCTCTTTTCTTTGCTTTCGTAGCGTTGGACAATGATGTTCCTTATAGGATAATATTGTGATAGATTTGTCATGGATTTTTAGCAAACTCTTAGCTATCAATAGATTTGATGTGCCTTTATCAATTGCCGTTTGTTTTGGGTTAGTCATGTTATTCCCCTCAACATGTATAATGCCCCCGTTTTTCAGTTGTTTCTCAAAACGGAGAACGCTATTTAATATTTGCACTAGATAATCCAACAGTCACAGAATCTTGAAATAACCATAACTACTACTACAATTCGATGAATAAATAACATGTTTGAAACTAAAAGGATTCTACTTATACAAAGAGTTAATTATATAAGATAGCACACTGCTCAGAATATGAATACAAAAGAGAAAGGCAGTACCCAGGAAAAAAAGAATATAAACAAATATACACAAAGGGTCTCCAAAACGTACTTCATCACTTAACTGTCGCTCTTTCTTATCAATGAAGTACGGGTCTTCAATTGGGGCTGCTTCTCCTTTTTTGCCTTCTAAATCTGGGTTCAAAACGTAGGGGATTAAACTCAGTAAATAACACAAGAAAAAGAAATTTGTACTATCACAGTACTGGAGTTAAAGAATATGTAAATAAGTTATGTTGGTGTCAAACGTGTCACATGAATAATGAATAATAGAATAGCAAGATTATATATGACATTTGCAAATATCAGGTAAATATCATGTAAAAATAACCAGTCTAGGTCATACTTTTGTTAGCATTTGAAACTAAATTATGGATAAAATGACGTGCAGTTTTTCTTATTGTACCAATGTAGGTACATATCTGGGACCTGGCCCAAACCTATGACGCTGAACCATGATACACCGCTAGGTATTCAAGTCAAACTTTATATTGTGAAATATTAACGGACATCACTCTTATGGTGACTCATATATCAAACTGTGGCTCAGTGCCACACAGTACGCTGTAATAAAAGTCCTCAGCACCTGATCAAGAAGTTGGCCAATAAGATCTTTATACAATACAGTTCTTATTCATCTGTAGTTTTTCAAATTCTCATATCAATAATATACGATATAAATGAACTAATGGAAACACATAGCTTATCAAGTAAGATTGTGTATATGTCCTTTTATAAGAAGCAGAGATTCATGAATCAAAATTTTGGACCAAGTACATACGTATCATGAGAATACTTTATTTCCATATGAATAAGATATATGAATTTTATCATCATATTCACATGAACGGTCATACTCAATGTGTATCAAGTATTCAATTAATTCATTCAAACATATCATGTATTGGGTTCAAGTATTTATACCATGTATTACGTGCCATATATTACATAAACTGTATCATTCATGCAAGTATCATATAACTACTAATAATTGTACTTATAACTAATCACTTAATAAAATTATTAATTCCTCACATAGTAATATCATCTAGATATATATTGCCCTATCATGTTTGTGCCATGTCATGTTTATATACTAATATTACTTAAGTAATATTAAACAGTATTGATAACTTAGATATTATATTATCACATAATCACTTAAGTAACAAATTTGCCATACGATATAACTACTATAAGTATTGATAAATATTGTAATAATAAAACAATCTACATTGCCCTTTTTCATGGGATTTTTGCATGCAATTCTCATTTTATAATTTATTTGCATGGGTCATTGTTAAGGTAATACTGTTATTATATGGGTCATTTTTCGTAGGATTTTTGTAGAAAATAAAGGTAATCCTGATGGCACTTGTAATAATAGTTATTACATGCTCTCCTGGTAATTGGGGTAAATTAACCCTGTTTGCGAAATAATAGTCTAAATATGAGCCGAGCATGTTCACGAAATAGTAGTTCAAATAGCGAGCCGAACATAAAATAAAAATAAATTGCATCCATAAAATGTAGATCAAATAAATATTCCGAGAAAAGAACAAGACTAGCAGTGTTATTTACCTCTTCTTGATCTCAAATCCTCGATTCGATTTATTTTTCTGCTTTTTTTCTTTTTCCTTCTTCCTTCTTTTTTATGTTTTTTCTCTTTATCGCTTAGGTTTTGGCGAGAGAATAAGAAGAGTATCGGAAGAGAGTGAGTGGTTTTTTCTCCTCGTTGTTGTTTTTTTTTTTTTTTTTTTTTTTTTTTTTTTTTTATCATCATCATCATCCACTCAACCTTTCCCAAGGTGCTGATTGGTCTCTCAAAGAGACCACCACCTCAAGCCTACCGCCTCTCCTTATAACTTAAATTATTTATTTATTTGTTTATTTATTTAATAATTTAATCATTTTGAGTCCATATAACATTCTCTAAATGCTACCAAATTAATGTAGGATATTGCTCAATGAGAGAATTGCTACAAAATTATCCGTTTGTCATTTTAATATCTGAAATAAAAGAACAAAAATTTAAAAATAATTAGAAGGATAATTTTAATATTATTAAATTAGCAAATTTGAAAATATTTTTTTAGGCTCGCAAAGAAAATCTCTAAAAATCCTAATATTAGAAAACTTATAACTACGAAGATCGAATTTCATTTGGAGTTGCGGATATAAAGTTACATCTTTCGAAAGTTATTTCGATAGGTTTATTAGGCATGATCACGAAAGTTATTTCGGTAGGTTTATTAGGCATGATCAGACTCAAAAGGGAGGTACAAGTGGTATAAATTTTGAGATATTACAACATGATGAGTTATTGAAGATTTGATTTTCTCTTCCCTTTACCTTTGCGGCTATAGATCGTGATGTATCCTTATACTTAAATAAGAATGTTGACATATTTGTTATGGAATTTTTTAGCAAACTTAGGAAATAATCCATCCAGTCACGAACTCTCATAGCATAATATTGAGATCATCAAAATAATCCATCCAGTCAATTGCCTGAATAATCATGGTATCCACATTATCTAGAGTGAATTTTATCAGGAACCTCAACAGGCTTTTCGAAGAGCTAGAAGAGATTATAGTTCTAGCTTCTAGAGAAGGGAAGTCCTCCTCCTTCCCGTAAGGACATAGCTTTTTCAGCCATGGGCCAGGGAATGGCAACAGTAAGGCCTGTCCGACCACCCTGCAAAGGTTGGAATGAAATCGCTGCTGCTCGATCTGTCCGAAATCCGCCGATGTCCTGCTTATCTTGCAGAATTGCTGGGGCAGGCTTCGTCTACCCCATGGAGGATGACCCAGCTGCTCTGGACGCCCAAAGTCATCACCTGCAGGCACGTATATATCCACAGCTGGCCTCAACTGTGCACAAGCTTCAATGACATCACGAACCCGGTCAGATAGGAAGTTGCTCGTGAGGTTCTGGTTGATAAGTGGGTTGCTTTCCAAGGCCACAGAGGCATGTTGCATGTGGATGTAATCAACCCGACGGGTCCACTTCCATGAGCATGCATGAAAGGGTTCAAGGGATCTACAGCCTCAATCACACTTTCATTGATGATCATAGACTGAGGACATCAATGTATGTTATCATTAGAGCTACAAAGACTCCAAATCGACCTCAAGACTACCAGAACTTGCAGGCTTACCAACTTTCCACATGCGTGTCTGATCATCATCTTCTTCTTCTTTTTTTCCCCATTTTTTTCTTTTGTTTTTTGGGGAAAGCTGGGTGTCAACAACTTGTCATTTGATTATTGTGAACATTTTCTCTCAAGGTAACTGTTCCTTCCTGTGCTTGAACTGTCCTTTTTCGTTTTTCAAACGAAAATGGAGTTGTGAATTCCTTCCACTAAGCAGTCTCTCAATGGGTATTGTCAGCTCGACAGGCTTCTCCAATTAACGGACTCGCCATTCCTCTCGGAGGAGACCCCATGACCATGCTCGGTTACGGTGAGCCTTGACCCCACAGCAACAGCAGCATCGTCCTCCTCACGACCATTGATCTTAATAGGCCATTGATCTTGGGTAGTTTGAGTTCTCCATTGTCATCACTACAGGAGAGCCCTTTCGAGCACCCTTCTCCTAAAGCTCCGAAAAGTTCAAGCCTGGAGGCATTGTTCTTGAGCATCCAGATCAAATTTCTAGTATAACTTCAGGACTAAAATTGGATTTTGCTGGTGGAATCCTACTTACCCAAGTTAATAAGCTGAAAAGAGTGAGGACTTGGGATTGGGCTTTGTTCCTCCTCTATTCTCAATGAAAGGTATATGCTTTTGTAAAGATCCAAAATCAACTGGGCATTGTTGTTAGATTCCTCTCCCTTCTTTACTAGAGAGTAGTAGCCTCTGGTTCTAAGTCCAAAATAGCATCAGAGAGCCAGAGGAAGATCTTAATGTAGATGTAGAAGTGACCAAAAGGCCGGGCTTTCTTCGGGTTAGTTGGGGCCTGGGTCGAGGTCCAAGTCGGTCCGGTCGGAGCTGGAGTGGCGGCGGCGGCGAGGCCGAAGGTGGCAGAGACTAGGGAGGTGAGGCGACGGTGGCGAGAATGCCAAGTAGTCCTTAGGGTTCAACGGCAGCATCGGAGGAGACGCGCCCTCGCCGCAACCCTTGCTCGGAGATTGCTATAGCTCTTCGCCCAATGAAGAGGAAGAAGATGAAGCAATTGAGACGGGGATTTCTGGAATTTTTGTGGGGATTTCGCAGAGGATGAAATCCCAAACAGAGACCTTGTTGAAAGAATTCCAAAGATGCAATCTTTCATTCTTATTTTTAGCAGAATTTTGTTGTAATAATATTTTATTTCTGCATTTTTTTGCTTTGTTTTTTTTGGGGCTCCGTTTTTAGGAGAGGGAAAGATGCAAGATTTGGATCCGAGCAAGATTTGGATATGATGTCAACGCTGTTCGTGAAAGTTAGTGGTCTACAGAGGCCACAACCTTCATTGTTCAAACGTTAAACGTCACTCCCATATTGAGAGTCGGATTGCATTGCATCTTTTTATAAGAAGGGTTCTCCTACAATAATCACTATCTTGTTTTCGGTGAAAATTTTGAGTTCTCTTCAGTTCCATTGACATTAAATTACAATAATATCAAAAATTACAATGAAAAGAAAATTAAAAATCAAAATCTAAAACAAGAAGATAAATGTATAGATTTATCTCCCTTTTTACAAAAATGGTGGGCTATTCACGTGGCTATGAGGTTTATGATACAGGACGGAAGCGATTTAAAATTTGTGGTGGAGAAATTGGGGAAGAACTTAGGGTTTTGGAGATAAATTAGAGTTTGGACCTTATACCCAGGCGAATCACACGTCCACTTTCTCACAATCACTCGAGAAAAGATTTGATAAAGCAAATTATATACTCTCAAAAGAAATCATATTTCACTCTTCATCTCAAATTAGGGTTTTACAGACATATATATAGAAAATTCTAAAACAACAAAATAATAACAAACCTAATCAAATCTCTAATCCAATCTTATCAAATCTGACTAAAACTAATTAGATCTCTAATCATATCTCTATCAATTCTCCCTTATTTGGAAACATTCACCACCGGTGAATGGCAGCTGGAAGAAAGACAAACTCAACGGGTGATGGTAAATAGATATCTCGATATCCGGCAAATCTTTTTACCATACGAAATATGTGTAAATCAGATACATCCGGAACCAAATATTAACTTTTGTACTTGTCCATGGCAATGGAACTTGTGGATGTGGATGGAGTGGAGCGATATGAAAATCTGATGCTGTGAAGAACATCGGGCATAAAGCAGATACTCGATGATCATCTGGAGTAGAGCACCAAGACACATGTGAAATAATCACGATCGAGTGAATATCAGGGGTTGGTGGAATATCCGACTCCAAAGGAAGTATAACAAACTTCTGCAAAAATCTGAAAGAGTTCGTGCATTAAGTGTGAAAAGCCTCTACATTCCCAAAAGGGAATCTCGTAGGTGGAATCCCAATCAGCACAGATCCAGTTAGAAATACTTGTACTCTATCAAGTACATCTGCAATAAACTTGTAAGTATCATTGCTAAATATAATTTGCCTACAGAGATTTACACACAAACGATGCAAAAGTGGTGCAAATGAATCTATAGGTGGATAAGACTTGTCAAGAAATATGGATCTAGACCAGATAGGCTCATGATTTTTATGCACAAAATGGAACAATTTATCACCTCATATAAGTTTTATTAACTCATTCTTTTTATTTTTATATGGACTCTTGGGTGGAGAAAGAGTCAATACAATTTTCTTTCCATTACGCTTAAATGCATAGGTGTTTGACTTTCCATAATTCTTCATATCTAGGTTAAATAACTAGGGTCTACCGAGCAAAATAATAGCAGCATCAATGTGTAAAATATCACGCCAAGTATGATCACTATAAATCAAAAATTGAATAGGCACAAGATAATGTTGAATAATAGCATGAAAACTTTTATCAATCTAAGTGACATGTACGGTTGAGAGTGTGATTCAGATTTGAGGCCCATCTTGTCAATAGTCGATTTAGAAATGATATTGATACAACTAACTCCATCTATCATGACTTTATAACTATTATCGTTATATGTGATATAGGTGTGAAACACATTAAATCTATGCCAATTCTCATTTCTTGATACAGACTGCAAACACCTAACAACGTGTAAAGGTGTATTTATTAAGTTATCTTCAACATCATTAAAATTTTCTTGAGGCTCATAAATTTCTTCTTCAGTCTCACTATTATCTTGATTATGAATCTCGTCTATTAAGAAATTTCTTGCAGGACATTGATAAGCAAAGTGACTAAAACCATGACATTTGAAGTACTCAGTTTGTTTTGTAGTTGGTTTTAATGACTCACTAGTAATGGTTTTACCTTTTGTATCCTTAGGAACAGTATTAGTATTTGTACTATTAGTGTCAGATTGTCACTTGGGATATCTGCAGTTCTGAAAGTAGACTTTTTATTAAAGGGTGTGCACAAATATGCCTCATAATTGAGAGCGCTCTGAAATGCATTTTCAACAGAATCTAAAGAATGTGTAAGTACTTCACGCTTGAGCTCGGGTTTGAGTTCAGTGCGAAATCGTGAAAGGGTTAGACGATTGTCGTCTGGAATGTCACATCGCACTAAGAGCTCATTGAATTTATGCATATATTCAGTCACACTCATGTTTTCCTATTTTATATTAGACAACTGGTAAAAAAGGTGATCCTTAAAACTTAGAGGAAGATATTTCTTTCTAACTTTTTCTTTCATTTCAAACCATATTTTAATTAGTTCTTGTCGCTCTTACAATTGTCTCTCAACTCGCATCCAATATACTTTACCTGACCCTTGTAATTTTAATTTAGCAAAACAGACTCTTCGGGCTTCTGACATAAAAAGGTGGTCCATATCTGCTAACCAATTACAAAATTGTTGGGAGTCATAAGTACCATCAAAATAGGGAATATCTACTTTGATTTTACGTGTGATATCTTCGTGTGGATATTCATTCTAAAAATTATTATTTCTTTCAGTCTTATGATGTCTTGCTTATCTACTCTCATTCCTTTGATTATTTTCAACAGGTTTTTGTTCATTGACTTGTATTTCTAAATTATCTAATCGTATATTGATTACATCTAAACTGATTTGAAGTTTTTTATTAGTGTCCATTATTTTATTTAATTTATTCAAAACTTCAGTAAGATTCATGATTTTTTTAAAATTTTTGCTACTACGAAGTATGCAATAATTATCTATATGCAGTTGCAATAAAGCACACAGATGAATATGCAACATCGTAGAAACAAAACTAAATGCATGACTATATGATCAAAATAAAATACCCTAACAGCTGAAAGTTGCTATATGTAGAAAATGCAATTCCTATTATGCAATATAATGCAGCGCACAAATAAATATCGTGGCAAATTATTAGTAACAATAAATTTTCCAAGTCTACGCAAATAACAAGAATAGAGTGCAAAATATTACTGACTAAATAACAGTGCAATTAAAAATTAGCTCGATATAGAGTAAGTCATACTTAAGCACGAATTCCTTTGAGGAGTGTTGCAGATTTTGTACAAACTCTGGAGTAGAAATCCCAAGAAGCACATCAAGAATAGCTCAGAATTATTTCTGTATGAATCAGGTTCGAACTGGGCGTGAATCGAGCTCAAAATAGCTTCAAATCATCCTAAAAAACTCTTAACGGGTCTGGAATCTTCTTAATGGGTCCGCCTATGAACTGAACCCACTTTTAAACTCAAGTGGATCAGGTTTGCTAAGTTACATCCAAATCAACTCCAATCCAAATCAAATCCAACTTCTTTTCTTCTCTTCGACAAGGGTTTTGAATGGATTTGAATTGAGCTCAAACCAAACCCTCTTAGATAATTGCTCTTCAACCCAAAAAGAGGAACTGTTAGCTGCAAAAAAGGAACCCACTTGACTCGTGGGTTGTTACTACGGCTGTTGTTCTTGTTGTTGTTGCAGATATTATTGTCGCTGCTGCTATAACTGTTCATACTGTTGTTGCTGCTTGTTGTTGTTGTTGTTGCTGCTGCTGCTGCTTGTTGTTGCTGTTGTTGCTACTGCTACTTGTTGTTGTTGTTGCTGCTTGTTGTTGTTGTTGTTGCTACTGTTGTTGCTGTTGCTGGGTTGTGGGGCCGGGCAGAGAAGAAGAAAGAGGAGGAGAGAAGTGTGGCTTACTGTGGAGGAGATTTAAAGAAAAAAAGGGATGGATCTGGAGAAGGTGTTGAAGAAGAGGTGGACTAGTTTTTTTTTAGGTTTGAAGAAGACAAAAAAAGAGGAGGGGAAGAAGGGATCGGGGAAAAAGAAGAAGGGAGGAGGAGAAGGGAACTAGGGATTTTTTTCTCTCTCACAGATCTGAATGCTCAGTTATTTTTTCATCTCACAGATCTTAACGGTACTTTTTTTTCCTCTCTCTCTCACAGATCTGAACGGTTGTTGGGTTAAAGCAGGAGAAAGAGGAGAAGAAGGGGAGAGGAGAAGAGGAGGAAGAAAGGGAGAAGGAGAAGAAAGTAACTTCTTCTCCTTCTTTTTTTCGGGTTGATCTCTCTCTCCCTATTTTCTTTCTGTCCTCTTCTCTTTTTTTTTTTTGTTTTTTTCTTTTTTTTTTCAGTTTTTTAAATTTTTTTTCCTCAAGCTAACTCTCTCTCTCTCTCCTTTTCTCTCAAATCTGCTTCCTTTTGCTCTCTCTTTTTTTACTCTTTTTTTCACTCGATTTCTCTCTCTCTCTCTCTCTCTCTCTCTCTCTCTCTCTTTCTCTTCCTCTGAGGTTTTTTAAAACTAATTTTCTTTTGAATTTTTTTCTCAAATCTAAAAAGAAAAATTAAAATTTGCACTCTGATACCTGAATATATAGAACTTTAGCTCTGATACTAATTTGACGCAGGACGGAAGCGATTTAGGATTTGTGGTGGAAAAATTGAGGAAGAACTTAAAGTTTTGGGGATAAATTAGGGTTTGGATCTTACGTCTAGGTAAATCACAAGTCCACTCTCTCACGAATTACTCGAGAAAAAAATTTGATAAAACAAATCACATGCTCTAAAAAAAAATCATATTTCACTATTCATCTCAAATTAGGATTTTACAGACCATATATATAGAAAATTCTAAAGTAACAAAATAATATCAAATTTAATAAAATTTCTAATTCAATCTAATCAAATCTAACTAAAATTAATCAGATCTTTAATCATATCTCTATCAGTTTACTTTGACCCTTGTTTATTATCTGACATAGATTAGATGAGAGCAGCATGACCAGTATGGAGACGACCAGTATGGCAACGACCAGTTTGCTAGTTTTCTTGAGCAGCATGACCAGCATAGCGACGACCAGTTTGTTAGTTTTTATGTTTATTATCTGACATAGATTAGATGAGGGTAGCATATGGCCAGTATGACGACGGCTAGTTTGCTAGTTTTCTTGAGCAGTATGACCAGCATAGTGACGGCCAGTTTAGTAGTTTGTATATACACACCTAGGCACGTTAAATTAATCTTGGGTCTCCCCAAAGGTAACTTCCACAATGTCTCGTGACGTCTGTCTATTGGAATAAGTTGGGTGGATCACCTGCCTTATAGATAAGGATAGAAATGTACTATAATCTGATTTAATCAAATCTGATTTGGTTCAATGAATCTAGTTTTGATTTGATAAATGGAGAATTTGGAAGAACTATAAGATTTTTAGTTTGATTAGATTATATTTAATTTGGATTTTGATTAGATTTGAGGTCTCCATCTATTTTGAGATTTTGTTGGATTCTTTAAGATATTGGCAGATGTGAGCCCCCTCCTCATCAATTTTTTCGCATCAACACCTATGCTTGAGCTATGGATCAGCAAAGCATCAGATAGGACGGTGTCCCTTTCGAAGAGAGGCAGGAGACATAACTCGAATAATAGCACAACAGTTGTAGTAGCAAGCGAGATATCCAACTTCTCCATAGTACCAAAGACTCCCAGTGCTACCTCAATAGAAATAAACCATACCTAATCTGAGGGGTTTTCTTCTTGTTTCTCAGTAACAAACTTTTCAATAGACTCAGAGAGGAGGGGTGTTCGTCGCAAAAATTTTTCTTCTCTCCATTGAATAACTTGATAACAACGAAAGAGAACAATAGAAAAATAAATGAGAGAATTTATAATTTGTCACTCTCTTTTACAATATTTATGGGTTCTAGTATGGCGGTGGGTTCTATCAAGTAGTACTTTTTGATGATCCGATATGGAAATCTTCTTCTTGATGAAGATGACAGCTGACCCTAACTTCTTTCTCTACTGATCTTATGAATTTAAGGCTCTCACGCATAACTTGAACTCTAGAACGATACAAAAAACTCTCCAAGGGCTACCTCAAAAGGGTATTTATAACCTTGAGTTAAAATGAGAGTTTCCAATCAAATAGAATTGGAAAGTATTTGTATTTATCAAAAATTCTAATCAAATATCTTAGTTTTGATTTAAATCTCTTGAATATGAATTTTAATTGGACTTAATTCGGATATTGGATAAGCCCAAATCTCAATCTCAATCAATTCAGGATTCTTAAAAATTTGCTCATGCGGAGTTAAAATACTCTGAACGCGGAGTTATGGACTTAGCTCCATGTTGTACTCAACGCAGGGCTAAATCATAACCAAACGCGGAGTTACGGAGTTAGCTTCGCGTTCTGTGCGGGATCTTCCTTTTAATTGGAAATTTTCATCACCAATAGGACTCCCTCCAAAGTTTTCAAAATGCCTAATGACTTAGCAAGTTTTGAAATACTTTAGATCCTTGATTTAATGCACTTGAATGAGGAGTTAATAATACCAAGTTATTTTCACGTTTACAGTTTAACACGTGTAACATGCGAAGCTAAATAGCCTCGCATTCTACTTAAAACTGCTCCGATCCTCGCGGCGCCGAATATCAAGGGACATGTTTTTTCATTTAAATAGAGTATTTTCTTTTTCTTCCTCACTTAGAAAGTTCCAGAAACCAAGAACTTAGAGCTCAGGCGATCCAAGAACCCTTACTTCCGATCGGTTTTCTGCTCATTTCCGTCGATTTTCTTTAAGATTTCGAACCCAATGGCACGCAAGAAGATATTACTGGGTTTTAATTTAATTGTGTGCTGATCTAATTAGACATAGAGCCAATCATTATAACTTTACCAGATAGTGATCCATTTCCACCCTCATTCCGTCTTATCAAAACCATTATAAAAGAAACAGCAAAAATATATTCTTTGTATGACCATAATATTTGAATATTGACAGTGTAGAACATTCAGATAAATTTTCTTGCAATAACAATTCCAACAAGGTCAACTACTAATTAGAATCTGATAGCGCATGATCAACACCAAACACCACCTCTAAAAACATTATAAATAGACTGAATTCAGTAGAAGATATATAGTCTTTGCATATAAACATTGAGGATCAAGTGGTGGCATATGACATCTCTATTTTCTGCTATACAGACTCCATAATAGTCTTGTAGATAGATGTTCAAACATATAATAGAACCGAACGATAAGAATTTCCATGTCATCATCCAAATCGTTTCTTGCAGAAAAGGATATTGATCTTGTCCAAGTTAGTTTTATATAGGTAACTCACCGGAGTGCACATCAGTCGGGTTAGCGATTGATCGAAGGGCCTCCAGTGATCGTATGACCTCTTCAATCGTGGGCCTCTTCTCAGGCATAACTGAAGTACAACGAAGAGCAAGGTCCAGCACCCCTAACATCTCTTGTTGGGAAGAGATCAAGATCTTCGGGTCCAACACTTGGAAGGATCCATTTGTCATGTTAACTTTCCGTCGAACCCACTTCAATACATCAGGAGCTTCTCGTGACCCTGCCTGCTCTGCTCGCCTTCCGGTGATGAGTTCTAGCAGCACAACTCCAAAGCAGAAGATATCCATTTTTTCCGTTGCTTTTTTGCTGCATTTATGTTCTGTAACAGGGAGAAGTACACAACATATTAGCATAGTTCAATCTCCCGTTGGTTGTTTTGTGCATTATCATTAGCCCTGATATTCTACATACAATTGTTATTCATGTCATATTCTGCAATGGCTCAAATTATTTAAACTTTTTACAGGGAACTTTACTTATTTTTACATTAAAAAGATCAGATAGATCATAAAGTAATGTGAGATAAATAAACTCATTGTTATGATAAAAAAAAGAATAAACTCATTGTATACAAACTGAGAAATTTGTTTCAATCATATATACTGTAACACCCCAAAACATAAATACCTACAATTTATTATTTTTGTGCATTTATCTCTATTTAAATTACTCTACCCAATTCAAAATACATCTACATCTATTTATATATTTTTCCTTAATTAGAAATTTACCATGTGAATCTAAAAGTCAACAATAGTTATGACTAATTAAAATTTGATTTGATGAGATTTTTTTTTTTTTTTGAATTTTTGAAATATTTCCTAACAAACCGATCATCTCCAATAAATTCTGCACAATTATTTAGGCCTACCAAATTATTAGATTCAATTTATTAGATTATTTAATTTTTTTATGGTATATTGAAGATTTAATTGTATATATCATTAATTCATATTTGACCCGCATAAAAGTCAAATAAAAAAAATTAATTATCCTAGATTTCTAAGATTTGATAAATTAAAAATAAAATTAAAATTGATCTTATCAATTAATGGCCTACCAGACAAAATCTATATATAATTAGTCAACCCCTAAATCATCACATAAGAGAGAAAGAAAAGAGAGAATGAAGAAGAAGAGGAATGGAAGGAAGATCTGAAAATTATTCATCTCAAAGTTGGGAAAAAATAAGCAAAGGCAAGTACTAATCCAAATATTTATTTTTTTTCCTCGAATAATCATGTACATTACATTACACTTTGATTATAAATAGAAGCAAGCCCAAATCCTACCTCCCTTACTATTTTTTTGAATAAAATAAACAAGTATTTCATTTTTTTATCTTGATTTTTTTTTTAATTTTTAGCACTGTGTATTTGTATATAACGAATGATGTGCATCTCAAGTAATTTGCGTAAGCTGTCAGCTCATTTTCATCTCTCTCTCTCTCTCTCTCTATATATATATATATATATATATATATATATATATATATGAGTAAACGGGAAATTCACCGGCGATACTTCCTTCACTGCCGCTTATGTGGCCCAATACAATTATTACACATGGCGCCACTCAAAGAGCGGTTAAGGGAGTTGTTTTATTTGCTACATTAAGTGGCATCACGTGTAATAATTGTATTGAGTCACCTAAGCGGCGATGAAGGAACTCCCTTCACCGCCGGTGAATTTCCCGTTCTCTCTCTCTCTCTCTCTCTCTCTCTCTATATATATATATATATATATATATATATATATATAATTTGTTGTAAATTAAATCTAATTTTGAGTAAAAAATTTGTCCCCCTATTGCTAAGTTTTATTATTGAAAAATTATCTTTCTTTCTATCATTTTTTGGGTTCATACACTTTTATGGTGAATGATAGACCTAAATAACACTTATACAAAATTTGTTGTATTAATGAAAACTGTTCAACCTTCTTAATAATTACCTAAAAAAATTGTTTAATTATTTTATTAACCATTGATCATGTTTAATGATTTTATTACTTTGAGTTCTTTTATCCTATAATTATGAATAAAGTAAAAACATTTTTAAATCTTTCTTCTTGTTATATTTTCATGTGTATTCTATATAATTTCAAGCAACTTAATTTCCTAGTTTCCTACAATAGCAATAAATATAATTCGAATATTATAACTCAAATTCCTTAGATTTTTATGTATATTAAAATTCTGTTTTTATCATATTATTACAGTATTTTAAGCAACATTAGTGGCTCCACACACTCATTTAATTAGTGGAGCATTTGTTTTATATTTTATTTTTATGTTTGTATATATAAGTATTATTATATCAAGAGGTATACTTAAGGAGGACTGAATAGTGGCTATTTAATTAGTGGAGAATTTGTTTTATATTTTATTAAATTAAGTTTCTATTTTTTCTTCTCTATTTTCATTTTTGGACAATGGCACTATTTTTTTTTTTTTACTTTTGATTTTTGATTTTTTTTTTAAATGATATGGAAAAGTCAAAATATGTGGTTTCTCTATTTCTCTAGTATTGATGATCTATAATTATGTATACATGCCATCTTGAGTTTTTGCGAGTACATATAGATGCCTGCAATAAATCTTGATTATTTATTTTCTTTTGTGCCATGTTATAGTAAATATCGTAATCATGTATAATTTGAGTTAAAATCTTACATGGTAATAAAAAATGTCACACATAAAATAAAATAAAATAAAATTTGCGGGGTTAAAGGAAGAATTATTTTGATCTTGATTTTTTTTTTAATCTTTAGCACTGTGTATTTGTATATAACGAATGATGTGCATCTCAAGTAATTTGCGTAAGCTGTCAGCTCATTTTCATCTCTCTCTCTCTCTCTCTCTATATATATATATATATATATATATATATATATATATGAGTAAACGGGAAATTCACCGGCGATACTTCCTTCACTGCCGCTTATGTGACCCAATACAATTATTACACATGGCGCCACTCAAAGAGCGGTTAAGGGAGTTGTTTTATTTGCTACATTAAGTGGCATCACGTGTAATAATTGTATTGAGTCATCTAAGCGGCGGTGAAGGAACTCCCTTCACCGCCGGTGAATTTCCCTTTCTCTCTCTCTCTCTCTCTCTCTCTTTATATATATATATATATATATATATATATATATATATATACATATACATATACATATACATATATATATATATATATATATATATATATATATACATATACATATATATATATATATATATAATTTGTTGTAAATTAAATCTAATTTTGAGTAAAAAATTTGTCCCCCTATTGCTAAGTTTTATTATTGAAAAATTATCTTTCTTTCTATCATTTTTTGGGTTCATACACTTTTATGGTGAATGATAGACCTAAATAACACTTATACAAAATTTGTTGTATTAATGAAAACTGTTCAACCTTCTTAATAATTACCTAAAAAAATTGTTTAATTATTTTATTAACCATTGATCATGTTTAATGATTTTATTACTTTGAGTTCTTTTATCCTATAATTATGAATAAAGTAAAAACATTTTTAAATCTTTCTTCTTGTTATATTTTCATGTGTATTCTATATAATTTCAAGCAACTTAATTTCCTAGTTTCCTACAATAGCAATAAATATAATTCGAATATTATAACTCAAATTCCTTAGATTTTTATGTATATTAAAATTCTGTTTTTATCATATTATTACAGTATTTTAAGCAACATTAGTGGCTCCACACACTCATTTAATTAGTGGAGCATTTGTTTTATATTTTATTTTTATGTATGTATATATAAGTATTATTATATCAAGAGGTATACTTAAGGAGGACTGAATAGTGGCTATTTAATTAGTGGAGAATTTGTTTTATATTTTATTAAATTAAGTTTCTATTTTTTCTTCTCTATTTTCATTTTTGGACAATGGTACTATTTTTTTTTTTTTTACTTTTGATTTTTGATTTTTTTTTTAAATGATATGGAAAAGTCAAAATATGTGGTTTCTCTGTTTCTCTAGTATTGATGATCTATAATTATGTATACATGCCATCTTGAGTTTTTGCAAGTACATATAGATGCCTGCAATAAATCTTGATTATTTATTTTCTTTTTGTGCCATGTTATAGTAAATATCGTAATCATGTATAATTTGAGTTAAAATCTTACATGGTAATCAAAAATGTCACACATAAAATAAAATAAAATAAAATTTGCGGGGTTAAAGGAAGAATTAAACGAAAATGACTGTGTATACTTTATGAGTTGCACTACATATGGTTATAATTGATAGAGACCTAACCTAGGAGATTTTGGGTGACTACTGGGTCACTATCAGTTAAACGCCTCGAGCCTAGGGCTTTATACTCATCTATATTCCTTCTAAGTAACTCACAGTATGCTCAAAGGCAGTACCAGGAATCATGGCCATGATCCCGGGCATGCACGGGATATTTATAAAGCATGTGGCACATTTTCTTCTGTTAGCTCTATTTAATGCATAAAAGACAATAATATAATACAATTTGACTCACATGTATATATGATTCTATACTATCAAGTTACATTCCAGTAATATTCAAAACATATTTCTGCTACTACTGATTGAATTATTATTCTATCCAAGACGATTATAATTTAACTCATGTTTTACACCTTCCTCAAGATTTATATTTTGTGAGACTCATGATTTTATTGTTTTATATAACTTTACCATCATATTAAATTTCAATACTATACATGACATATTTTTACTACTACTGGTTGAGTTATTGTTCTCTCTAATATAAGTATAATTTAATCCATATTTGACAGCCTTTTCATGATTTAGATTTTTGTGATACTATTATGATTTTACTATTTCATTTGGTTTCATACCTTATCTATATATACACATAGTGTGTGTGTATTATTATTTTGCCTTTTGTAGTACTTCCTAGGTCGTTCTAATAATCGTAATTTGGCATGTGTTGGTTTCATATCTTATCTATATATACACATAGTGTGTATGTGTATTATTATTTTGCCTTTTGTAGTACTTCCTAGGTCGTTCTAATAATCGTAATTTGGCATGTCCAGACGATTTTGAGTTGTAGGTAACCAAGGAGAGAGGGCCTTCACATTTGGAAGTGAATGTCAAGAAGAGTGAAGGAACTATGTAGGTTTCAAGTTGTAGGATGTAATAAGTCTTTCTCATTTACTTTCAAAGTAGCTCAATAAAGAAGATACTGTTTACTTTTACTCATACCCTATGTCTAGATTTTGTTCTAAATTGTTGAGTAGTCTCCTATATTTGAGATTGCTTTTTATATGAACTCAATAGATCTTTTCTTGGTTCATGTTAATTTTTTTTCAAAATATGTGTATCTATTATGATTCGACAGTAATTCATATCCAATATTTATACTTTTAAGGTTTGGCGTATTCGTCTATGATATGTCACCAAACGCTATCCGTATTTTAGGATGAGGGGTGTTACATATACTATCTTTTGATTTAATATGCTATACCCAAAATATGCTTGAAGACAAAGACAAATGGTAGCGATGACAAATTATCTTAGATGCAATGAATGTTAAAATGATATATGTTAGTTTTGTCTCCAAACATATAATTTGGTAACAATGACTACATATTAATACTAACATCTCAATGTAGTTAGTAAGCTATACATGCAATTGAGATAAACACAACCATGTCATGAGTAACGTTCCGAAACTAAAAAAAAAGTACTAACATCTCAATGTAGTTAGTAAGCTATACATGCAATTGAGATAAACACAACCATGTCATGAGTAACGTTCCTAAACTAAAAAAAAAGGTGACACGTACCAGGTGCCAAATAGCAAGAGGAGTTCAATTCAGAAGCCACAGATGCCTGAAATGATGCCTCTCCTACAACACGATCAAGCCCAAAGCCAGTGATCTTTGGTTCAAAATCTTCATCAAGAAGAACATTGTTAGACTTCAGATTCCGGTGAAGCAATTGCGGGACATAATCTTTGTGAAGGTAAGCTATTGCTCTAGCAGTTCCCATAGCTATTTGCCATCGGATACTCCACTCCAAGGTTACATCCGACACTAAAAGGGCATCACCTAAGCTCCCCTTTTGAAGGTATTCGTAGATAAGAAGAACCTCGGTTTCTGAGTAGCAGAACCCCAATAACTTTGCTAAGTTCTTGTGCCTGGCCTTGGCCAAAGTCTTAATCTCAGCCTTCAGCGTTCTTAACGACAAGCTTCCAGGCTTCACTAGCCTCTTCACGACAACAAACTGCCCATCAGATAGTTTAACTAAATGAACTTTACCAAATGGACCTCTTCCAATTCTGCTCTTCTCGTCCAAAGCCATCACTAGTCCGTTTCCCGTAATTCTCAATGGATAAAAGAACACTGACTTCCAGCCATTTGAACTGGATTTTCTCTGAGATATTCGATAAATTGCAAACAATCCAAAAGCCAACAGCATGAATCCAACTGCAAAGGATATTGTACTCGCTGCAATTATCAATTTATTGTCTTTTGATCTTCGGCCTTTTCCCCTTTCATTGCATGGATTGGGCAATCCAGACCCACAAAGGTCAGGATTTCCTTGCAAGAATGAGGCTGGAAGACCAGCAACTAAGGATGCAGGAACTGAACCCGAAAGATGGTTAAATGAGACATTGAACAGCGCAAGCTTCAAATTCTGCAGGTCCTGCGGTATCTCGCCACTTAGATCGTTGCTCGAGAGATCAATGTAGGTCAGCACTGGCAACTGAGAAAGTGATTTTGGAATGTTTCCAGTAAAACTGTTACCAGCCAAAGACAAAGAGACTAACCTCTTGCAGTTCTTAAGCTCTGGGATGAAACCCGTCAGGGAATTACGCGAGAGGTTGACGATACTCAGAACAGGCGAATCAAAGAAATTCTCAGGCAAATCACCATAAAGGCCATTAAGAGAGGCCGAGAACCTGTACATTGTCTGAATTCTGCCAAGACCTCGAGGAATTTTCCCCGAGAAATTGTTATTATCAATCTGTATCTGCTCCAAACTAGAAGGAACTCCAACCAACGCAGGTATCTCCCCCCAAAACCCATTGCTCTCCGCTCTAATGATCCTAATGTTGGGCAATGACCACAACCCAGATGGGAATTCCCCCGAAAGCCCATTGTTATGCACTTCAAACCTCTCAAGGCTCGAGCACTGCTCGACACTGTTTGGCACCGGACCAGTGAGCAGATTCTCACTAAGTCTAAGCTCCACAAGAGCTTCCCCATCGCAGACATTGCCAGGAAAAGACCCAGATAGCATGTTGCGAGACAAATCCAAAGACTTCAACTTTTTAAGACCTAATCCAAACCCAGGCGGCAAATTCCCAGTCAAGTTGTTACGGGAGAGATCCATAACCTCCATCTGATTCAATCCCGCAAAGGGTTCAGGTACTTCTCCATACAAGCCAGAGCTTTGCATGAGAAGCCACTTCAATTTCTTCAACCGCCCAATCTCACTGGGCAGCACTGAGCTCAGTTCATGATTCTGAGACAAATCAAGCTGAACGAGGTCAGTCAAGTTGCGAAACAGAGAAGGGTGCAGAGAACCTGAGAAGAGATTGGTCCCCAAGCTGAGAACTTGGAGAGATTTTAGAGATCCCAAGGCCAATGGGAGCTGGCCCTCGAGGTGGTTTGCGCTGAGATCGAGGACTGTGAGAGACGTGAGCTGGGATATTTGGTCGGGGAGAGGACCCCATAGAAGATTGCTGCTGAGGTTGAGGTAGAGCAGAGAGGTGCACTGGGAGAGGTGGAGGGGGATTGGGGAGCTGAATGAGTTGTGAGCTAGATTGAGATGGGAGAGATTTTGGAGGCTGCAGAGGGATGGGGAGATGTCACCAGAGAGGTTGAGCGAGTTGAGGTCCAAGGAGAAGACAGTGGGAGAGGAGATCATGCAGGTGATGCCAGTCCAGTTGCAGAGAGGGGTGGTGTGGGCCCAGGTGGAGAGGGAGGAGGTAGGGTCAGTGAGGGAGGATTTGAAGCTGAGGAGGAGGTCTTGGTCTGAGGAGGTGGAGATGCTAGCAGTGGTGAGAGGAGAGATGTGGAAGAAGAGGAGGGGGAGAAGGAGGAGGAAGTGAGTGGTGGCCATGGAAGCGGAAACTCAGAGCTGAGACTCTGAGTGGATGTGTGTGTGTGTGTGTGTGTGAGAGAGAGAGAGAGAGAGAGTGAGAGATTTGTTAATTGAGGAGTTGGTGCCGGAAAACAGTAGGATTACAGAGGTGGTTTCTTTATTCTTCATAGTACATAGAGCTCATAAAGGCACTCTTCCTTTTTATTGATTTCTTTTTTACAATAAAATAATGGGATATTTACATATTTGTCCCTTATACTTTATAAATTATAATTTAATCCTAACATCTTCATATTTAGGATTTAGTCTCTCAAATCTTTTAAGCTACTACAATTTAGTCACTCAGTTTATATTTTGGCATGATCTCCCCGTTTTACCTATGATTTCCTTCACTTAATTTCCCTTCTCTCTTCTCCCTCTCTTCTTAGTTTTTATTGGGTTCCCTCCTTCTTCTTCTCTTCTCTCTCTATTTACTTATTGGGTTCTCCCTCTCTCTATATTGAAACCAAATGTATTATTCTCCACTAAATATATTAAATCTAGAAATGAATTTATCCAATATAGAGAGGGAGAACCCAATAAATGAATTTATATTGAGAATTAAATGTTTAATATATTTAGTGGAGAATAATATATTTAGTTTTAATATAGAGAGGGAGAATCCAATAAATGAATAGAGAGATAAGAGAAGAATAAGGGAGAACCCAATAACAACTAAGAAGAAAGGGGGAAGAGGGTTGTGGAATAAAGTGAAGGAAATAAGAGGTAAAATGGAAAAATCGGACTAAAATATAAATTAAGGACTAAATTGTAGTAACGTAGAGAATTTGGAGGACTAAATCCTAAATATGAAGCTGTAGAGGACTAAATTATAGTTTATAAAGATGTAAGGGACAGATCTGTAAATACCCCTAAAATAATTCATTATTACAATCAAAGATGATTGCTGACTTTGGTCCTTTGGATGGGAATTTTATAAGAAAAAAGTATAAGTTGTAACGCACGAATTCAAAAATATACGTAACGCGGGATATCATAAACAAATATATTAAACTTAAAAAGTATAATAAATAGAAAAATTGTCACATCACCATATACACAAAAGTCATCATAATATAAAAACATAATTTTTTCTAATAGAACAATTATCAAGCCAAACAATGCGAGAGAATCCAAAGTAATCTTTATTACAAATTTTTTGGGATATACAGATTTAAAAGAACAATAGCAATATAAAAGAGATGCTACGCTATCTTTATTGAAATAGCAGAAAATGGATCAACTTAATTCTCTCATTCCATTCTCACGATGAAACGAAAGTACCTAATGAGTATTTATTATCTCGAAATATGATTCCAATTGTAATGGGTCTTTCTCCACTGTTATCTACAAGATAGCAATGTCTGGGCACTGCTAAACCAAAACTGTTATAACGAGCTAAATCAAAAGATAAAGGAGTGTATGTCCAAAAAACTGGATTTTCCTTCCATTACAAATTTACTTTGAATTACAGTAACAAAAGGAAAAATTATTAAATAGATCGAGATTACAGGAATAGGAATCGATTAATTTCAATTCCCCTTTTTTAATTGTTGGTTCTGCTATCGGTGGAGCCTCGTTGACGCATTCCGTTGACGGTTCGATCTGGATTGGGATGACGAAGATCCCTCTGGAACTCCTCTGTTGAACTCCGAAAGAAGATGCAGATCTATATTCCTCCTCTTTTTTTTTTTTAAGAGCAGGCCCCTCTGGAAAATCCCATTTTTCTGAACTCTGCCCTCCTTTTTATAAATAAAGGAGTAATCATTCGCTTCAAATCTTTCCTTCAAATGCCAGTCAAATCTACGTAATTACTTCCTAAAAATCTGGGTCAAACCACGTAACCGAAGCACAGAAACCCGCAGGAGGCTCCCGTGGGTTGGCACCCGCGAGAGTGCTACTGCGGGTTGGCACCCGCGGGAGTGGTCCCGTAGGAGCAACCCGCGGGTGTCCCACGCCGGAAGCTCCCGCAGGTTGCCACCCACGGGTGCACCCGTAGTGCACCCGTTTAGCCCCCTTTCTCTTCTTTTTTTTATTTATATCTACATAAAAAACTAGACGCCCGAAAAACTGGATTTCCCTTTCCTCCCACTGTGGTCGCCAATTTCTGTACGTCTGAAAAACTAGATTTCCCTTCCATTACAAATTTACTTTGAATTACAGTAATAAAAGAAAAAATTACAAAATAGATCGAGATTACAGGAATAGGGATTGATTAATTTCGATTCCCCTTTTCTAAATATAGGTTCTGGTAGCGGTGGAGCCTCGTTAACGCACTCCGTTGAAGGTCCGATCTGGATTGGAAAGACGAAAATCTCTCTGGAACTCCCCTGTTGAACTCCGGAAGAAGACGCAGATCTCTTTTCCTCCTTTTTTTAAGAGTCGGCCCCTCTGAAAATCCTCTTTTTCTGAACTCTGCCCTCCTTTTTATAGATGGAGGAGTAATCGTTCGCTTCAAATCCGGGTCAAATTTTTCCTTCAAATCCCGGTCAAATCTACGTAATTACTCCCTAAAAATCCGGGTCAAATCACGTAACCGAAGCACGGAAGTGGGCAACCCTACAGGACCGCAGGAGCTTCCTACGGGTAATTTTTGTTTGCCAGAAAAATTGAATTTTCCTTCCATTACAAATTTACTTTAAATTACAGTAACAAAAGGAAAAATTACAAAACAAAATCGAGATTACAGGAATAGGGATCGATTAATTTCTATTCCCTTTTAATTTGTGGGATCTAGTACTGATGAAGCCTAGCTGATGCACTCTGTTGATGGTCCGGCTGGAAAGAAAATGACTTTTCTCTGCTATGGAAGAAAACGCTTTCTGATCTCAAAAAAAAATTCCTTTTTCTAAACTTTGCCCTCCTTTTTATAGATGGAGTAATCATTCGCTTCAAATCCGAGTCAAATCTTTCTTTCAAATCCCGGTCAAATCTACGTAATTACTCCCTAAAAATCTGAATCAAACTATGTAACCGAAGTACGGAAGTGGGCAACCCTGCGGGAGCAACCCGTGGGTGGCACCCACAGGAGGCTCCCACGGGTTGGCACTCGCGGGAGCAACCCGCGAGAAGCTCCCGCAGGTTGCCACCCGCGGGAGCACCCACGGTGCACCCGTTTAGCCCCCCCCCTTCTTTGTATCTACATAACCCCCTCCAAAATTTTCAAAATTTTCTTTTGAGTTGTAACAAATTTCAAAATACTTTGGACTCTTTTAATCTTGGCTCTGTGGTCTTTATTGTATGGCACGATTTTTATACTATACTGTGAACCATTTTCTGAAACCTCTATCTTCCAACTGTTTTGTTATTAGAGATATACTATTGAACCTCTCCGATGCATTAGAGATTGCTTCTAGTGAATTTTCATGATCTGGACTATTGTATTTGTGCGGCCCAGCCAGACTTTTGTTTGTAACTTTCCTTCAGAAAATTTATTGTCTACATGCAAAAGTATTTTTGATGTCTTATTCAGAGGCTAAGTGTATGACAGACGTGTCTTATGGAAGATGGAAAATGAGCAGAAGTATGATGTTAACGCGCTTATTTGATAACAAGAAGAGATATGATATTAACGTGCTTAGAAGACAAGGAGAGATATGATGTTAACGTGCTTAGAGGATCCTAACCGTTCAGTGACATCTAGTATGACGGATTAGGAAAAGACAGAGGTATCATTAAACATGTCTTATGGTTCATTCTATTTAGAGTTTCAGGACTTGATAGTAATAAACTGATTAAATAAAGGTAGGGTTTAACTTATTTAATCTACCCGTTCAATGATATCTACTATAACGGGATTTAAGTGAGGACGGAGTTATCATTAAAAATACCTCAAAACTCAACATATTCAGAGGATCTGGTTATAATAGGAATGGCCAGACTAAACAGAGGTGACGATTAACGTATTTAGTCTTGGAATTTGACTATTAGAGATAACTGTTAACTTAATAGGGAGATAATTTTTGTCAGAGGTAATTTTTAACTTAACTATATCAAAAAGTTCGTCAGAGGTTATAATATTGGACTTGATGAAATATGAGTTTTCTTTTCTGTCAGAGGTAAAAGCTTAACGTGATAGAAAATTTTGATTTCATTAGAGTTTTTAGTAAACCCTCAGCTATCAATAGATTTGATTTGTTTTTACCAACTACCGTTTGAGTTGGGCTAGTCATACTGTTCCCCTCAGTATGATGAGTTATCGAGAATTTCGTTTGGATTTATATGCCAAACTTTGCATCTTCCCTTTGCCTTAGCGGCTCAGGGCAATCCATACTTTTAACCCCAGCATGACGGGTTGGCGAAAAATAGATTCTCTTCCCATTACCTTGACGGTATTAGACAGTTTATACTTTTAACCCCAGCATGATGGATTGACGAGAAACTGATTCTCTTCCCGTTATCTTGATGATATTGGACAGTTCATACTTTTAACCCCAGTATGATGGGTTGGCGAGAATTTCATTTAGGCTTACTTACCAAATTTTCCTTTATCTTTGGTCGTAGAAACATAAGATTTGTTTTTATTTTGTACCTCCAGTCGAGGTGTAGAACTGTGTGCTAGCAGCAAGTCAGTATTTCTCCATTTTCTGTAATGAAGAAGAGATCAGATAACTTTATTTCTTTAAAAATAATATTTCTTCAGGAATTTTTTATTAATTGGCATTATCATCCAGTCACCGTGTTGATTGATCAACCGGTATGCTCCATTTGAATAGATTGTCCTACTACAAATGGGTCTTCCCATTTTGGTTGGAATTTGCCTTTAGTCTTATGTATCAGGATCATTGGTCGTCTGACTGCTAAGACCAAGTAACTTTGAAAGTTCCTTCTTTCACTTTCTTATTGAAGGCTCGGGATATTCGCGCTTGATAGAGCTCTATTCATTACTGAGCTTTTAAGTGCTTTTCATCTAACGCTTCTTATTTTTGAAGTCGTTGATTATATTTTTCTTCGGTGGTCATTCTCGTAGCTAATGCCACCCGAAGAGAAGAAATTTGAATTTCCAGAAGTAGCATGGCCTTGCATCATACACCAAAGAAAATGGTGTGGTTTTTGCCGGTATTCTTATCGTTGTACGATAAGCCCATAGACAAGCTCCCAACTTCTCATCCCAGTCACGTTGACTTGTGGTGACAAATGTCTGCAAAAGCTTTAAATGGTTTTGTTGAACGCTTCTGCTTGGTCATTCACAATCGGGCTGTATGGGGATAAAAATACATTCTGTATTCTAAACTTGTCGCAAAATTTAATATAGACCTTGCTAATGAATTGAGGATCGTTATCGCTTATGATTCGTTTAGAAACACCAAAGCGATAGATGACGTGGTGTTTAATAAAGTTGACCACATCGTTCATTTTCATTTCTCTTAAAGGGATAACTTCTGCCCATTTATCGGTTATACCTAGTATGAACCGATGTCCACGAGAGGAAGGAGTGATGGGACCAATGATATCCATTCCCCACATCTCGAATGGCCACGTGATCGCAGTTGGATGTAGGTGTTCTGCAGCTTGATGTATGTAGTTTGCATGCATCTGACAGGCATGACACTTCTTCGCATATGTCATGACATCTGACATCATTGTTGGCTAGTAGTAACCTATTTTTTTAATCCGGTCTCCTAATTTAGGTCCCGACTGGTGAGCACCGCAAGCTCCGTTATGTGCTTCTTTGAACACTTCTCGTGCCCCTTGTTGTGATAAGCATCGAAGTAAAACTCTACCTGGCATTTTCGATACAAGGTACTAAGTTCAGGATTATAATAGAATTTTTCTACCTCTTTCTTCACTTTGGCAGCTTCTTTGGGGTCTTCAGGTAATATCTCGCAAAGTGCAAAATTGACGAAAACGAATCGTCAATCTCTGGGTTCGAAATTCATCCCTGATATATGGACTTCATTTACTTCAAGTAGTATCTCTTCAGGGCAAAGAGGTTTGCGACTTCCAATCTCAATGGCTTTGTTTGATTTAGCAGAGCGCTAATGTGGCTGTGAGAGAAGCCAGGACATCAGCGTATGCATTCTCATACTATGGCATGTAGTCAATATAAAACTCCTTGAAAGAGTTGGCAAGTTTGATTGTTGCCTCATAGTAAAGTACGAGATGTTCATATTTGACCTCGTATTCTCCTCTTACTTGGTTTACTATGAGTTTAAAGTCTCCATAGGCTTTCAAACACTGAATTCCCAGTTGGCGGGTAATTTGCAGTCCCGTTAATAATGCGTTGTACTCAGACAAATTGCTAAAACATAGCTGAGTGAGTGAGCATCCTCAGGGGTTTACATGATTTTGTGGGGATATTAAATCTACCCCTACTCTGGCAGAGTTTCTTCGAGCTGCCCCATCAAAAAATAGGAGCCAAATTGGTTCTTTGGAAACCATGTTGACTTCCACTATTTCATCTGAAATATCCTCATAGAGTTTAAAGAATTTTGAGACAGGATGTTCTGCTAAGAAATTGGCAATTGTTTGTCCTTTGATCGCCTTTTGCGGTATGAAATGCATATCATATTGCGATAGCAGGATCAACCAATTGGCTAACATGCAATTGAGTGACCCAGGCTTGGTCATAAGTACTCTCAAGAGATTTACCCGAGAAATCATATGAATTATTTGGCCTACTAAGTGGTGTCGCATTTTCTGAGCTGTTAATACTAGGGCCAAACACTCTTTCTCTACTGGAGTGTACCGATACTCGGTGCCTAGCATAATTCTACTAAAGTAGTAAATGGCTTGTTCGTGACCTGAGATATTGGTTTGGGCCAACAGGGCACCAAGTGAATAGTCCATCACCTGAACATATATCAAAAATGGTTTTCCTGATACAGGGGCTACCAGCACTGGAGGTTTTGTGAGGTACTTTTTTAGGTCCTCAAAAACTTATTGACAAGTTTCATCCCAAATGAACGACACCCCTTTCTTTGTTAACTTTGTGAAGGGTTGACATCATCCTGAGAGATTAGCAATAAATCTCCGAATGTATACTAGCCTCCCTTATAATCCCTGAAGTTCTTTGAGATTCTTTGGTGGCTGCATCTCTTGAATCGCTTTTATCTTTTCTGGGTCTAAATGGATGCCCTTGGATATAACTACGAAACCAAGGAATTTGCCACTAGAGACACCAAGAAAAGATTTAGTCGGATTCATTTTTAGTTAGTGTTTTCTCATAATATCAAACACGACTTTCAAGTCTCGGAGATGATCGTCTTTATTGCGACTCTTGATGGCAAGGTCGTCCACGTAGCACTCTACCATTTTACGGAGATGCTCACAAAAAATTATGCTCATAGCACGTTGATATGTTGCACCAGCATTCTTTAAACCGAATGGTATAACCGTATAACAGTACATGCCCAACGGTGTTATGAAAGCAGTGTGTTTCTCATCTTCAGTGTACATTTTGATTTTATTGTACCCAAAGAATCCATCCCTGAAAGACATTATTTCGATTGTCAATCATGACATCCATTATCGGAAGCGAAAATTCGTCTTTAGAATATGCCGCATTGAGATATCGAAAATCAATGCAGATTCAGGTTTTCCATTCTTCTTAGGAACTGGAACGATGTTCGCTACCCAATCAGGATGTTATTCTTCTCGACTGAAGCCAAATTGCATATTCTTTACTTCATCTTCGATCGATTACATTATCTCTGGACGGAATCTTCTTTATTGTTGCTTTACTGGTTTCACATCTGGCTTAATATCAAGCTTATGCATAGCAACTTGAGAATCTAAGCCTGGCATGTTTTCATAATTCCAGGCAAAAATGTCTATATATTCTCGAACGAGAGTTATAAGGTCGTCTCTTTCATCTGGAGACAAACTCTCGCTTATAAATATGAGCTTAGAATTGGTTTCATCACTCATATTTACTTGAATCACCTTATCCTCGGTAGGAAGTTCACGTTGTTCGAAGCACATGTTCTATTGGGCATCGAGATGCTTGACTAGCGCTTCATCTTGGAGAGGAGTCAGTTCATTATTTTCATCTGGGGTCAGGCTGATAGATGTCATATTCACAATCAGCTCCTTAGACAATACTCCCAGACTGATATCTAAATTCCAATCAGAATATTCTGCATTTTTGCAAATCACGTCTTCGATATCTGAAGGATCGGGTGTTGTGATATATCCCAATCCCCTACCGGTTTGATAATAAACCGACTCTTTTCCTTCGGGCACGAATGAGAGAAGTAAATTTCGACGTCCCTTACCGAAATTTAATTCGGATTTATGGATGAAGTCATATCCCATTTTCTCCATTATTCGGAATAACTTTACTCCATAATGATAGAATTGAGGGGCTTCCTAAGCTTCATCTTCACTATTACCGGATAGGGCTACTTGTGGTTGAACTCTTTCGAAAAAAATAGGTTTTTTATCAGGTCGACGGGTAGCTACTTTGAACACCGTCCCATATGCATTTTTGATGCTTGATTGTAGCACTATTGATGACCTAATTGGTAGGTGCATAGTTGCTAAAGTCTCAAATTCTGAGAGACTATCTGCATCCGTACTAGTAGCTGAAGGTACAGAATCAATAGCAACACCAGGCAGGTATGCAAATTCTAGATTTTCATTTATTTCCCACTCGCTTGCATTATCGACAGTGTCATTTACATCTAAGTCTTCAAGACTGATTACCAGCGGTTCAAACCCTTCTTTGGCGACAAACGCTTCAAACTCAGTGTCAATCTCATTCCCACTATCATACCTATCATGTAGTGGGGGATCGATCTCAGCACTCTTAGTATATAAGAGGGCGTCTACAAAATAGTTTTCAACCCCCTTAAATAGTTGCTTGTCAGCAATTACGGTGTGCAGTTCTCCATCTTCATCCACGTATTTCATACATTGATGTAGAGTGAACGGGACGATCATGTTAGCATGAATCCATAGTTGCCCTAGAAAAAGGTTGTAAGAAGTGTCTGCTTCAATCGCATAGCAGGTCACTTCGCTTTTGAGATCTCTGATTTGGCATCTGAGTCTGATTTTTTCCAGAGGATGACTACCATTGGTGTTGAAACCAAAGATGATAGTATTAGTTGAAGTCAATCTGTGGAAAGTGATCCCGAGGAATTGCATAAGCCTTCAAGGCATAATACTCAGGACAGACCCTGGATCAATCTGAACTCGATCCACTTCTGTTGAGCCAATATACCATGTATAGTATAGAGATCTGTTGTGCTTGATGTTCTTCAACTGCATGTCCTCTGGCATGAAAGTAATGTAAGGGGCACGCCTCGACACTGAGTTGCAGTGCGGGTATGTCTCCTCAACCTCTTCTAGGAGATGGGTCAGAAAAGCTTCAGAATATACTAGAGCTTCCCTTAGTGTGTCACTTGTAGACTTAGATAAGTGCAATAACTCGTATAGAGTTGTTCTTGCTGGTATATTCGCCAGCTGTGCCATAAAATCAAATTGAAAAGAAGAGTTTTGCTCTTCGGGAGCATCCTTCCGTAGAGCCGGGTTGTATCGGACCTCCTTATGTTTTCCTTTGTTAGAAGTCTACTTGGTGGTTCTCCTATTGGCTTCCTCTGTTGATTTAGAGAGGCCGACTTCTGCGTTTGCATAGTCCTTCAGATATTGTCTTTCAGACCTGGTGCCTGAAAGGGGTGCGACTTCATACTCTACTGCTAGAGCGGTCGTTTCTGTTTTACAATCTGTTAACAGAGGCGCGTCATCTGAATCCTTCTCAATTATTGCGGAGACAGCATTACACATGCGCTATCTTCCTCTTGCTTTGGCCTTCTCTTTAGGCGCCACTATTGTCCATTGTTCATCCTTGAGAAGGTCCGAATGCACCTAAAAGACCTCTTGCCTCTCAGTCGTAAAAGGGGTTAGCCCTTTCTTCTACTGGTCATGGGGGTCCGAATTAACCACCCTAAGCTCACTTTTTGGAATAGACATGAGCCCAAGTGGTACCTCTAGACCACCCACTTTAAAGGTAGCTAAGTTAGTTGTAACTCTTTTTTGTTCAGCTTTGAGCTGAACTGCTCCAGTATTAATCAATGCAGGAATCATGTCTTTCAGAATAAAATAATTTTTAGTAGGATGACCTACGATCCGGTGATATAAACAGTAGTTTGGATCGTTAGTCTTTCCAACTTCTTCAGGCCTCTTGCTCTCCGGTAACTTGAGCATTTTGCGCTTAATGAGCAAATTAAACATGGTAATAGTATGTTCATCCTTAAATGAATACTGTTTCTAAAACCTGGACGGCCTCGCTGTGTTACTTTTAGCTGGCACTTCTTTCGGCTTTGGCATATTTTCTACCGCCATTATATCCTTCCCTTTGGAACATGAGAAATGGGATGGAGCTTTATTTGTAGCGCCTCTTCTTGCGGATTGCTACTCTTCGAGGCGTCAAAATATGTCTTCGGCCTGTTCATCCTGCTTGAGCAGGTATTTCCAAGACTTGGATTCAACTGAACCCATTTTGACCAGAATATCGGTTAGTAAGTTGTGTATGCAAGTTTCTATAAGAGTTTCCTACGTCATGCCATGTGGACATCGCACGGAAAGTTGTCGAAACAGCTTGATGAAGGTTTTCACCGTTTCGCCTTCTCCTTGCTTTGCTGCTAGCAAGGATGTCACAGAAACCTCAGTATCATCTTCAAAGAATCGGACTAAGAACTCACATTCTACATCAACCCATGATTTAATTGTCCCCTGGGATAGTTGCATGAACCAAGTAAATGCTGGTCCTTATAAGGTGCTCGCAAATATCTTAATCAAAGTTGGATCATTCCCCATTAGGTGTCATGTCTTGCGAATGGAAGTAGAAGATGTGCTGTTGTGGTGAGTCTTTACCATCGAACGACTGAATGTTTAACAATTTATAGTTTACAGAGTAGGGCATAGTTTCCCATTCTATGGGATAGGGACGCACTATCTGCACTTCTTGTAGCTTTTTGCGATGAAGAAGTGCTTGCAGCTAGTTCTCCATCTTTTCCATCTTCTCTACATGAGGGTTGATGATAACCTTCACCTTCTCTTTCTCTTCTAAGTGAGAAGGTGGTTCCACATACTCGTCTTTGCTCTCTTCATCTACAGTGACAGGTTGTTTTCTTTCCTGCTGATTGGAAGAGAACGACGAGGATTGGCCCTTATTTGTTTGAACCAATAACTCGGTTAGGAGTCATTTCATTTCTTCCATGGTCTCCTCTTCCTATTTGAGACGTTGTTCTTATCTCTCAAGCCTCTTAGAGACTTCTTTTGGAAGGTTGGTCATATTCACTGCGGCCTCCAACTCTTTGTTGGACTCCAAAAATGAAGATTCAATGGCAGAATATCTGTCTTTCTCTTCATCGGATCCTCCAGCCAACCGTTTACAGTCTAGCGGTATGACGACTCCTCTCATGGCCCGCGTGCGCTGATACACACCCTGTGCCTCAACAAACACTCCTTTTAATCCTGGAGTGAATCTTTATCCAAAGAATCGTTCTCGGCAACTTGTTTGTCCTTGCTAACCATATGGGATGAGGCACCAGGCAAATCAGTTCCGGAGTATATCTTCTTTACTATCCATCTTCTTTTCGGCTCGGTAATCCGATCAAGAACTAACAACTTTGGTTTACAATCACAGTTGGACAAAATGGCTGAAATTAACCATTCACATTGACATTAAGGAGTGGGTTGGAGAATGCTCCTCTTCTGAGTGAGATAGTCTCTTAAGCCTTTAGACTTGTTTTCATATATATTTGCAATTTGACGCCTTTTGCGTCATAAGTTCCTTTCATAATACTGTTTAGTTTGCAGGATCTAAGGGCTAAGCACTTTTTCAGTATTAGAACAATCTCCAATTCCTTTATGGAGTCTTCTGGAGTGTATGCTGGCCTGTGTAGTTGCACAGGCCCCGCGCGCCTCTGAATTATACTTCCAAAGGTGTTGATAAGTTTTATCCAGAGTATATTCATCATCTGAAGAAGATTTCGATGATGTGTGCATGAGCACATCTTTGTATTTTTTTGTGGATGAGCCAGAGGGAACGCCTGACAGCATGACAAAAAAGGTAGGCGCTCGGGAAATCGTAGGCGATTGCTGTACTGAGGAATCTGGTGCGCGCAAGAGAGGGCGCTTGTCTTCATGTGTGCGTACACCCATGGGGTAACTCTTGCGGGATTGCACCCACAGGATGCAACCCGCGGTGGAGCCTCCTGCAGGTGCCAACTCGCAAGTTGCTCCCGTGGGTGCCATCCGCAGGTTTGCCCACTTTCGTGCTTCGGTTAATTCAAAGTAAATTTGTAATGGAAGGAAAATACAATTTTTCGGGCAAATATGAATTGGCAACCATAGTGAGAGTCTCTCTGTTCACAACAGAGAATTTGGTGGCGCAGTCCGACCGGAGATCTATCGAATCGATGGTTGAAACTTTGGTCGTCGAAGTCGACCAACAGACGTTTGAGGAATTTCTCTTTTCAAACTCCTCTGATTCGGAGCCCAGACGTCATCGTCGGGTAACAATCAGAAAAGTGAGGCGTCATCGCCCACCAAAACTGACAAGGTGTCATCGCCTGTCAAAATAAGTTTGACGTCATTGCCCACAGGAACTAACAAGGAGTCATCACCTGTTAAAAATAATGAGGCGTCATCGCCCATGAAAACTGACAAGACGTCGCCTCTAAATAGAAATATGGCATCATCGCCTATTCTGAAGTTGAACTTGACTTTAACACGGTCACAAAAAAGAAATCAAGACCGTCGAAGAAAATATAAGGCCCAACGGGCGCGCCTTAACATTTCAAAAAAGGCGATTCATGAAAAAAACACAATCAAAAAATATCCCGGAAGAGAGTGGCGGTGCCACCCCGTGAGTGCAGCCCATGGGAAGCACCCCGCGGGTGCACCCCATGGAAAGCGTCCCGTGGGTGGTGCCCCGCGGGTGGTGCCCCATGGGATGAAACCCGCGGGATGCACCCGAGGGTGCACCCCGCGGGTGCATCCCATGGGGGTGCCTCCCGCAGAGGCACTCCATGGGTGCATCCCGCAGGTTACACCCTATGGGTGCGCCCCGCAGATACATCCTGCGGATGCACCTGGCGAGTGCAACCCTTCAGACACCCTACGGGCGCAACCCCGTGGGTCCAACCTCTCCCCTTGTGTGCACCAGATTCCTTGGTACAGCGCACACCTACCTTTTTGGTCACGCTATCAGGCATTCCCTCTGGTTCCTCCAGAGAAACATATAAGGATGTGCTCGTGCGTCCTCTTATCAGCACCCACTCTGAATGCATACCTTTGAAATTTTCTTCAAATGTTGAATTTACTCAGAATAAAATTCATCAAAATCTTCTAAAGTATAATCTGGAGGTGCGCGGGGCCCACACAATTGCACAGGCCAATAGCACTCCAGAAGACTCCGAAAAAGAGCAGGAGATTGTTGTAATATTGAGAAATTGCCTAACTATGTGATCCTGCAAACTGATCAATATTATGAACATAACTTGAGACGCAAAAGGCGTCAAATTGCAAATATGAGTGAAAACAAGTCTCAAAACTTAAGAGAATATCTCACCCAGAAGAGGAGCGCCCTTCAACCCACTCCTCAATGTCAATGTGAATGGTTGATTTCAGTCGTTTTATCCAACTGTGATTGCAAATCAAAGCCATCCGTCTCGGATTACTGAACTGAAAAGAAGACGGACAATAAAAAAGATGTACTCCAGAGTGATTTGCCCGCTGCCTCATTCCATATGGTTAGCAAGGGCAAACAAGTTGCTGAGAGCGATCTCTCAGATAAAGAATTCACTTCAAAATTATAAAGAGTGTCTATTGAGCCAAAGTGTGTGTATTAGCACACTCAAGCTAGAAGAAGAGTCACTATACCATTAAATTATAAATAGTTGGCTGGAGGATCAGATGAGATAGAAGACGGACATTCTGCCATTGTGTCTTCATCTACTTCAGATTCAAACAAAGAGTCTGCAGCTATAGTGAATATGACCAATTTTTCAGAAGAAATCTCTAAGAGGCTTGAGAGACAAGAACAATATCTCAAACAGTAAGAGGAGACTATGGAAAAAATGAAACAATTCATAACCAAGTTATTGGTTCAAACAAAAAAGAACCAATCCTCGTCGTCCTCTTCTAGTCGGCAGGAAGGAAAACGACCTGTCAATGTAGATGAAGAGAACGAAGAAGACAAGCATGAAGAACCACCTCTTTACTCAGAAGAGGATGAGGAGGTGAAGGTTATCATCAACCATCATGTTGAAAAGATGGAGAGCCAGTTGCAAGCATTTCTTCATTGCAAAGAGCTACGAGAAGTTGGGATAGTACGTCCCTATCCTATAGAATGGGAAACTATACCCTATCCTGCGAACTATAAACCGTTGAATTTTCAATCGTTCGACAGCAAAGGCTCACCACAACAACATATCTTCTACTTCCTGTCACAAATGGGACACCTAATGGGAAATGTCCCAATTTTAACCAAGATATTTGTGAGTACCCTACAAGGACCCACGTCTACTTGGTTCATGCAACTACCCCAAGGGATAATTAAATCATGGGCTAATGTAGAATGTGAGTTCTTAGCTTGATTTTTTGAAGATGATACTGAAGTCTCTGCGCCATCCTTGCTAGCAGCAAAACAAGGAGAAGGCGAGACAGTGAAAGCCTTCATTGATCGATTTTGAGAACTTTCCGTGTGATGTCCACATGGCATGGTATAGGAAACTCTTGAAGAGACTTGCAAGCACAATTTACAGACCAATACTCTGGTCAAAATGGACTCGGTCGAATCCAAGTCTTGGAAAGACCTGCTCAAGCAAGGTGAGCAAGTCGAAAACATACTTCGACGACTCGAAGAGTAGAAAACCACAAGAAAAGGTGCTACGAATAAAGTTCCATACCACTTTTCCCACTCCAAAGGGAAAGATATAATGGTAGTGGAAAACACGCCAAAGTCAAAAGAAGTGCTAGCTAAAAATAAAGCTGCGAGGCCATCCAGACCTTAGAAGCAGTATTCATTTAAGATGAGCATACTGCTACCTTGTTTAATTTGCTCATCAAACGCAGCAGCTCAAGTTGCCAGAGAGCAAGAGACCTGAAAAAGTTGGGAAGACTAATAATTCGAACTACTGTTTGTATCACTGGATTGCAGGTCACTCTACTAAAGACTGCTTCATTCTAAAAGACAAAATTCAGGCATTGATCGATATTGGAGCGGTTCAACTCAAAACTGAACAAAAAAGGGTTACAACTAACTCGGCTACTTTTAATGTGGGTGGTCTAGAAGTATCACTTGGGCTCACACATATTCCAAAAGGCGAGCTTAGGGTGGTTAATTCAGACCCCCATAACCAACAAAAGAAAGGGCTAGCCCCTTTTACGATTGAGAAGCATGACATTCTTTGGGTGCATCCGGACCTTCTCAAAGATGAACAATGGACAACAGTGGCGTCTAAAAAGAAGACCAAAGTAAAGGGAAGACAGCATGAGTGCAATGCTATCTCGGTAATAATTGAAAAGGATCTAGATAACACGCCTCTATTAACAGATTCTAAAATAGAGACGACCGCTCTAGCAGTAAAGCATTAAGCCACACTCCTTTCAGGCACCAGGTCTAGAAGACAATATCTAAAAGACCATGCAAATGTAGAAGTTGGCCCCTCTAAATCAACAAAGGAGGCTAATGAGAAAACCACCAAGCAGACTTTGGACAAAGGAAAGCAAAAAGAGCTCAAATATAATCGAGCTCTGTGGAAGGATGCTTCTGAAGGGCAAAGCTCTTCTTTTCCATTTGATGTTATACCGTAGTTGGCAAATATACTGGAAAGAATAACTCTATACGAGTTATTACGTTTATCCAAGTCTATAAGAGACACCCTAAGGAAAACTTTAGCAGATTCAAAAGTTTTTCTGACCCACCTCCCTGAAGAGGTAAAGGAGGCATGCCCACACTAAACTCAGTGTCGAGGCGTGCCCCTTACATTACTTTTACGCCAGAGGATATGCAATTGAATAATGTCAAGCACAATAGGCCTTTATACTATACATGATATATTGGATCAACAGAAGTGGGTCGGATTTAGATTGATCCAGGGTCTGCCTTGAGCATTATGCCGCGAAGGCTTATGCAGTTCCTCAGAATCCCTCTGTCGGTGAAAAATTCCGGAAAAGCAAAGCAGATCCACGAATTCAGAGACAGAAGCCCGCAACTCATCTGATCCGCGAATCTAAGAAAATGAGGTCCGCGATCCAGGCGATGGAAGGTTCGCGAATCTAAAGCTAAGATTTGCGATACTACCCATAACTTTCGGGTAGAGGTTTAATACAAAGTCACCCGACCCGAACAGAAGAATTGCCACCTCGGATCGTGGGACTAACTGCCAAACGAATGCAGCGGCGTCACTTCAGTCGTGGGAGCAACTGCCTGACGAATATGGCGGCACTTCTTGAGTAGTGGGAGCTAACGGATGAGCAAATATGGCGGGACGTTACTCCAAATCCCCTATAAATGGAGAGAGCAAAAGAGAAAGACAGACAGAGAGACACGGGAAAAGAGACAGAGACAGAGATGTATTCTCCCAGAAATTACCCCCTTGTAATCAAGAGTAAAGAGCCCCTTTTTCTTTTCCTTTAGCCAACTGAGAGAAGTTGTACGGAGTGTCAACGGAGAGCAGGATCGTCCTCCATAGCTACCTAGAAACCCAGCTCTAAACAAAGAGGAAGTTCATCTTCCCCATCTTCTGTAAACGGAAAACCGTTAGATTGTAATATTTTATTGAAAGATTGTCAGTAAAGAGAAACTCAATTTTCATGGCGAACAGAAGATTAGTGACTCCGCTGGGGACTACCATCACCTCCGGTGACCTGGTGGTAGCTCAATCTGACAATATTCTAGTTGGTAGTATGGTCAACTCGCTCACCATTTCCATCGACCAGCAAAGATATGAAGAATTTCTTTCTTCAGACTCCAAGAGCCCTACTTCCTTAAGGGGATACCATAAAATCTCCAAGGGGTCAATTCCCAAGGAGGTGGCAATAGCCTAGTTGAGGGAATCAACGGACCAAGATAGTCTGAAATCCCATTCCTTAACAACGGGCTCTTTGCCAGTTCCGATAAAGACTCTTAATCTCTCAAGCAAAGTGGACCAAGGTCCCCGCTTCAACAAGGGGAAGCAACCTCCATCCGTTCCGCAAAGCTGTCATGCGGAGAAAGAGGTTCCTCTCACTCGCACAATGAGGAGAAATCTGAGGAGAAGCAAAACTCGTGCCCTTCACGGGAACGCGCAGCAAAAGGAAACTGCCAACTCATCTCGGCAGAAACCTATGATCCAAATATAGAAGCCTAAAGGCGAGGTTGGTCAAGATGCAGAAAGATTCACTCTCGTTTCCTACAGGAAGCAGAGTGAACCCGTTAAAGTTGTCCATAGTCGACGCGGAGCATACATTCGCGTCCCAAGGGGAAAATCTGAAAAAGCTCGCGAACATCAAATTCGCAGAAAGCACATGCCTATCCGCGAAGCTGAAACTTCACCGTCCCTAAGTTTATCTCTCACAAATGAGCCCATCACAAGGGACTCCAGTGCAAGAGATCTTAGGAAACTTCTAAACAAAAGAAGAGAAGAATCCCATGCATCTTAATGCCACTGCGAACGACTGATCAATGCAGTACTGTCTCACTGCCATTGTTCAACTCATGCCCGATCCTCGGTGTTTTGTCGATTGTCGTCTTCATCAATATCGACATCCCAATCGGCAAAAAGGAGACGACGCGGGCTCGAGTTTTCTGAGCCGGAATACCCCGTGATGAGCTGCAACATGATAAGCATTGGAGAAAAGAAGAAGAAAAAGAAGGCAAAGAAAGTCTCCGAAGAAGAAACTTCTGACCCAGAGTTCTCGTCGAGTTCGAAAGACCCACCCAACAAAAAGCGAGGAGTTTTTCGGCACACTCGACTCAAAAGTGGGGTGGCAATCCCTATGAATTATAGACAGATGGCGGGGATCTCATCTGATGAAGAAGATACAGCCAAGTCTGTTATGGCTGAATCACAGACGTCCAATTCAATCTTAGAAGACTTCGCCTCTGCATATATGACGCAAAACAATATCCTAGAAGAGTTCATGCGGAGAATGGAGGAGCAAGATAGGCATATTCAGCAACAGCAGAACGCCATCAGCGAGCTTAAAGATATGCTACACGTTCTGATGGAGTTAGAAAAAGCTAAACTGAAGGATACGGGAAAGAAGACCAAAGAAGAAGGTCATGGCCCCCATAACAATCGAGAAGAAGAAGAACATCATAAAGATGATGACAACCGCTCCATGCACCAGGAGGGAAACGCAAATGCTGTCTGGATGGAGAGCTTCCAGAACCAACTGAATGCCCTTATGCATAAGGACGACCTACAAGAGCTGGGTGTAGTAAGGACATATCCCATGGAGTGGGAAATGGTGTCGTTTCCAGAAAACTACAAACCATTGAAGCTCAAATCTTTTGATGGTAGAGGATCGCCAAACCAGCACCTCTACTATTTTAAGTCGCAGATAGGGCATTTATTCGGAAATGACCCTATCATCACAAGAATATTTGTTAGTACCTTAACCGGGCTAGCTTTTGAATGGTTCCGGAGATTAGAACCGGGAACCATCAATTCCTGGAGCGACATGGAGAAAGCCTTTCTCACTCGATTCTATGAAGATGATATGGAGATATCAATGTCGGCGCTTCTAGCCGTTAAACAGAAGAAAGGAGAGTTAGCTCGGGACTTCATCAAAAGGTTCGGAACAATTCCCTCAGATGTACGCATGGGATGCCAGAAAAGACTCTGGTAGAAACCTGTCGACATAATTTATCGACCAAGGTTCTAGCCAGAATGGGAGCAGTGAAGTCCTCAACTTGGAAGGATCTCGCCCTACAAGCTGAAGAAATCGCACAAAGGCTTGAAGAAGAAGGAGGCGAGGAGAAACCGAAGAGCGGTGGTGACAACAGCTACAAGTTCCGACCCCGAGGGTATAAGGGAAAGGAAACAATGGTCACTGACGCGCCACAACCTACGAAGACTTCCCCGAAACTTCATCCTCAGACGCGAATGCTACAAAAGCAATACTCCTTTAAGGATGAGCACACGAAGACTATCTTCAACCTCCTCATGAGTAAGAAGATGCTGAAGTTGCCAGAATCTAAATGTCCAGAGGAAGCTGGGAAAGTTAATGATCCTAATTACTGTGTCTACCATAGGATCGTTAACCACCCCACCCAAAACTGCTACATCCTTAAAGATAAAATTCAAGCCTTGGTGGACGCTAATATCATCAAGCTTCAAGAGCATCAGAAGAAGGTGACATCGAATATGGTGACTGTCAAGTTCGGCAAAGCGCCCGACTGGATCGAGTCAACAGTTCAAGATGGGGTGCAGCCCATCCATAAAGGCACGATGCAAGTCGTAAATCTTGACCCACACCAACAGCAAAAAAAAGGACTATTCCCCTTTGAAACTGATAGGGGAGAGATACTATGGGTACATCCTGATCTCCTAAATGATGAACAATGGAGTCCCAGTTTATCTGGGAAGAAGTGAAGAGAGAGGGTCTTCACCTCCAACGTCATTTCCGTAATTCCCGAAGACGAGGAGATCACCCCTGCTCTGACCGATTCGGAAAGAGAAATCGAAAATTTCTTGGTCGCCGATGCAGACCCTCCCTCCAAAGGGACCCGTTCGGGAAAAAACTACTTAAAAAATTACGGCCAAATAACAGATTCTCAACCATCTCCAGAGAAAGTCAAGTAAAAGGAGCTGAAGTTTGACAAAGCTCTAAGGAAGAAGGGAAAGGAACTTGCGGAAGACTCGCGAAAGTCATTTCAGTTCGACATCCTAACACAGTTGGCCAATATCCCTGCAAGGATAACCTTGTACGAGCTCCTGAAGCTCTCCAAATCTACTAGGGAAGTTTTAAGAGAGGCTCTGCAAGATTCGGAAGTGTTCTTGGCGCAAATACCAGAGATGAGCGAAGAAGGAGAGTCTCTTTGCGCGACATGTCACCAGATTTCTGGTAAAAACATCCCTTGCGTCACCTTCTCTCCGGAAGATATGCAAGTCAGAAGTAATAAGCATCATCGCCCTTTGTATTACAAAGGATACATAGGGTCTACGGAGATTGATCGTATTCAAGTTGATCCAGGGTCGGTTTTGAGCATCATGCCGCGAAGGATGCTACGATATCTTGGAGTGCCGATGAACAGGTTGGCTGCAACCAACACTACCATCTTTCGGTTCAATGCTAACGTTAGTAAACCCTTGGGTAAAATAAAGCTCAAGTGTCAAATCGGCGACCTGAAAATGGAAGTTACGTGTTACGTGATAGATGCAGATACGTCATACAATCTGTTGTTAGGGAGACCCTGGATCCATAGCAATCTGATCGTACCCTCCACATTACACCAATGCATGAAGTACGTCAAGACACTCATTGCGGAGAAACAACCCTTCAAAGGAGTCGAAAACTACTTTACTGATGCGTTGCTGTATCAAGATGTGTTTGGCGTCGCAGAGCGGCCCGTTCAAGATAACTCTGATAGTGGCGAAGAGACTGATACAGAATCAGGATCCGAAGATTCGGAATCCGAGGATGTAATCTGGGATGGTGAGCCCATTGTGATAAGTCTCGAAGGCCTTGATGCAAATAGCGTCGTTCAATCTGATGGTGAATGGGTGATAAATGAAAATCTGGAATTTGCTTATTCCTCCGGTGTTGATTCTGAGCCCTCAAGCATTAGCACAGATGCATTTAGCGACTGTGTAAATGAGATATATTCTCTGACTTCCTTCCAAGCACCTATCCGATCATCCTTATACGAATTAAGTGATGATGTTGAAAGGGCTGACCAAGCTATTTTTGAGGTCTCTCCCAGAAGCGGAACCCAAAAGACTATAGTATTTGGAAGAGCAAGTCATGGGAGCAAAGAGAAATGTTCCGATTCTGAGGAAGAACAGGGAAAACCCGATTGCTTCCATTACGATGAAAATTCCCATGGAATAATGAAGAAAATGGGATACAATCTGGCCAAAGGAAAGGGGTTGAATTTCGGAAAAGGAAGGAAGACAATCCTTCAACCTTTTGTCCCCGAAGGGAAGATGCCAGACTATTACCAGAAAATCGACAGGGGGTTGGGATGCGTCACCACTTCCGAGACCTCCTCAAACGACGAAGCTGAGAAAAGACAGTACGATCATTCATTAGAATCATCATGCTGGGATTCAGATGTCAGCACAGGTGTGATTTTCTGCGAGGTATCCGCGAACATGACTTCCGCGATCCACGAAGACGAAGATTTGAAGGAAACCTCACCAGAAAGAGACGACTATTGGGACAAGCATCTTAATAGGGAGTGGGAGATTCAGTTTGAACAACGGGAGCCCCCAACTGAAGATAAAATGATCCAAATCGATATGGGAGATGAAAAGAGTCCTAAACCCATATTTATAAGTGAGAACCTATCCTCGGAAGAAAGGAAAGAATTGATATCCCTCGTCCGCGAATACATTGATATTTTCGCTTGGAGTTATGAGGGGATGCCAGGGTTGGATCCAAGCGTGGCAGTTCACAAATTAAAGATCCGACCAGAAGCTAAGCCAGTAAAACAGCAACAACGAAGATTCCGCCCAGAGATCATGGAAGCTATAGAAGTTGAAATCAAAAAGTTGATCGCGTCAGGCTTTATTCGCGAGGAACAACACTCTAACTGGGTCGCAAATATAGTTCCCGTGACCAAGAAAAATGGAAAAATCCGAATCTGCATAGACTTTAGGGATTTGAACGAGGCTTGCCCCAAAAATGAATTCCCATTACCTATCACTGATATTATGATAGATAATACTTGTGGGTATGAGCGCATGACATTCATGGATGGATTCTCGGGATATAATCAAATAAAGATGTACCCCGATGATGAGAAGCATACGTCCTTCAGAACACCACTCGGAGTATACTGCTATACCGTCATGCCCTTTGACCTAAAGAACGCAGACGCTACGTTTCAACGCGCCATGCATGCAATCTTTCACGAGCACCTCCGGAAAACAGTGGAGTGCTACGTAGATGACTTAGCAATCAAAAACAGAAACAAAGAAGATCACTTGAAAGATTTGAAGACGGTGTTCGACCTCATGAAGAAGCACCAGCTCAAGATGAATCCAGCTAAGTCTTTCCTGGGGGTCTCTAGTAGAAAATTCCTCGGCTTTGTTGTAACTTCGAAAGGAATACATCTTGATCCAGACAAAGTCAAAGCTATCCAAGACATGCCACCTCCCCGTAACCTTAAAGAGTTAAGAGGGTTACAAGGCAGGCTGGCGTACATTCGCAGATTTATATCAAATCTATCTGGTAAATGTCAACCTTTCACCAGATTGATGAGGAAAGGAGTGTCGTTCATTTGGGATGACGCATGCCAAAAGGCTTTTGAAGAGATCAAACAATATCTCACGAACCCACCAGTGCTCGTGTCCCCAGTTTCGAGAAAGCCCTTACAGTTATATGTAAGGGCTATGGACCATTCATTGGGCGCTTTGATAGCACAGAAGAATGAATCAGGCCACGAGCAAGCCATTTACTACCTCAGCAGAATGATGATCGGGGCGGAACACCGGTATAATCCCATGGAAAAAGAATGTCTGGCGCTAGTGTTCGCAATACAAAAAATGTGACACTACCTAGTTGAACAAACTATCCATATTGTATCGAGAGTTAACCCTCTGAGAATATTAATGACTAAACCTGGGTCATTAAATTCAAGACTATCCAATTGGGCTATTTTGCTATCACAATATGATATGCACTTCATACCACAGAAGTCTATCAAAGGACAGGTCGTGGCCGACTTCTTGGCCGAACATCCAGTCCCGGCATCCTCGAGGTTATATAAACAAATCCCAGGAGAATTGGAGGAACGAGATCTAATTCCAGAAAAGGATGGTTCGAGAAGGTCTTCCGAATCAAATACGGTTTCGAAGGGTGTATGGCAACTTTTCTTTGATGGTGCCTCCTGAATGGGATCCAAAAGAAAAGACGACAGCGGGGGTGGGAGTTGTTCTCGTCTCTCCTCGCAACCACATCATTCCTCAAGCTTACTCGTTGACAAGCTCATGTTCCAACAACGTTGCGGAATACAACGCCCTCCTAATCGGCTTAAGAATAGCCAAACAACTGGGAGTCAAATATTTGGAGGCATATGGGGACTCTTAACTCATTGTAAATCAAATAAAAGGGGAGTACGAAGTCAAACATGAAGACCTCCTGCCGTATTATCATGCGGTGATTAAAGTCGCTAATGGGTTCACTGGTTTTTACATCAGCACATAAAGCGCCACCTCAACAGTTATGCGGATTCACTAGCTTCTTTGGCTGCTCCATTAGCCTTGCCCAAGCATGCTAAAAGGCAAATTATGGTAAGCAGTAAGGAGTTGTTCTGTTCAAAGGATGAGCTCAAAGAAGAAGTGAAAAAGCCACCAGAAAACAGAGCTAATGCTTGCGCGTCTAGCCTAGAGCCAAGGGATTGGCGTTTTCCTTATATAGACTATGTCCTTTACGGGATATTACCCAAAAGTTCAAAAGAAGCCAACGCCATTCAGAGAAGAGCCATCCGGTTTTACTACAATGCGGAACTCCAGACGTTGTACAGAAAATCCTGCGACGGAGTTTTACTTCGCGGTCTTTCCAACCGCGAAGCTCAAAAGGTACTCGAAGAAGCTCATGCTGGCATCTGCGGAGCACATCAGCCGGGACCGAAACTCTGGAATAGAATCCGAAGGATAGGTTATTACTGGCCTAAGATAATAATAGAAGCAGTCAACTACACCAAGAAGTGTAAGGCCTGCCAAATACATGCAGACTTTATACATCAAGCTCCAGAATATCTCCACCCGACGGCTACGTCATGGCCGTTTGAGCAATGGGGCATGGACATCATAGGGCCAATTTCTCCGCCGTCAACGAGAGGACATCGTTCATTTTGGCCGTAACTGATTACTTTTCAAAGTGGACAGAGGCCATCTCCCTGACCGAAGTAAAATCGTTAGATGTTATCAAGTTCATCAAGCACCATGTGCTTTATCGCTTCGGGGTGCCTAGAAGAATAATTCATGACAACGGACCTTAGTTAGTGAGCCAAGTGTACTCTAGATTCTGCAACAAGTATAGGATCGAAGATGTGGCTTCATCGTCATACTACCCTACAGCCAATAGTCTAGCAGAAGCCTTTAATAAGACCATTATAAAACTTCTTAAGAAGTTTGTGTCATCCAATCAACGGGAATGGAACGAAAAGCTCGGAGAGTGTCTGTGGGCATACCGAACCACAGTCCGAACTCCCACCAATGCCACTCCGTTCTCCTTGGTGTATGGATCAGAAGCAGTCTTGCCTTTGGAGATCCAAATCCCTTCATTACGAGTCGCGTTAACAATAAAGATGACAGGAGAAGAAAAGCATCAGCAAAGGCTTCAAGAGTTAGAAGCTTTGGATGACAAACGCGTAGAAGCTCAATAGAGTATCGAGCTATACCAGGCGCGGATCTCCAGAACCTTTAACAAGAAGGCTAAGCGAAGGATTTTTAAGAAAGGTGATCTGGTCTTGTCAGTTAGGAGACCAATCATAATAAGCCAGAAGCTTAGGGGAAAGTTCCAGCCAAAGTGGGAGGAACCCTTCGTCATTGATACGGTTTACTCCAACGGGGCGTATCGGTTGACAAAGCCTAATGGTGACAAGGTCCTAATGCCAATCAACGGCAAGTTCTTGAAGAAGTATTATCCTTAGCAAAATTGCAGAACACTAGCTATAATACTACCTGGGCAGTTCTGTGCTAGACGAGAGCCAATAGTTTCTCTGTAATCAGAACTTTGTCAATGAAAGTTCCTGGATCCGGACTAAAAAAGCCTTTAGTTCGCGAACTAGATTCTCTTTCTATCAAAATTTGCCAAGTTAAAAACTACATCTGGCAAACCAGATTTCTTCTTATCAAATTTACCAAGTTAAAAATTATCTCTGCCAAACCAGATTTCTTCTTATCAAATTTGCCAAGTCAAAAATTACCTCTGGCGAACCAGATTGTCTTTCTATTAAAATTTGCCAAGTTAAAAATTACCTCTGACAAACCAGATTTCTTCTTATCAAATTTGTCAAGTTAAAAATTACCTCTGGCAAACCAGATTGTCTTTCTATCAAAATTTGCCAAGTTAAAAATTACCTCTGGCAAACCAGATTTCTTCTTATCAAATTTGCCAAGTTAAAAATTACCTCTGGCGAACCAGATTCTCTTTCTATCAAAATTTGCCAAGTTAAAAATTATCTCTGGCAAACCAGATTTCTTCTTATCAAATTTGCCAAGTTAAAAATTACCTCTGGCGAACCAGATTCTCTTTCTATCAAAATTTTCCAAGTTAAAAATTACCTCTGGCAAACCAGATTTTCTTCATATCAAATTTGCCAAGTTAAAAATTACCTCTGGCGAACCAGATTGTCTTTCTACCAAAATTTGCCAAGTTAAAAATTACCTCTGGCGAACTAGATTTCTTCATATCAAATTCGCCAAGTTAAAAATTACCTTTGGCGAACCAGATTTTCTTCATATCAAATTCGTCAAGTTAAAAATTACCTCTGGCGAACTAGATTTTCCTATCTATCAAATTTGCCAAGCCAATAACACATTTTGCGAATCAACAAAGAAGTTCATTCATTCATAGTAGTTTTGGGTACTTAAGAAATTCTCCTTACGCATTGGTAAATCGGTGCAGGAAAGTCTGCGCAATTATGGGAACCTCACCAATGGGGAGGTTATGTTTTAGCAGTCCCGGAAGCAATCCGCAAAAGTGTTTTCCACTACCACGAGAAAAAGCGCCTTGAGCATTGAAGCCCCCCAACAAGACACCGTCTTGTGGCCTATTTATGTGCCAATCCATCCGCCTGGGCACAGAAAGGGACTAAAAGAATAAGAATGGATAAAATCTCTCCATATTGGGGAGAAACAAATGGCGACCTTCAATTTGGCGAAGCCACTTGTAATCGCCATCTTCCAAACCACTGTCGGGTATTGAAATATGGTCTCCAAACAAGAAGACAGATTTGAGCAACAGAGACCGATTTTCTCCTTCAAAAAATGCATTGGTCATCAACTCTCGCAATGTTGAGCGAGAAGGGTGGAGAATCTTATCTGCTCTCTCTTGATTATCCGAAGATGTACAATGGGGAAAGACATGGTCAAATCTGAATTCCTTCTTCCCGTCATAGCCTTCAGAATATCCAAAGTAATGATCCTTTAGCCAAGGATTCAAGGCGTAATCAACTGCCAAAGACATGCAGATTCAGAGATAAGAAAAGAAAACAAGAAAAGGGATTGCCTTCTGAATTTTTTTTACTTACCCCCGATCAAGGGTTCCTGCCGAACCACTATCGAACTAGAGGTTGCTCGAGGATCTTGACGACCACTGGTGGTAGCATCAGAGGAAGAAGGTTTCTTCGGCATCTTTTACAGAGTGAGAAAATCCTTCGCACAGAGAATCAGAAACTACTGGAGCTTGAAGACGAGAAATATGAGAAGTCCAAACAAAGAACTTAGATTTCAAATTTCTTGAGATAAGGGCAACCTCTCTCGTAAAGTGGAGGTTATATAGCCGATGATTTGACGGCCAGGATCTCTGAACAGACGTGATATCCGGCTCGAATCGCGTAGATTACTTATCATTTAATGCAGCTCAGAAAAGCGCCTCGAATCTGACGCAGTAGGAAAGCAACCGCTTGCCAGCCTTCCCGGAAAAAGCTCGCGACCCTAATACAGAGTCAGTTTCTCCTCAAAAAGTAAAGTTTGCGACCCTAACACAAAGCCGCTTTCTTCTCAAAAAGACAAAGATGAAGAGTCGCGTCCCTAATACAGAGTCGCGCTTCTTCCGAAGACAAAGTTGCGACCCTAATACAGAGTCATTTTTTATTCAAAAGTGAAGGCTCGCGCCCCTAATACAAAGACGCACCCCTTCCGAAAACAAGAGTTCGCGACCCTAATACAGAGTCGTTTTCTACTCCAAAATGAAGGTTCGCGCCCCTAATACAGAGACGTGTTCCTTTCAAAACAAGAGCTCGCGACCCTAATACAGAGTCATTTTCTACTCCAAGATGAAGGCTCGCGCCCCTAATACAGAGACGTGTTCCTTCCAAAACAAGAGTTCGCGACCCTAATACAGAGTCGTTTTCTACTCCAAGATGAAGGCTCGCGCTCCTAATACAGAGACGTGTTCCTTCCAAAAGAAGAGTTCGCGACCATAATACGGAGTCATTTTCTACTCCAAGATGAAGGCTCGCTCCCCTAATACAAAGACGTGTTCCTTCCAAAATAAGAGTTCGCGACCCTAATACAGAGTCATTTTCTACTCCAAGATGAAGGCTCGCGCCCCTAATACAGAGACATGTTCCTTCCAAAACAAGAGTTCGCGATCCTAATACAGAGTCGTTTTCTACTCCAAGATGAAGGCTCGTGACCCTAATACAGAGTCGTTTTCTACTCCAAGATGAAGGCTCGCGCCCCTAATACAGAGACGTGTTCCTTCCAAAACAAGAGTTCGCGACCCTAATACAAAGTCGTTTTCTACTCCAAGATGAAGGCTCGCACCCCTAATACAGAGACGTGTTCCTTCCAAAACAAGAGTTCGCGACCCTAATACAGAGTCGTTTTCTACTCCAAGATGAAGGCTCGCGCCCCTAATACAGAGACGTGTTCCTTCCAAAACAAGAGTTCGCACCCTAATACAGAGTCGCTTTCTACTCCAAGATGAAGGCTCACGCCCCTAATACAGAGACGTGCCACTTTTCTTCAAAAGCAAGAAGCAGTAGTGGCGCTAATACAGAGTCACAGACTTCAAGCAAACGCAATGGAAATTCTAATACAGAATATTATATCCAAAGTATTCCAAAAATTCTTAAGAGTCATGAGAGTTTTTGAAAACTTTGGAGGGGGTTTTGTCGGCGAAAAATTCCGGAAAAGCAAAGCAGATCCATGAATTTAGAGACAGAAGCCCACAACTCATCTGATCTGCGAATCTAAGAAAATGAGGTTCGCGATCCAGGCGATGGAAGGTTCGCGAATCTAAAGCTGAGATTTGCGACACTACCCATAACTTTCGGGTAGGGGTTTAATACAAAGTCACCCAATCCGAACAGAAGAATTGCCACCTCGGATCATGGGACTAACTGTCAAACGAATGCAATGGCGTCACTTCGGTCGTGGGAGCAACTGCCTGACGAATATGGCGGCACTTCTCGAGTAGTGGGAGCTAACGGACGAGCAAATATGGCTGGACGTTACTCCAAATCCCCTATAAATGGAGGGAGCAAAAGAGAAAGACAGACAGAGAGACACGGGAAAAGAGACAGAGACGTATTCTCCCAGAAAATACCCCCTTGTAATCAAGAGTAAAGAGCCCCTTTTTCTTTTCCTTTAGCCAACTGAGAGAAGTTGTACGGAGTGTCAACAGAGAGCAGGATCGTTCTCCATAGCTACCTAGAAACCCAGCTCTAAACAAAGAGGAAGTCCATCTTTCTCATCTTCTGTAAACGGGAAACCGTTAGATTGTAATCTTTTATTGAAAGATTGTCAGTAAAGAGAAACTCAATTTTCATGGCGAACACCCTCCCCACAGATTGACCTCAACTAATACTATCATATTTGGTTTCAATACCAACGGTAGTCATCCTTTGGGAAATATCAGACTCAGATGCCAAATTGGAGATCTCAAAAGCGAAGTGACTTGCTATGTCATTGAAACAGGCACTTCTTACAACCTTCTTCTAGGGCGACCATGGATTCATGCTAACATGATTGTCCCATCCACCCTACATCAATGCATGAAGTACTTGGATGAAGACAGAGAAGTGCATACTCTAATCGCTGACAAGCAACCATTTAAGGGGGTTGAAAATTACTTTGTAGATGCGCTCTTATATACTAAGAGTGCTGAGATTAATCCACTACTGCATGATGGGTATGATAGTGGGAATGAAGCTGACACTGAGCCTGAGGCGTTCATCGCCAAGGAAGGGTTTGAACCAGTTGTAATCAGTCTTGAAGATTTAGATGTAAATGACACCGCTAGTGATGTAGGCGAGTGGAAAATCAATGAAAATCTAGAATTTGTTTATTTGTCTGGTGTTGCTACTAATTCTGTACCTTCAGTTACAGTACGGATGCAAATAGTCTCTCAGAATTCGAGACTTTAGCAACCATGCATCTACCACTGAGATCATCAATGATGTTACGATTAAGCATCGAGAATGCAGATAGGGCGGTGTTCAAGTTGCCTGCCCATCGGATTAATTAAAAACCTATTCTTTTCGGAAGGGTTCAACCACATATGGCCCCATCCGATGACGGTGAGGATGAAATTCAGGAAGCCCCTCAATTCTATCATTATGGACCAAAGTCATTCCGAATGATAGAGAGAATGGGATATGACTTTATCCATAGACCCGGATTAAACTTCGGCAAAGGACGTCGAAGTCTACTTCCCTCATTCGTGCCCGAAAGAAAAGAACCAGATTACTATCACAAAACTGGCAAGGGGTTAGGATATGTCACAATACTAGATCCTTAGGACATTGAAGAGATGATCTGCCAAAAGACAGAAGGTTCTGATTGGGATTCAGATATTAGTCTGGGAATATTATCTAAAGAGCTGACTGCGAGTATGACGTCTATCTATCCGATTCCAGATAAACATGATGAACTGATTCTTCTTCAAAATGAAACCTTAGTTAAACATCTTGATGCCCAATGGAACATGTACTTCGAACAACGCGAGCCACCTACCGAGGATAATGTGACTCAGGTAAATATGGGTGACGAGGCCAATCCTAAGCCCATATTTATAAGCGAGAGTTTGTCTTCTAATGAAAGAGAGGACCCTATAACTCTCGTTCGAGAATACATAAACGTCTTTACCTAGAACTATGAGGACATGCCAGGCTTGGATACTCAAGTTGCTATGCATCAGTTTAATATTAAAACAAATGCCAAACCAGTAAAGCAACAACAAAAAAGATTCCATCCAGAATTAATGGAATCGATCGAGGATGAAGTTAAGAAGCTTATACAATCTGGCTTCATCTGAGAAGAACAACATCCTGATTGGGTAGCGAGCATCGTTCCAGTTCCCAACAAGAATGGAAAAATCTAAATCTGCATTGATTTTCGAAATCTCAATACAACATGTCCTAAAGACGAATTCCCGCTTCCAATAATGGATGTCATGATTGACAACACTTGTGGATTCGAAAGGATGTCTTTCATGGATGGATTCTCGAGGTATAATCAAATCAAAATGTACCCTGAAGATGAGAAGCACACAGCTTTCAGAACACCGTTAGGCATGTACTATTATACAGTTATGTCGTTTGGTTTAAAGAATGCAGGTGCAACATATTAACGAGCTATGAGCACAATTTTTCACGAGCATCTCCGTAAAATAGTAGAGTGCTACATGAACGACCTTACCATCAAAAGTTGCAATAAAGACGATCATCTCCGAGACTTGAAAGCGGTGTTTGATATTATGAGAAAACACTAACTAAAATGAATCTGACTAAATATTTTCTTGGTGTCTCTAGTGGTAAATTCCTTGGTTTTGTGGTTACATCCAAGGGCATCCATTTAGACCCAGAAAAGGCAAAAGTGATTCAAGAGATGCAACCACCAAAAAATCTCAAAGAACTTCGGAGATTACAAGGGAGTCTAGCATACATTTGGAGATTTATTGCTAATCTCTCAGGACGATGTCAACCCTTCACCAAGTTAACAAAGAAATGGGTGTCGTTCGTTTGGGATGAAGCTTGTCAACAAGTTTTTGAGGACCTCAAAAAGTACCTCACAAAACCTCCGGTGCTGGTAGTCCCTGTATCAGGAAAACCATTCTTGATATATGTTCGGCGATGGACCATTCACTTGGTGCCCTATTGGTCCAAACCAATTACTTAGGCCACGAACAAACCATTTACTACTTTAGTAGAACTATGATAAGCGCCAAATATCGGTACACTCCAATAGAGAAAGAGTGTTTGGCCCTAATATTCGCGGTTCAGAAAATGCGACACTACTTAGTAGGTCAAACAATTCATATGATTTCTTAGGTAAATCCCCTAAGAGTGCTCATGACTAAGCCTAGGTCATTCAATTGCATGTTACAATTAGTCGATCCTGCTATCACAGTATGATATGCAATTCATACCGCAAAAGGTGATCAAAGGACAAGCAATTGCCGATTTCTTAGCAGAGTCTCGGAATCCTCTAAACTCTATGAGGATATTCCAGATGAAATGGTGGAAACTAACATGATTTCTAAAGAACCGGTTTAGCTTCTATTCTTTGACGGGGCAGCTCGAAGAAACTCTTCCGGAGTGGGGGGTAGTTTTAATATCTCCGCAGAATCATGTAATCCCCCGAGGATACTCACTCAACAATGTATCTGAGTACAACGCATTGTTAACAAGACTGTAAATTGCCCAACAACTGGAAATTCAGTGTTTGGATGCCTATGGAGACTCCAAACTCATAGTAAATCAAGTAAGGAGAATACGAGATCAAATATGAACATCTCGTACCTTACTATGAGGTAACAATCAAACTTGCCAACTCTTTCAAGGAGTTTTATATCGACTAAGTGCCACGGCACGAGAATACATACACTGATGCCCTGGCTTCTCTCGCAGCCACATTAGCACTCCCTACCAAATCAAACAAAGGTATTGAGATTGGAAGTCATAAACTTCTTTGCCCTGAAGAGATACTTGAAGCAAATGAAGTCCATTCATCAAAAGTGAACTTCGAAGCCAGAGATTGGCAATTAGTCTTCGTCGATTTTGCACTCTACAGGATACTACCTGAAGATCCCAAAAAAGCCGCCAAAGTGAAGAAAGAGGTGGAGAAATTCTATTATAATTCTGAGCTTATCACCTTGTATCGGAAAATGCCAGGTGGAGTTTTACTTCGATGCCTATCGCAACAAGATGCACAAGTGGTACTCAAAGAAGCACATAATGGAGCCTGTGATGCTCACCAGTCGGGACCTAAATTAGGAGATCGGATAAAAAAGAATAGGTTTCTATTGGCCAACAATGATGTCAGACGCCATGACATATGCAAAGAAATACCATACTTGCTAGATGCATGCAAATTATATACATCAGGCTGCAGAGCACTTACATCTAACCACGATTACGTGGCCATTCAAGACGTGGGGAATGGATATCATTGGTTCCATCACTCTACCTTCCTCTCGTGGACATCGGTTCATACTAGCTATAACCGATTACTTCTCGAAATGGGCAGAAACTATCCCTTTAAGAGAAGTGAAAAACAATGATGAGATCAACTTTATCAAACACCACGTCATCTATCGCTTTGGTGTTCCTAAACAAATCATCAGCGATAACGGCCCTCAATTCACTAGCAAGGCCTATATTAAATTTTGCGACAAGTTCAGAATATAGAATGTATTTTCATCCCCATACAACCTGGCTGCGAATGGCCAAACAGAAGCGCTCAACAAAACCATTGTAAAGATTTTACAGAAATTTATCACTACAAGTCAGCGTGACTGGAATGAGAAGTTGGGAGATTGTTTATGGGCTTATCGCACAACAGTAAGAACATCGACAAAAACCACACCATTTTCTTTAGTATATGGATACAAGGCCGTGCTATCTCTCGAAATTCAAATTCCTTCTCTTCGGGTGGCATTAGCTACGAGAATGACCACCGAAGAAAAATATAATCAACGACTTCAAGAATTAGAAGTGTTAGATAAAAAGCGCTCAAAAGCTCAGTAACAAGTAGAGCTCTATCAAGAGCGAATATCTCGAGCCTTCAACAAGAAAGTGAAAGAATGAACTTTCAAAGTGAGCAACTTGGTCTTAGCATTCAGATGACTAATGACCCTGACACATAAACTAAAGGCAAATTCTAACCAAAATGGGAAGGCCTATTTGTAGTAGAGACAGTTTATTCAAATAGAGCATACCGGTTGATCAATCAAAATGGTGGCCGGATGATGATGCCAATTAATAAAAAATTCTTGAAGAAATATTATTCTTAAAGGAATAAAGTCATCTGATCTCTTCTTCATTACAAAAAATGAAGAAATACTGACTAGCACCTCGACTGAGGGTACAAAATGAAAACAAATTTTACGTCTCTATGACTAATAATAGAGAAAAAATTGGTAAACAAGCCCAAATAAAATTCTCGCTAACCCTATCATGCTAAGGGTAAAAGTATGAACTGTCCAACACCGGCAAGGTAATGATAAGAGAATAAATTTCTTGCTAACCCTATCATGCTAGGAAAAAAAACATGAATTGCCCAACACCGTCAAGGTAACGGGAAGAGAATCAATTTCTTACCAACCTATCATGCTGGGGTTAAAAGTATGAACTGTCCTAAGCTGCAAAAGTAAAGGGAAGAGGAAAAGTTTTGCATAAAAGTCCAAACAAAATTCTCGACAACTCACCATATTGAGCGAAATAGCATGGCTAGACCAACTCAAATGGTAGTTGATAAAAACTAATCAAATCCATTGACAGTTGGGAGTTTGCTAAAAATTCCATGACAAATCTATTACGACAGTATCCTTATCCAATTATAAAGATGCATCATCGCCCAAAGCTGCAAAAGTAAAAGGAAGAGAAAAATTTTGGCATATAAGCCCAAACGAAATTCTCGATAACTCACCATGTTGAGGGGAATAACATGACTAGCCCAACTCAAATGGTAGTTGGTAAAATCTAATCAAATCCGTTGATAATTGGGGGTTTGCTAAAAATCCTAATCAGATCGATCCCCTGTCAAGTTAAGATTTCACCTCTGACAGTTAGACTTCTCTCGTCGCTTTTCTCCTAGTAGATTCAGTGACACTCAAGAAATTTATCACGTTAAAATCATACCTCTGACACCCCGATCAAATCTCCTGTCACGTTAAACTTTCACTTCTGACAGGAAAGAAAACTTACACTTTATCAAGTCTAACATTACAACCTCTGATGAACTTATTTTTGATATCGTTAAGTTAAAAAATATCTCTGACGAAAAACATCTCCTTATCAAGTTAACAGTTACCTCTTATAGTCAAATTTCAAGCTGAACACGTTAACAGTCACCTTTGTTTAGTCGGCTCTTTCCTATAATGACCAGATCCTCTAAATAGGTCGAGTTTTGAGGCATGTTTAATGATAACTCTATCCTCACTTAAATCCTGTTATACTAGATGTCACTGAACGGGTAGATTAAACAAGTTAAACCCTACCTCTGTTTAATCAGTTCATTACTATCAAGTTCTGAACCTCTGAATAGAATGAACCATAAGACATATTTAATGATACATCTGTCTTTTCCTAATCCGTTATACTAGATGTAACTGAACGGTTAGGATTCTCTAAGCACGTTAACATCATACTTCTACTTGTCATCCTATAAACACGTTAACATCATATCTTTGCTTGTCATCTAAGCACGTTAACATCATACATCTGCTTGTCATCAAATGAGCACGTTAACATCATACTTCTGCTCATTTTTCATCTTCCATAAGACACGTCTGTCATACACTTAGCCTCTGAACAAAATATCAAAAATATTTTTGCATGCAGACAATAAATTTTTTGAAGCAAAGCTACAAGCAAAAGTCTAACTGGACCGCACAAGTACAATAGCCCGCATCAAGAAAATTCACTAGAAGCAATCTCTGATGTATCGGAGAGGTTCAACAGTATACATCCAACAACAAAATAGCTGGAAGATAGCGGTTTCAGAAGATGGTTCACAGTATAGTATAAAAATCGTGCCATACAATGAAGACCACAAAGCCAAGATTAAAAGAGTCTAAAGTGTTTCGAAATTTGTTACAAATTAAAATAAAATTTCGAAAACTTTGGAGAGGGTTATGTAGATATATATATATATATATATATAAAAAGAGAAACGGGGCTAAACGGGTACACCGCGGGTTGCTCCCGTGCGTGCCACCCGCAGGTTGCTCCCGCAGGATTGCCCACTTTCATGCTTTGGTTACGTGGTTTGACCCAGATTTTTAGAGAGTAATTACGTAGATTTGACCGAGATTTGAAGGAAAGATTTGACCCGGATTTGAAACGAATTATTACTCTTCCATCTATAAAAAGGAGGACAGAGTTCAGGAAAAGGGGATTTTCCAGAGGGGCCGGCTCTTAAAAAAAAAAGGAGGAACATAAATCTGCGTCTTCTTCCGGAGTTCAACAGAGGAGTTCCAGAGAGATCTTCGTCTTCCCAATCCAGATCGGACAGTCAACGAAGTGCGTCAACGAGGCTCCACCGCTATAAGAACCCACAATTAAAAAAGGGAAATCAAAATTAAAAAATCCCTGTTCCTGTAATCTCGATCTATTTTGTAATTTTTTATTTTGTTACTGTAATTCGAAGTAAATTTGTAATGGAAGGGAAATCCAGTTTTTCGGGCGTACAAGGAGTAATATGCAAGCATGATATGCATGTGCCATGGCATAATTTACAAAAAGAAAGGTTTTCACATTTAAATGTAATCTGTAAGTTATATCATGAATAACATTATAATTCAATCTTGATCATGCCACAAATAAGACAATAAGCCATATCAATATTAAGTAAAGCACCAAAGAAAAATGCATGCTTATCATGATGTCCACTACTATCGAGTCATTATTAATTAGTTTGGACCAATCCAGATGAAAAGTTCATATATTAAGAGTATTCAGTACATGCTGGGAACTACGATCCCATGGCTCCTAATATTATCTCATGTCATACAGCTAGATACCCAATCACGAATGATAGACAAACATATGGTCCGGAGCCGAAGCGCTAAATAATGGTGATCCAGTAATCACTTAGAATTTCCATAAATAGATTCCTAAATTTTGGTTATTCAACCTAATAAGGTAAACCTTTCAAAATATATACAAGTTCTCCTTTCAGTTCCCTTAATCCCTTCGTTTTATTTGATGCGAAACATGTAAAAAATCAAGTTGGCATACAAAAAACAATGAATTAAAATTTACTCCCAGTTGAGCTTAAAAGATTTTTAATCTGTGAGTATATTAATTATTACATATATATTCAGGTCTCTAGTGAACAGGGTATAAAGATTTAGGATTGAAAACAATTAAGAAAAACAAGCAAGAAGTATCTATAATTCCAGACTCACTGGTGGCATGATGTCAGCGTTATTAGGTTCAGCTACCAGCAATGGTTTGGTTTTTATGTGCAAGGTAATAGCCTCAATAAGTTATATATGGAAACAATTCAAACATGCCCCTAAATATCTTGAGCATAAAAAAAAAATTAAAAAAAAAAAATCCTGCAGGCAAGTTAATATAAATTAAATGACACCATCAAGGCACCAACATACCAGAGTAAAAATAAAGTTATTACATGTATTAAGGAAAAAGAACTCAATGTATTACCTGTATGTCAATTTGCTTATCATAATTCCTTCTTATTGATGTCAGATATTTTAAAGTAATGTCTATATTTTATTTTACTTTTCTTTTTAAAAAAGAAAATGCATGCAATAAAATGAATTTCTTTTATTTTATGCACATGTCAAATTATGAGCTTTAAGAGATTAAAAATAGTAGTGATATGCACTAGAAATTCATGGTGTTGATATAAATTAAAGAAAATGAAAAACAAAATGTCAAGGATGAGTTTAAAAGATAAGGGACAAAAAGAATTTTTATTTAAATTTGACTTAAATGACAACACACTTTTTTATTTAAAAAAAAAAGATTTCACACAAAAGAAAACTAATTTCCATTTTCACACAGTTAAAAATAAGTCTAGGTACAAACTAACATGAACTTCCAATTACTCTTTCAGAAAATACGTTTAAGTTTTTTTATTATGTATTCCTATGAACTTTCTTCTTCAAATTTCGTAGGCCAAAGCAAACAATATTTGCACTCTCTACAAATAATTCGTAAATTACAAAGAAAAAATAATTATTAATTACATAAAATAGTTATGTTTTCTAAACAAAGCAAATCCTGCACATTTGTAAAATGCAGCCTAATAACCAGAACTAAGGATAACGTTCTCCTACAATATTTTTTCAATAAATAAGATCAAGAATTCCAATAATTTCTCAATAAACATATTACTATTGCGAAACAGATCTCTATAGGGCTATTTCAAATCAAAAACATATTAAAATAGAAAAGTATATATACAAACGTTAATCATTATATAAACAAAAATAAATTGAATCGAGAGAAATTTTTTAAAATTTCTAGATTCAGGAATCAAGAATAAAGCACTTGCCTTTTCTCAATTTAGAATCCTCGGCAATCACAGTTGAATAGATGATGAAAATCTCCTTCCTTTTGTCTTTTCTTCTTTTTTCTGACTGTGCTTGCTTCTCTATACTAGTTTTTTTTTTTTTTTTTTTTTTTTTAATAACATGAGGAGAAAATAGAATAGAATGGTGATTTGTTGTGTTGGGTAGTCAGATAGGATAGAATTGGGTGAGGGTGTTGAGATTTAAAAATTAAAAATTCAAATCTAACTATTATGATAAAATACACATGAGGATTGTCATCATTTCTAATTTAGGTAGAACTTTTTAATATATTAAAGTAACTTAAATAAAATTAATAATTCAGAAAATATTTTGGAGGTACATGTATTGGGTGGAAGCATTACACAAGTGCCCTGCACTTTTTAGTCTCTTTAACTAAAGAAAGAAAAGAAAACATTTCTTGGTGCTTAGTTATAGAGAAAACATTTTCTTTTCTTTTTAATTTTTTTATCAAAGCAAACAGTAGAAAATATTTCTTTTCTTATTATTTTTTTTAAGGTGGATGTTAAACCGATCCAGTGTATAAAAATTGGAAAATCTGCAGGTTAATTCTATTTTGCAAGTCAGTCAGGAGAGTCTTAGCCACCAGTTGCTGAATAACTTTAAAGATCTCTAGCTTCTGTGTACGCTTTCATCTGACATTAATCCTAACTCACTTCAGCGTTGCTGAACAACTTTAAAAATAATAACCATCAAAACAAGCAAATCTGCAGGCTAAAGTAGCCAGCCATTAGCAAACTCAAGCAAAGTAAATAAATATTAGGCTTCCGGGTGGGTTAAAAAGTTGACCGGGGAAGAAGTCACGGGAAGTAAAACGACATGGTCAGGAAAAGTCAGGGAGTGTCCAAAGGAGCACACCATTTTTCCCAGGGCTCACTAGGAAAAACTGGTGTGCTCCTCTGGAAACTCCCGAAGAGTCTCTTCATCATTTCTCGAACCTCAAAGAAACGGACAAATGGGTCCCCGTCTCGGCCTTGCCTTTTATTATTATTACTCACTCGCATGTTAATGTTTGTTGCCAGTCTACTATTTGTTTGTTCCGTGAGCTGTATTTGCGGATTAATTTAGTTATTGATTAGTTTAATTGCTTACTAATATAATATAATACTCTTCCCGAGAAAATCTAAACAAAGAGAAAAGAGCAAAAGCACAAATCAATGTGCTAGCTGCTAGCATGGCAATGTTTTAGTTTATATAAAGCCACCCGTGATAAATAAAATCAAATCAAATCAAGGCAATGCAAAACAAATTCCAAGTGTAAAGAAGTACTGTGGCATAACAGTGTGGTAAGTAAAAAAAAAAATGAAAATGCAAAAAATAAAAGGAAGGAAAATTGACTGTCACTATGTGTCTTCAAGAATAATCTTAATGAGAAGTTATTTGTACCCACATTGTTGATCATAATGATATGAAAATCATCATTGTTTTTTAGTGTTTTGAGAAAGAAATAAATAAGAAAAATTAAGAAAAAAAGGATTTGAAATTCCTTGATTTACTTTAGAAGAAAGAAAATACTTTTCTCTTTTTCCAATCAACTAAGATTAAAAGCAAGCAAGATTTCTAGAGAGTTGTGATGATATGATTCCAATCAGAACGACTCTATATCCCTCGACAAAAATTGCAATGAGGAAAAAGAACTCTATTATTGCTCGTAGAATTGTTTTTTTTTTTTTTTTCCCCAATTGATCTTTCTATGGATCCCTTTCTCTGGAACCGAGATGTATTACATCCTTGGAAGGTTTTAACTTTTCCCTTGATTTAGGAGATTATAGCAAGATCATGCGCTCAAGATCTGACGGATTTGAAAAACTGCCAGTCGGTGGAGCTGAGCTGGCTTCAATAGTGGAGTTAATCTTACTTCGCTGATTTTACTTCGCTGGCTCGAGAGATTAACTCTATGTCGGCAAAGATGTCTTCAAGCCTCTGTCAGTGGAATTATCTCTGTCATCGAAGATGACTTCTAGCCACCCTCGCGGGATTAAGTCTTTCTCATTGGGGATAACTTACTTATTTTGCTAACGTGGAGGTTTGAGTTACTTTAGCTAATTTGGTTTCTTTTTGAGTTCTCGTCAATTTTCCCTCTGTCTGTAAGACTCCCTTCATAGTCTTGGAGGTGAAATGTAGTTTAAATCAAAATACTTTGTACTTTAAGCATTAATTTTGAATCTTATATTATGCTGCTGCTCCTCATTGGCGAGGGTATAGTTCATTAGCTTAGGCGAAGCTAGGTGTAATGGTCCCAAATTATCAATTCTCAATTTTCTGAATTTCTTAAAAATTTTGACAGCATATCCTTTGTATTGATTGGTCTGTCCTGTACATTAATAAGAATATCAGCCACAAAAGGCTTACTTAAAATATCCACGAGAGCTAATGTCTCGGATCATTACCATCCAAATATAAAGCTCGAGAGCAATACTCGGTATCATCCATCACAAGATAAAATAATAATTTAAAATTCCAAGTTAAGTCTTTAACTTACTATATTCTATTTCAATCAAGACTTCTATCTAAGCTACGTTGCCACTACTTACATTCATACAATTTTCATTACATATATTCATTGCTTACTTATACACCATAAAGTATGCTCTGTATTCACCTTGATCTATGAGTGCAACATCCTCGCAGTGTTTATATTAAGCTCTTGTATTTGTTAATACCTGAAAATGGTAAAAAAGAGTGAGCTCGATGACCCATCGAGTAACGTAGAAATGGAAAATAATAGAATGGTATATGTATCAACATACAACACTAGGCACATCAATCAAATAAATAGAAATATAAAAGAAAATTAAGATATCAAGAACATCAACCAAGTAACAAGAAATCTGAAAGGAAATCAAGGTATCAAGATCATGATATCAAAGCTGAATAAGATTATAGAAAAATGATATTTGCTCCATGTTCAAGGGGATTTATTTTAATCTTTCGTTTTACCTTAATTATTTTAATTATAAGATTCTTTCATAAGAACTCATACTCCAATGGCATAGTATCAATCTTACTTCAATGCACAGTATATATGCATTTAGTATTATTATAACCAGTATTCACATGTGTCTATCAATATATGTGACTTCTCATATATTGTCTTTTGTCATGGTAATAGTATAACTCAATTACAATTACAAATATATATATGTGTGTGTGTGCGCGCGCGCGCCACTGGCCATTACAGCGCTCTTGACACACTTGGCCAAGTGGTCATTACCATCGTAGCTTTCCTCCAATACATAAATATACATAAATTAATCCCCCTCCTTCCCCCATCCTTCACCTTTCTCCATGTTATATGGATATGCATGAATGCAACATTCTCCAAGCAAACACAAATCTCTTTCATCACATCAGTCCAACACATAAACACATTAATTCAGATTTATTATTTTTGTTCTTTAGCGTAAAGAAGTTTAGGATCAACTTAATTATTACATACAGCTGGTTGTTTTCTTCTTCTTTTTTAAACTCAAATATTGCATGTATCCCCTTTTACGAATATTTGAATCCCATTAGAAATAAACACATGTGCCAAATTTTCAACATATACATGCTCATTGATTACACATGTGCATACTATATCACAATGGACATGTGCGCGCCTATAACATTGAACACATGTACATATGTAGGCATGTTGTATTATATATGTATATATACATATATAACTTGTCTCAAGTTTATTGTTACATGGTGATATTGTGGACTTAACAACATTTATTCATCTAATCTAACAATTAAGTCATCCTAGATATGAATATGAAATAATTCATGAGTTAACTTGTGTGTCTTGAATATTTTCATTGATAATCAAACTTAATAAGTTTATCTTGTACATAGGCTACACATTTTTATGTTTTTGTGCCATGAACTTATACTATATGAATACATTAGTTTAGCATGGTTAAGAAATTAAATGCATGGCATTTTGGAAGTTCAAGACATATCAAAGGAAGAAGAAATAAGAACCTTTACTTACAAATATTGATTTAAATCTTGGTTTAATTAGCATTATGTACCCACACTTGTTTAGGATACTATTTTAGATCAAATAATTTTATCAATATTTCTCATTTCTCTTCATTGTTATGCACACATGGAATATGCATTAATTAGTATAGATTCTATACGTGAGTTATATATATATATATATATATATATATATATATATATATATATATATATATATATATATATATATATATATATATGTAAAAAAATAAAAATGAGCCGCTGACGCACGTAAGTTATCTGAGTTGCAGTTTATTTTTCCTATCCCTTAAAAAAAAAAAATTTAATTTTTCTTTTGGATTATGATCTTGATCCTCTAGGGTTCTTTCGTACCCAATTTCTTGGATTTTAGTTTTAATTCGATTTTCCATCAAGTAAATATAAAATTAACAGTTTTTGGTAAATACAACATTTTGTATCCACTTAATGAAAGAAAAAATTATTTTCAAAATCTATGAAAATTGATTCTAAAGTAGCAAAGGAGGTAGAAATCATAATCCAAAAAGAAAAATTTAAAAATTATAGAATCATTACTTTTTAGCCGCTGATTCACGTAATTTACTGCGTTGTTGACTCATATTCAGTAATCCCATATATGTATGTGTGTGTGTGTATCCATATATATATATGTGTGTGTGTGTGTGTGTACACGTACATGTATATATATATAATGTACATGTACACACACACACATATATATATATATATAGAAAAATGGAAATGAACTGACAGCTCAAGCAAGTTACCTAAACTGCAGTTCATTTCCACTATCTCCAATAATCTTTTTCAAAAAATTTCTTTTGGATTATGATCTCGACCCTTAAGAGTTCATTCATACCCAATTTCTTGAATTTTAGTTTTGATTTGGACCTCCATCAAGTTAACACAAAATTAACGGTTTTCAATAAATAAAACATTTTGTATGCACTTGATGAAAGGGTAAATGAACTCCAAAATTTATAAAATTTAATCCGAAAGAAGTTTAAGGAGGTAAATATAGTAATTATAAAAAAAAATGAAGAAAAATCAATGGATCATTATACTTTTGCCACTATCTCATGTAGCTTTTACTGAGCTGGCAACTCACCTACAGTAATCTCATATATATATATATATATATATATATATATATATATATATATATATATATATATAAATATATATATATATATATATATATATATATATATATATATATACCTCTTTCCATGGATTTATAGCCTTTGTCACTCCCATAGAGATAAATAAGCTTAATTGTATCACTTAAATTGTATTGGATCAATGAGTCCATCAATTTACCCATACCAATATATTTCCATTCTAATCAAATTAACAAAAGCATATCTCATTATGTATATCGCTATTAAATCTTAGAAGCTTTAACAAAAGGTATAATGAGTATTAATGGAAGATCAAATAGCCAAATCAAATTTTTAATTAAGACTTGACGAGAAGTAATGTATAGATTCATGAAAATTTTGTAGGAAAAAGTAGCAAAGAAAACTTTTCGACTGGCTGGTGGACCACCCACCCCCTTCATCTCTCTCTCTTGCCCAATAGGAGGTATTTGGGGGTTTCTATAAAATTTGAAATCTCATGAGGATTTACATAACATAAAATAGTTCATGGGCTTTCTGAAAAACCACGATAGTTAGTGGTGCTTTTTTCTACTTCAACCTCTTTTTTTTTCCCCTTTCTTTCCTCATCTCGATTCTTTTCATCTCTTCTACAAGTTCCTAAGCCCCACATTAAATGAACTAATTATTAAAATATAGAATGAAAATTTTTCATTTCAGTCCTCCTCCATTTTCATAATCACTTTTATTTAAGATTTTCTTTAACTAAAATTATTAATATTATTTCCCAATACCTCCTGTTGGGCATACATAATATATTTATAAGATAGAATGTTAAAAAGATTAGGAATTTAACTTAATTAAAGTTATTCCAACTATACTCATGTGTTTAAAAAAAATTAATTGAATGAATACTTTAATCAAATCATGAATTTTAATTTTTCGGGCATTACATTACTACCCCTTTTAAAAAAGTTTCGTCCTCGAAACTGAGCATATTCTTAATGCACTTGAACATGATTATTGTTGCATCTCACATGCAAATTTTCCAAAACTCTTCTTTTACTAATTAATTTCACCATAAGAAGGTGATCCACAAATTTCTTTTATGACTCTGTTGTTAAGTTCTGAAATTTGACTTATGCGAGGTTGACTTCCTACTTTAATTGCAATACAGTGAGTAGTGGAAACTTTGGTTATTTTCTTGTGTTTTATCCATTTACTCTAACTTTGAAAACCCCTTTCTTTTTTTTCCACTTACTTGATTCTAATGGCTCATAAGTTTAAAAGAGTTTAAGTCTAATTTCTTCTTTCATTTCTTTTGGATTTCAAAATGATCCTGACTGTTATATTATTAAATTTACAAATACTCACAAGTCTAAAATGCATATATCAAAATCTTAGTTTTTTTTCTATTAATACTAGCTGATAGGATTATAACCCTTTTTTTTAAGTTTCATGCATCGCCGTTGATATATTTTCAATTTCCCTTTGAGTTAATATTTCAATTTCCCGTTGACATATTTTTAATTTCCCTTTGAGTTAATATTCAATTTCATGTGACATATATAGATATCATAAGATACATCCTAAGTATCATATCATTAAAATTTTCAAGAATTGTAATGTGGCTAACTCTGATTCGCGGGTGAGTTAATTCTAACATGAGTTTTCATGTCTCTAGAAATATAAACAATTACCATGATATTACATAAACCCACCACACTCCTGATTTAAAATGTTCAAATATATATATTAAACAATTTGTTTTCCTACGTAATTATCTAAACCATCGTCAAAGCTAATTATCCTTCAATTTCTGATTTTTTTTTTTTTTTTGGAATCTTCATTCCAAGCAACTCAGCATTGGACAAAAATATAACTCTTATCCTCAAGATTTCTGTGATCAAGTGAATGAATTCATTTCTCCATTCGATTTCTGATTTATTTTTATTTTTTTTTGGGAGAATCCTACTAAATCTACTATACTACCCAGCTAAGCCCAAGAAACCTTGGATTTTGAGGACATTTGCATGTTGGATGATTCGATTACAACTCCTACTTTTTAACTTTATCTACTCGAGGTTTGCCCCTTCATCTCAATAGCACGACGAATTTTAAGAGGAAATAGTAGGGCAAGCTTATTTTCTTCTCTTTCTTTTTTTTTTTCCATGTCTAAATGGATCAAGTTGACATTTAAGGAGGTTAGATTTGAAATTATCAAGGGTCATGCTTGTGAGCAAAAAATTTCTCTTAATTACTTATCAAAGTTTTAAACTTTAAATTTTGAATTTGGGTAAATTCTCAAGATTTGTAAAATAGTTTACGATAAATTAGAGTTTTTTTTTAATATAAAGATTTTAAGACTCACAAACTTTTTGATCCTTACGGATAGATATTTCCATAATATAACTTGTAGGCTATTTAGTTTTAAAGTAAAAATAATTTAGATGCAAGTTATAGGCGAACATTAAGGATTTGAAAACAAAGAGAGAATGCTATGCTTCATATAATTGTTTCTTTCAAACTTGCATAAACATCAACAACAATTAGGACCGTTCTCCTTCTTCTTCTTCTTCTTTTTATTTTTTTTGTCATGGGACAGAAAGTTAAGAATAACTTTAATTGAGGTTCAAGTTCATTTATATATGTATGTTTTGGAAAGGAAAAAAAAAAACAATGCACAAATAGGTTGCAACTCGTCATGTTGTGTGAAAATATAGAATTTTATGAAGGGTTAGTATTTTGCAACAACAACAACAAACAACAACAACTAAGCCTTTCGTCCCAAGTATTTGGGGTAGGCTACATGAACCAAAAAAGAATCACGCCGGATCGATCACTTTGATAGTCCTTATCCATTCATTTCTATCAATTAATATTTCCTCATTTAAACCTCTAGAATCCATATCTTTTCGTATCACCTCCATCCATGTTTTTTTCGGTTTTCCCTTCGTTCTTTTAACTTAATATGTTAAAAGTTAACTCCATCCTTGTTTTTTTCAGTATTTTGCAGTTATTAATAACTTAATATGTTGACCGACCTTATGTCTTATTGTATAAATTGATAGAGCAACATTTTTTTCCCTAGATACTCATATTTGTACTCGTGGATGCAAATTTATTTAGCTCAATCGAACTTGGAAATCTTCTAGTTTGATAATTAAGTAGGGAAATAGAGAGATCCTGGCTGAGCAAGCCCGTGTTTGAATTTAAAGATGATATGATATATATTGAATTGATTTGTCTGAGCTTATTTATCTCTTCTTCCTCCTCTGATTTCAGTTACAGATCAGCTTAAAATTTTGATGTTATTAAGGTGATTTTAGAAAGACCTTGCTTCAAATTCAAGTATCATTCTTAATCTGTTCTCATTTCAATCTCTGCTTTCTTATCATATCTATATGGAGAAAGAGTAAGACCTGTTATTCCGTTTGGAAATGTAAGCAATAGGCTATTTAACGATCCAACTTTCAGGAACTGCTCATTGTTAGACAAACTATTGTTCGATATACAGCTTTGTACCCTTGTAAACACTAGACACTTCTAGTACAAAGTTTCCTATTTGTATATCATCACTAACATAAACTTCTGTTGGTTTACCGGTTGGTATGTCCTATGTGGATTAGTAGTGTTTGGTAGCAAGTATCTGTAAATAAAACTGATTAAGGTAACTTTAAGTCGAGTCAATTCATATGATTCGTTGATCTTGTGAAATGTGAGCATGGTGATACTACTATTATACATGGGATATTTAACTAAAGTAATTGACTTTGTAGCTTCTTTAGAATCCACTTCATAAGGTTGGACTATATTTTATGATGGATGTCAGTCAATTACCTAAGTAATGTAACAAAACTCTCATACCGCAACTTGAGACAGGCAGTTCAATCTTTAGACAATGGACATTTCTCTAAACAAGACAAGTATATGTTGTAGGAAATAGAAACTCCAAGAGTCATGTGACTCAAGAAGTTCGAAACTATGTAGAAGAGGAGTAGGCATTATTAACAGAGAGTTAACATAGTATGAAATATAAATTAACGTCGATGTCTTTTTAAGAATACGAATACCATAAGCACAGATTATAGAGGAGCACAATGTCCTCAAATTAAATATATTAATCATAATATGAATGAGAATAATGAGTAAGGACTAACAAACAGGACATGTCAAAAAAAATCAGATCGGATTTGGCTTTGATTTTACTCCCTGGGGGCTGATTACAGAACTAGCTGCCTACTAAGGCAATTGATGTAGTTTGCTGAAGGGAAAAAAAAAATTATGATATGGTCCATGGGAAGCTAACATGATGGGTTTTAGTAAAAGAAATGAGTGAGTAATAATTAATAATTTCATTGATACGATTTAGGATACATATAATAGGTCTGTATGACACGGAGAATGGAGATTCGAGAATGATTAGAGGAATCTAGAAACATGATCACCATATTCTTGCAACAAGAATTGATATTGAGTCTTTGTCAATCTCTTCTGTGGTTATGGATAAATTTATTAAACATACTCTAAAAAAATTCCGTAATATACATATGAGTTGGCAAGGATAAGACTAGAGAAAGGATAATACAAATGTAAAATGGTTGCAAAAAGCTATAGAATCTAATCTAAAGAGTTTAAAATTAGTATGATGAAAATAAATATGCAAGATGTAATAGTATGTAATAGTAGAAATATAAAAGGAATAAGGGTATAATGCATACATTGATTTTTAAATGTATATATATGATGAGAATTTTCATGTGTTGCAAGGTTAAAGAATTTAGAACAAAAACAAGATAATTAATTATATATGCAACTACATACAACTTCTAAAATTATAAATATCATGCATGAACACGTGTACACAGAAACATACACTCATATATATATATTCCCTAGTCATCACTCTAAATTAACCCTTATAGCCCTTTATCGGATGACCCATATCAATCCAACCATTAGCAGTTATTGCCTCTATTGAAGGCCTCATCATTTTCATTGTTAATTTTATTATTATCATTATTATTATTGTTCTACGAAGAAAATTCTAGATTTCCTACCAAATTTTCTATACCCTACGGTGAATTTCTGATTATGGAAGATATATCCCTCAATGATTGAAACTCTACGAAATCCTTTATCATATTAACAACATAACCTATCAAATTTATTATTCGCTATAACCCCAGATAAACATAATTATCTCAATAGAATACCTTTCAGTATCGCCCATGAGCAAATGCATTTACAATATAGTATGCACATTGTTCATGCAATTTCCTTCTTAGGACTCCAACAGTCTTTTACATCCTAATACTACAAATAAATCCCAACTCACTTAATATTTCAATCATTCTATATACATAACCCTTCTTCCCATAATCAACCTTATAAATCTTATTCCGCACTGGGAGTTATACTGAAATTTCTGGTCTGTCTATATGCCACATTTAGGTCATTAAACTCCAATTTCCTTTGAAAATAGGAGATGTGCCTACTCCATCACTTCTACTATAATAAACTAAACCAATTCACTTATTGAAATATTTCACATCTTTTAGTTTGGTTTAATAATTATCATATCAAAATTATCTCACATAACAATCCAATCATCAAAATTTAATTTTCATAAACTATATATCAATCAAAATAATCCACAATTAAGTACATTTCTAATAATAATATTTTCCTTAATCATCCAATCCACATGTCTCTTCATTGTCTTATCCTTTTCTACTTTCTTACGCTCCGATTAACCCTTACTTGATATTTCAATCATTCTCTTATTTCAACATCCCATATAACTTGTAATTCATATTAGAGGCCTATACCCCGAGAAGAACACATCTGAATCATGGCATGTAGGTACCATAATCTGAACATGACACATGTTTCGAAGTTAATCATGCATGCAAGAACCCTCTACCCCCCTAACTACCCACCATAAAAGCATGCAAGCACGCAATGCTCATGGATGCATTAATCATATCAATCAGTCCTATTGGTAAATAATTCGCCATATATTTAGCCATTAGACTTAAGCCTAGACCGTAAACCTGGCTTTAATACCAACTGTAATGGTCCCATATTATCAATTCTCGATTTTCAAAATTTTTAAAAAATTTTGGCACTACCTTCTTTGTACTTATTAGTCTGTCATGTACATTAATAATAATTTCAGTCATAGCTAGCTTACTTAAGATATCCACAAGATCTAATGTCTCGGATTATCACCGTCCAAATCTAAAACTCGAGAGTAATGCTCAGCATCATCCATCACAAAATAAAATAGTAATTCAAAATTCCAAGTTAAGTTTTTAACTTACCATTATATTTCAGTCCAGTTTCTCTCTAAGCTACGCTGCAACTAATTGCATACATACAACTTTCATTACATATATATTCATTGTTTACTTATACATCATAGAGTATGATCCATATTCACCATGATCTATGAGCACAACATCATTACAATGTCTATATTAAGCTATTACATTTATTACTACCTGAATATGGTAAATAAGAGCTACATCGACAGCTCAGTGAGTAAAGTAGAAATGGAAGCCAATATAACAATATATGCATCAACATACAATAACAGTATAGTATCCAGAAATAGAAATATGAAAGAAAATCAAGATATCAAGAAAATCATTCAAGTAACTAGAAATCTGAAAGAAAATCAAGGTATCAAGATCATGATATCACAACTAAATAAGATTATAGGAAAATGATATTTGTTCCAGATTCAAGGGGATTTATTTTAATCTTTGGCTTTACCTTACTTATTTTCATTATAAAATTCTTTCAAAGAACTCATACTCCAATGGTATAGTATCAACCTTACTTCAATGCATAGTCTCAAGAGCACATTATATAAGCATTTAGTCTTATTATAACCAAAATTCACATGTGTTGTGTGTTGTCACCCAGTATCAACACATGTGACTTCTCATATAATATCATTTGTCATAGTAATAGCATATCTCAATTACAAATGCATATATAATATCATATGTCTGCCATAGACTGTCAATTTATTCTGTTTCACACACACACACACACATATATCTTAGGCCGGATTGACATGTATGTGACCTTTTTAGTCCAATATTTATTGAGTATATATCTTAGCCTAAGTTTTGATAATTAACTAATTATGAAATCAATGCAATATACAATATGTAATATATACATATATGAATGCAAACCAACTCCTCCCTCCACAATCTTCCAACGAATGAAATTATAGTATATCTCTATAATTATCCCTCCTCCCCCATCCTTCTATGCCTGGCATACTTGGCTGCGTATACCATTAAGGGTGCAGTCTTTCTTAACCACTATTTTAAATATCGGCCGGTATACCGGTATACCGGCCGATATATCGGATTTTCCCCACAAACGAGACGATATGGCCAATTTTATATCACATATCATTTTCGACCGGTATAGGTCGATATATCGACCACGTGGCGATATATCGACCGGTATCCGGTATGATAAATACCGGCTGATATGAGCCAATATCGGTTTTTTTATTAACGGGTTTGGGTTGCGGTTGAAACTCGTTTACTCTTTCGAACCGATCCAATAAGAAAAAAATAAAATCCGCTTCTCCCGCGCTCTCCCCCAAATTCATCACTCGCGAACCCTAATTTCATGTTCTTCCCCGACTTCCCTCTCCTTCTCCTCGACCGATCGAACGGTCGCAACTCAAAATCCACCCAAAAAAGACATAAAAAACTGCTCAACGAGACTTTGAGAGTTCTCTCCTTCGATTGATTTTCGCTAAAGAAAGTTCAGCAGCCCGATTTGCCCTAAAACAACTTCGCTGGCCTCCCGACTTCCCTCTACTCCTATTGCTTAGCTTCCAGCGGCGCCGACGAGGAGCTTGGTAGTCAGTACCTCACTGGTAAAGTGATAAGTCCAGCTAGCCCCAAATTTTTTTTCTTTATAAATATTTTAAATTGATTGTCATATGTTTTTGAGGATTTAGGTGCTTAATATTTGAGATAATTTGGTTGTTTGTATACATTGATTGGATGGAGTTTCACTGTTTCCGTCACTTAATCAAATTCACTGATTCACTTCGAATCATGAATCGATTCACTGATTCGGTATGAATCAGTGAACCGAATCACTTATTCATGTGAATCAGGAATTCAGTTCACTAATTCACATTGAATTAGTGAATCGATTCATTGATTCGGTGTGAATCAGTGAATTTGATTCACTGACTGAAAGGGGAGTGGCCGAAACAGTAAGATTAGAATTTAGAAGTTAATTTGTTTGAACAGTGACAGTCTAATTAGAATTTAGAAGTTAATTTGTTTGAACAGTGACAGTCTGATTAGAATTTAGAAGTTAATTTGTATGATAATTTGTTTGATAATTTGTTGAGTGATGAGTAATTACTAATTAGAAGTGAATTTGAATGAGAATTTTCATACTGAAAATATGTAGCAATATAGTATATTTTAATTATGATAAATTATGATATTTTAATTGTGTGCATGTAGAAAACATATTTTTATCTTGAAAACTTATTTTTCTTAATTTTATGATTATATGTCTCTTTGTGCATATGCAAACGTTCTAAATGGTAACTACAAATTTGTAAGTTGAATACAAATAAACCAATGTAAGTACTATAAACTTGTTTTATGTGTTTTATTATGTTCTATATACCCAATTATATGATTATTTTTTAACCGGTATGACACCAATATGGCACTCCGATATTTAGGATTATATCGTGATATCCCGCCCGGTATCCGGTAACCGGTATGTAATTTCGCTGACCGGTATGGAACCAGTATTCGATATTTAGAACACTGTTCTTAACCACATAATCATATTTCATACTGATAATATGTGTTTGGTACTTTAGCCATTATGACGCTCTTCCCCTTACTCTCCCACCTTCAGCAACTTACATACTCGATCAAGTGGTCATTGCAACTGCAGACTTCCTCCAATACATAAATATACATAAATTAATCCCCCTACTTTTCCTATCCATTACCTTTCTCCATGCTATATGCATATGCATGAATGCAACTTTCTCCAAGCATACACAAATATCTTTCATCACATACGTCCGTCCAACACATAAACACATTAATCCAGATTTATTATTTTCATTCTTTAGCTTAATGAAATTTAGGATCAACTTAATTGTTACTTACAGCTAGTTGTTTGCATCTTCATTTTAAAAAAAACTCAAATATTATATGCATCCCCTTTATGAATATTTGAATCCCATTAGAAATAAACACATGTGCCTAATCTTCAACATATACATGCTCATTGATTACACATATGCATACCATATCACGACGTACATGTGCACACCTATAACATTGAACACATGTATATATGTTAGTATGTGGTGTTACATATAAATTGTCTCAAGTTTAGTTCTACATGGTGATACTGTGGACTTAATAGTATTTGTTCATCTAATCTAGCAATTAAGTCTTCATAGATATGAATATAAAAAAAAATTCATGAGTTAACCTGTATTTCACAAATATTTTCATTCATAATCAAACTTAATAAGTTTCCCTCATATATAGGCTACACATTTTTATATATTTGTGCTATGAAAATATATATATGTGAAAGGTTAAGAAAATAAATGCATGGAATTTTGAGAGTTCAAGATATTCAAAGGAAGGAGAAATAAGAAACTTTACTTACAAATAATGATTAAATCTTGGCTTCAATTAGCCAATTAGCATCATGTCCCCACACTTGTTTAAAATACGGTTTTACATCAAATAGTTTTATCAATATTTCTCTTCCTTGTTATGCACACATGGAATATGCATTAATTAGTCTTTGATTGCATACTTGAGCAATATATATATATATATATATATATATATATATATATATATATATATATATATATATATAGGGATTACTGTACGTAAGTTGCCAGCTCAGGAAAACTTATGTGTGCTAGCGGCAAAAATATAGTGTTCCAATATTTTTTTTCAATTTTTTTTGGAATTAGGGCCTTTACCTCCTTAACATCTTTAAGATCAAATTTCATGAGTTTTTGTGTTCATTTACCCTTTAATCAAATAGATACAAAATATTTTATTCATCGAAAACTGTTCATTTTATGTTAACTTGATGGACCAAATCAAAACCAAAACCCAAGAAATTGGGTATGAGCGAACCCTAGGGGGTCAAGATCATAGTTTGAAAGAAAATTACACACACACACAAACACACACACACACACACACACACACACACACATATATATATATGAACACCCTGTTCCATGAATTTATAGCCATGGTTACTCCCATATAGATCAGTAAGCTTAATTATATCACTTAAACTGTATAGGATCAACGAGTCCATCAATTTACCCTTTTACCAATATATTTCCATTCTAATCAAATGAATATAAGCATATCTCATTATGTACATCACTATTAAATCTTAGAAGCTTTAGCATTAGATACAATGAGTATTAATGGAAGATCATATAGCCAAATCAAAATTTTAATTAAGACTTGATAAGAAGCAATATATGAATTGAGGAAAAAAGGAGCAAAGAAAACTCTACTCACAGATTTTAATTTTGAGTTCAATTCCAATTTCGATTCACTTCCCCCTCGGTGATACAATATCCTAATTATTTCGAAAATAAAGACATCAAAATCACCATAGAATTTTAGAGAAATCAAGAAAATTTGAATTGAAAATTGAGTATAGAATTACCTAGAAATTTTTTTCCCAAAAAAATCACCCAAATCCCTCCTTTCTCTCTCTCTCTTTCTTCTTCTAATTCCCTTGCAGCCCTGCTTCTTCCTCCTGTCGGCGTCGCTCAGCTGGTCTGCCCCTTTCGACTGGCTGTTGGCCTACCTACCTCTCTCTCTCTCTCTCTCTCTCTCTCGCCCTTGGCCTCTCTCCTCCTCCTCTCTCTCTCTTTCTCTTTCATAGCCGGCAGGTGGGCCATCGGGCCCCCCCTCTCTCTCTCCCTCATTCCCTTGGCCTCTCTCTTCCTCTTCTCTTTCTTTTTCACAAAAACTTTCTGTCTCTCTCGTTCTCTTTCCCTGCTCTCCATCTCTTCTTTTTTTTTTCCTCGCTGTTCCTAAGCCCCACATTAAATGGATGGGGTATTTACAGGTTTATAAATTATAATTTAGTCCCCAAATCTTCATATTTAGAGTTTAGCCTCCCAAATCCTTTAATTATTACAATTTAGTATCTCCCTAACTTTCGTTAGCCCAGTTTATTTTTTGACCTGATTTTTCTATTTTACCCTTTCTTAATTTCTTCTTCTATCTTCTTCCGCTCTTCTCCTTCTCTCTTCCTCCTCTCCTCTTCTTTTCTTCGGTCTTTCTCCTCTCTTCTCCTTCGCTCTTCCTCCTTAATTCTCCATTCTCTCTTCCTCCTCTCTCTTTTCTTTCTCTTTATTGGATTTATTGGCTTCCCCCTTTTTCTTCTCTTCTATTTCTCTATTCTTCCCCTATTTTTCTTCATAGGGATATTTAAGTCATTTCATTATTAAAAAAAGTAAAAATTAAATTCTGCCTTTTATTTGGACAGAAAAACTAAATGAAGGACTAAATTGTAGTAACTTAGAGAATTTAGGGGACTAAATCCTAAATATGAAGATTTGGAGGACTAAATCATAATTTATATTTAAGGGATAAACCTATAAATACCCCTAAATGGATTAATGATAAAATGTCAAATAAAAATGGGGTTTTTACATATCGATACTTTAATTCTTTAAAAATTGAATATCGATGCCTTAAAACATCATATTTTGATTTTAGTCCCCAAAATATTTAAATTATACAATTTTAGTCTCTTTGTTACTTATTCTGTTAAAAAAAAATCTCGCTTCTTCTTCTTGTTTTATTTTTATATATAAGTAAAATGACATAAATATCCACAACTTAATTAGAACGGTTAAAAGATGACTTTCAAAGTTCTCCTTCCACCTCCTCACGTCTTCTCCTCCCTTCTCTCTCTCAAACTTTCCTACTATCCCAATCCCATTAAGTCTAACCGCAATGTCAGGAAATCTCAATTTCTGTACTCTCACCCTTAAGAGGGGAACCAACCAAGAAGAGACAGATAGGTTATGGATGGAGAGGGAAACTTAACCAAGAAGAGAGAGAGATTGAGGATAGAGGGGGAAATCTAACCAAAAAAGAGTAAAAGAAGAGGATGGAGAAGGGACCCAACAAAAAAGTGAATAAGAGAGGAGGATGGAGAGGAAGAGAGGAGAACCCAACTAAGAAGAAAGTAAGAAAGGAGAATGGAGAGGGAAACCCAGAAGAGAGGAAGAAAAGATGAGGAGAGAAAGAGAGAATGAAGAAAAATAACTGACTTTTTCCTTCTTCATCAGGGGCATAATGGATATAAAGGACCAACCAAAAATGGAGGAGAGAAAAGGAGGAGGGAAAGAGAGAAGGGAAAGAAATAACTGATTTTTTCATCACTTTTCAGGAGCGTAATGGATATAAAGGACCAAAAAGTTAACTTGACTAATGCAAATGACCTATGGGGACTAAAATGGTGTAACTTAAGTATTTTAAGGGACTAAAATTACAATATGAAGTTTTGATAAATCGATATTCAATTTTTAAATAATTAAGGGATCGATATGTAAAACCCCCCAAAATAATTTCATTTTAGCCCTCCTCAATTTTCATAATTACTTTTATCATATTTAAAACTTTCTTTAACTAAAATTATTAATATTATTTTCCAATACCTTCTATTGGGCATAATAATATATCTATTAGATAGAATGTTAAAAAGATTAGGAATTTATCTTAATTAAACTAAATTGAATTTCCAACTATGCTCATGTGTTTAAAAAAAATAATTAAATGAATATTTTCATCAAATCATGAATTTTAATTTTTCGGGGGTTACACTAGGTTTAATCCACTAGATATACTACCTTAAATTGGTAAAGCTAGATTAAAGCTAGATTATTGTGGGTCTTTAATCTAGGGCTTCGGTTTCTCCCTCTATATATATCTCTAGGGTTGAAGAAAATATTTACTTTGTCTTAGGTTTTTCTTAATGTTTTTTTTTAATCTAGCTTCAATTTAAAAAATTGTAATACTCCCAATAAGCAAGCTCCCTTATTTAGTACCTTCTGTACTAATTGTATCAACTTATGGACTCGAGATATATAACGGTCAGATATGCAATATCTTGACTATCTTATATTTTTATATCTATTTCCTTAGCAGATTTAACGTGGCTAATTGGTGGATTAGGTGACATTAACCAAACTTTTGGAATAAAAATTAATAGTGAGATGTTATAATCGTCTCATACACAAATATACATGGTTACCTCCTTTCATTTCGTGTTCTCTCTATTTTGACGAGAAGCATTCTCTCCTCCCCTCATCGAACGACACAAACAAACAGCAAGGGAGCTACAGAGGAGGCTCAAGTCAAGGGATTGTCCTACAAATTTTTCCTTTTACATGCAAGTACACATTTCATTTTCCTCATCACTTCAATTTGTCAGATTATGTTAGTAGATAATATCCATAATTTAATTCTAGCCATAGAATTGGATTAGGTAATGAAATTTGAAATACCATGTAAATTTCATGGGATTGGGGATTGCCAAACTACCAGATAATGGTCTTGATGTTATCCAATGGTCAGATGATGACTGGATGCCATGAGTTTTGGCCAGATCCTTCAATATATTGAAATAAATGAATTGTCTTGTTTGATTATATCTCTAAAAAATTAATCAAAACAAGTAAAAGTTAAGAAAGGAAAGTGGCTTTATGATATTAAGGATTATGAGATATACAGTTCAAGTTTCAAAATAAATGAATGTACAGTTTACTATTATAACCACTTAAGAAAACTTACAACTTTTCTCTTAATAGCTTGGGAATCGGTAATAATGGGTATCTAGATAGAGCGGTTCTCTGACCCTTTGATAATCTAATACCAATATTACATAGAGATTTATAAGGAAGATCAAAAAGGTCAGGAGAGAAGTCTATCTGCAAGAGGTGTACTGTGAAAATATAAGAAGAAACCCATGTGGCGATATGAGCCTTCTCCTCAACGAGCTTGATAGAAAAGCTCTTGTCTTTGTATGCAATAAGGGAGATTGATGGAGGCAAAGTAAGAACCATAACGTAAAAATTTTATTCTCAAAGAAGATAAAGATGACTCTCTCATAATTTCTTTCAATGGTGGAAACCCTCTCCTGGGTTGGCTTGATAGAAAAGCCTGCTCCTTTATGCACAATAGAGGAGATCTTCAATGGTAAATGATAAATAACACTTGCTCTTGATCTTGGTCAGTTTGCTATGAAAGCCCTCTTATTTGTGCACAACAAGGGAGATCTGGTTGATGATGATATATATAAGAGAAATCTAATTGCTGTGAAGACTCTTTAATAATTTGAACTCAATAGATTTGGTTTGATATGAAATCCTTCTCTTTGACGTCGTATTGCAAACCGAAGAGAATTACCTTTTGATGTGAAGAAGATTTTAATGAAAAAGAGGAAGAAGAAGATTTTGATAATTCTCTTTTTTCTCTGATATGACGGTCTCCTCTTCCTTTCAAATAGGGAAAAATTTGGTATTTATAGAGTTTACGATTTTTAAATCTTTCACTTAAATTATACTCCTTAGATCTAAGGAAAATATAAATCCACAGTTGAAACAAGATAAAGACCACTCAAATTCATCCTAAAATCTCAGAAAGATGGATTTATGACCTGAGCCATTATGGGGCCACCGGTAGCTATATATGTGTAACGCCCCCATTTTTTAGCTGCTTTCCAAAACAAAGAGCGCTACTTAAAATAACACTAAACAAACCAACAGTTACAGGATCTTGGAATAATTGTAACTACTGCCACATTAAAATGAACAAACAATATGTCTAAAACTAAAAGGAATTCATTCAAATAAGGGTTGATCACATAAAATGGCACACTGTTTTGAATATTTACACAAAGAATCAAAGTACAAGGAGTACTATAGTGCCCGAGCAAAAGAGTACAAACAAGATATACAAAAGTCATCCAGGAGGTACTTCATTAATCACTGTCATTCAGTATGCTCTATGAAGTATAGATCAACGATCGGGGTTGCTTTCTCTCCTCTGTTTTCATAATTTGGGTTTAAGAAAACCTAAGGGATTAAATCCGACAAGTAAAATAAGAATAAGAAACATGTATACTATTATAATACAATGATAAAAGTATACAAGTAAATTGTCTTGGTATGAAGCATATTACGTAAATAATGAAATAAGCGAGACTATGCATGCAAATAGCAGACACAAACCATGAAAAGTGACAAGTCTAGGTCAAGTCCATGTTGTGTAAATGACGAGTAATAAAGTAATAAAAACTATGTGAAACATTTCTAATATATTCTAATATATTCTGATCAGTTCTAATATATTCTGATTATATGTGTACATAGTCTGAATCTGGTCTGATAATTAACTTTTGAATTATGTCTTCTAATTTTTTATTTTGATATTAACGAAAATTCACAAATTATAATATTCTTGATAAGTCCATGCATATCCTGACATAAAAAAAGCAGGGTTAATGGTGAAGTTTTTGATGGATAAGACAATTGAATGAGATTTAGGTGATTGCAATGTAAGAATTGAGACTTTTTCTGTAGCGAGTTAATGAGTGATATTTTGCATATTTTCTTCCCTATTTTATCTATTTTTTATATAAATAATATTATTCAGGTATTTTTAGTGTGTTTTTCAGGTGAAATTTATTTCTACAAGGATATGACATGAAATCAGAGACGAATTAGAAAATCGAGTCTACAAAGAGCCAAAAAAGAATAAAACTATAAAAATACAAAGTTACAACTAACCAAAGTTGAATCTAGTTATTGAAACGAGATTAGAAGAGCCAAGAAATCAACTGGTAAAAAGCTCAGAACCAAGTTCAAAAATTGTGCCGCTATTTAGCGACAAAAGAGTGCAAATGCTGACATGGATTTTTGTGCTGACTCATACATGGGTTAGAGTTCTACTGATGAAAATAAATCTACACTATTTGGTGGTCAATACTGTTATTTGGTGGCAAAATTTTGACTTTATAACTGGAATTTTTCTGAGCACTTTTTGTAATTTTGTAGTTATTAAGTTGTAATAGGATTATGGTTTGGTAATTTGAGGCATATATATTAGCCATATCCTTATAAATTAGGGTTTTCTTTATGCAATTTGAATTTAATAAAATTAGGGAATTAACCGAAGGGGCGACGGCCATAATACCTTAGTTTCAGATGTGATCATTTGCTATTCATCGCTTTTTAGTAGGTAATACATTTTTATTTGCTTTCTAGTTTAGCTTAATTGCTAACTAGTATAGTTTAATCGCTTTCTAGTATAGATTTATTATTGCTTTCTAGGAAAAATAGAATTTTGATTGCTTTCATGAATAAAATAGGATCTTGTTAACTAGGAATATTTGTAACTAATTTAGTTTAACTCTAAGATATAGATGAAGTTAGGTATCAACTATGTATTAATTTTAATTGTCTTGTGTCTAAAATAAAAATAAAAGGACATGCTTTTCTATGAAACGATGAAAATATAAGAACTTGTAGATTAATAATTTGATAGGTTATACTTAATTTAAATATTTTGATAGCCTATTCTTAATTAGGATTTGGGGTGGTTGGTTTTTATTTGCTTCATACATGTATCTAATGATTTTAGTTTGTTTTTATGAAAAACAACTCTTTGATGGGTTATACTTACACAATACTTGATAGCTCATATTTAGAGTACTTTAAATAAAAATTAAACTAAAAGATCACATTTCATGAAAGGAAGAAAATAAAATAAATAATATTTGATTGTGAACTAGTGGATTGTATATTCTAGGCTAATAAGTATATACTAAAATCAATCTAAAATTCATTAGTTAGATCGTTAAGATAATAGGAATAGTAAGATAGAAAAACACTACAGATCTCTATGGGAATAACCTGTAAAGTGCTACAACTATACTGTGCATCTATAGTTAGATTATTCACATCAAGTTTTTAGTATCGTTGCTGAGGATCGATGGTATTTCTTACTTTTTCTTGAGTTTTACGAGCTAACAGTATGTGTTGAGTGTGCAGGTATACTAAAGTATAGGTAAGGGAACCAAAAAGGACCAGAGGAGCAACAGGAATTACCTGCAAAAACTAGGGAGCCAAAGACCCTAGTTTTGCCACTCATTAGCGACAATTGTTGTCAATCAGCGGCTGTGGTGAACCTGCTTCTGCCTATTTTTTTCCTATTTCCAGTATTTGGTTTCCTAATTTTTCTGAAAAACTATTTTTTTACTTTTCTTTTTTTAATCCCTTTCCCTCTCCACCTTTCCTTAAAAAAAAATAAAATAAAATCTTAAAAAAAAAGCAAATATATTTCCAAATCAATATTCTATATCTAGATGTCATTATTATCGTGATCCATACCATGATTACTATCAGTGTCCATAAATAGAAAGTTCGTTAAGGGTAGGTCATGATCAAATTCACATTACATATCCTGAACCTACAAGTATCTCCTACCTACCAATTCACAAATATGAATAAATGAATTATTCTAATTTTGCATACAATCACAAGCCATCAAGAGAGTCCTCCATATGATCATTTCTTCATAGACCAATCATCTCCATATTCTAGATTCAATCATGTGCAAGAGATTCAATTGAATATAATAGTTGAAAGATTAAAAAAACTAGAAGCAAGGTATGATTGTCATAAGAATTTATCTACAACCACTTTATAAGTGGTGTCAAATTTATACACAGATCCATCATATCCAACATCAAATTTCACTTATGATCTCGAGATGTAATTATAATACCCCAAAATTTGAGCTACCTGTATTGCTCTCTTGAGACCAGGGGTGCCGAATAAATCCACCGAAATCAATTTTGGACACCGAAATAATCTTCGGTGAATGTAACTTTAAATCCACAAACCCAAATGACATTCGGTCTTCGCGATTATTAGTTTTGTAATATTTAGGATTTTTGGAGATTTTTCTTATGAGGCCGAAAAATACTTCCAAAATTGTTAATTTAATAATATTAAAATCATAATTCTAATTAATTCTGAATTTCGGTTCATTTATTCTGGACATCGAAATGACAAACGGATAATTTGTAGAGTTTCCCTCGTTGAGCACTACATCCTACATAAATTTGGTAGCATTTGGAGAACGTTAGGCGGAACCAAAATTATTAAATTATATTAAAATAATAATAATAATAATAATAATAATAATAATAATAATAATAATAATAATAATAATAATAATAATAATAATATGAAATAGAAGTGTTGTGCTATCGTGACAAACAAAAGGGTAGTGGCAGCTGGGGCTAGGTGGTAAAACTATGTGAACATTTGGAAGGGAAGAAAAAAAAATAAAACAAAACCCAACCCTCTCCCTTATCACTCTCTCGCTTATCTCTCCCTCACTTCCTACTCCATTTCTCACTCCTTTTGTTGCACCAACAGAACCAAAAAAAAAATAAAAATAAAAATAAAAAGAAAAGAAGAAGGAGAAGGAACAGGTTCGAGAAATCGAAAGAAAAATCAAACCGAACCGAGGATTCAAACGAGTATTCGAGATCAAGCCGAGGCAAATAACACTGCTATATTTTCGTTCATTTTTTTAATTTGTATATTTCTTTATTTAATTTGAATTTAATTTATATGTGTATACGTGATTTATTTTGCTAAAATGTTTGGTTTATATTTTGATCTATTGAATGATATTGAAAACTGAACCAGATTAGTGTATTAATTTTGATATATATAAATCTCATGCTATTTATTTTTTTTTATATATTTGCAAAAATAATTCGGTTACATGCAAAAATAACTTTTCATGCAACCCATGCAAAAATAGAAATAGAAAGAAAGAAAAAAATAAATAGAAGGAGCAGGAAGAAAGAGAGAGAGAGAGAAATAAAAAAAAGGGATGGGCAGGGCCGAGAGTAGCGAGAAAAGGAAAAAGAAAAAGAAAAAGACTGGGCCTTGCCTAGCCCAGAAGAGAAGAAAAAAAAGAAAAGAAAAAGAAAAGAGAAAAAAAATGGGTAACTGGGTCTAGCCCAGTCCAGGAGAAAATAAAGAAAAAAAAGAATGGGCTTGGATTTAACTTAGGTCGAAGAAAAAAATATAGAAAAAATAATAACACTGGGCCGGCCAGCCCAGCCCAGTAAAAGAAAAAGAAAAAGAAAAAAAATGAAATGAGTGGGCTTGGGCCTGGTCTGGGCTTGACAGAAAAGAAAAAAAATTAAAAAAAAATAAGTGAGAATTTAGTAGGCCTGGGCCTGGGCTAGATAGAAAAGAAAGGGAAAAATAAAATTAAAATAAAGATATGAAAATGTGAGAATTTAGTAAGCTTGGGCTTGATGGATTAAATGATTGAGGGATTTGAATTGGACTTTGTATGGATTAATTGGACATAATTGATAAATTAATAATAGTAATAAATTAGATTTTAATTAAAAGAGAAATGTATATTAATATATATGATTGAGCCTAGAAATGTAACAAATGCATACGTTGGATTTAAAAATAATACAGTATTATTATATGATTCACTTGATTTCCAAATTGGGTTATTAATTGACATTGAGAATGAAATCAGATTATTAAAATAATTTTAATGATATGCATTGTGATATAATTGTGCACTAACATATTATGTGTTAATTTATCATGCTACAAGTCCTGTGCTTTAATATTAAATTTCATGTGTTTTGATATTACAAGTCATGTGGTTTAATATTACAGATCATGTGTTATGATACTACATGTCATGTACAGTTATGAAAATGCAATCATGTTATCATGAACTGAAAAAAACAACTAAAGAAGGGTTATAAAATTTTCATGTGTATAATTCATTATGAACAGGAGGACGGGAGAAACTATATGATAGATAAGAGTCTTACCGTTTAAGGATTGTATTGTTAGGGCCGGGATTATTTTACTGCAGCGGCCTGGGTGATTACTGGATTACCAATTGATATTTACCCAGAGTGGTATGTCCGTTACTATAATACAGTACGGAAATTGATTGTAGTGCCTAGCGGCATGTCATGGTTCAGCGCCATGAATATTGTGGCCGGATCCCGGGTATGCACGGGCACTTATACGACAATGGAGAATAGCGCTATCTTATCCATTAATACAGTTTCTATAATTAAATTGGACGTTGACTGAGACCAATAAAATATATGATTAAATAAATAGAGTAGTTATTGTCATATTCATTTATTTATGCATTTATGCGTGCCTTCATGTTAATTTATATGCACACAAACAACACTGATATAAACATGCTCATGCACACTGGTATTCATGTACTATGATAGTACACAATTTCTCTTTTTAAATATATTACTTGCTGGGTTTAATCCTTTGGGTTTTGAACCCAGATTTGAAAGGTGAAGAAGAGGATCCAGCCCCAATTGAAGACCCGTACTTCGTTGGATTGATCGAGTGATAATAGACAAACGAAGTACCCCTGGAGAACTTTTGTATATTCTATTTATATTTTCTTTTGTCTGAGTATTACTTTCTCTTTGACTCTTTTGTATTCATATTTAAAGCAGTGTGTCATTTTATATAATGAACTCTTTGTATAAATGAAATCATTTCAGTTTCAAACATGTTATTTATTCATCTGATTGTGGTAGTAGTTACGGTTATTCCAAGATTCTGTGACTGTTGGGTTGTCTAGTGTAAGTAATAAGTAACGTCCTCCGTTTTGGGAAGCAACTGAAAAACATGGGCATTACAGTAATCATTCGAGAAAAATAGGGAAGTTTATGATAATGAGATTGAGGAATGGACAAGTATAATAGAGGAAGATATGTAAGCTTTACTAAAATTATCCTTTCAAACTGTATATTATGCAGAAGCTTTCCTCAAAATGATTTCTCATCTAAGTTTTTTAAAAATCAACCATCTAATTGTTTGAACATATCTAACTCCAACGAACAAGCACTTCACTCATCTTTTGAAACTGATATGATTCAAAATAAGTTAAATAATCTTGTGTATGATAAGTCCATACTTCAATATTGCAGTCAACCTTCTTTAAACCATTGTGAAAATAATTATGAAAAAACTGGTGATAAAGAGAAAATTTTGCTTGATGATTTGTCTCATGATGAGTTTACTAGTGACATATTATATTTTGTTTATTTTATTAAAAATTGTGAAGAAGTTTGTTAAGAAAAAAATTTATTTCTATATAATGACTTAACTAATGATAAGTCTACTGGCATGGCATTTGTTTTTGAGAATTATAATGACAGATTTAAAGAAAATTTGCATGACGAGCCCAAAATACTAGAAGAGTTGATGGAACCATAGAAGAAAATGATCATGGTATTTGATGATTTGAAAGAGCCATCCAAAATTGAGCTAATGATTCCCCACATCAAAGTAAATATATTATTTCATATATTGATAGGACCAAAATACTTACTGACATGAAAAATGCTCATGGTTGGAATATAACCGATGATAAAGGTATGATTTCCAGCTTCAATTTTGCTAGTAAATAAAAAAGAAAGCTAGGTACAGATTAAGAAAAATAAAAAACAAGATGGAGAGATTAAATGTAAAATTGATAAAAAAAAAAAAGTTAAGTTCATCCATATCAAAATATATAAGTTCACATTATGAGAGCGGGAAGTGATCAAAAGATCATAACCGCTTTTCATACATTAATATGGTAACCGTATTGAGATTATAATCTTTCACGATTCTTACTAGTTGTATATTATTTGTAAAATACATTTCATCTTTATTTTGCTACTCTTAGTTCGTGAATGAGAGCATACATGAGTTTAGGTGTGGATGAGGGACTTCAGATACTTTTGTATTTTTCTAAAAATTTTTGTTTTTCCAGGATTTTTTTATTTTTATGATTTTTAGATTTCTTTATTTTACACTTTGAGTAGTTTTAGGGTATTTAAAAAAAATCTAAAAACTAAAAATATGAAAACAAAGAAAAAATTTAAAAAATATATTTTATGCAATAAATCGAGCAGATTACAAATAAAAGAATAAGTTTAAATTGGATATTTGATATGAAAGTGATTGGATAATATACTTAGAATTTTACGAAAAATTAAAATCCAAAATTAAATACTGCTAGTAGTAATTATGAGGTAAATGTACATTCTATTTTTACTTCACAATGGTTTATTATATTAAGAACAATAATAATAATAATAATTGAGTAGTCTTTTCTCTCTAAATAATATATATATATATATATATATATATATATATATATATATATATATATATATATATATATATATATATAAAAGAAAAAAGAATAAAGAGCTGAGTCTGGTACTTAAGACAATAATTCTTTATAAATAAAAAATTTCTTAAGAATTCTAAGTAGTTGGGTATTTGTACCAAAGTAAACATGAATATTCATACGAACAGTAATTTTAAGAGATAGAGTATGATCCGAGTAATCGGGTATTTACAAAAGAAAAGAAGAAAAAAAATTATTTAGAGAGAAAAAATGAATCATGAGTTGGAATTTGAGTTCAAAATCGAAATAAACTATCACACGTGCATGTAGATGTATAGGAGCAATTGAATTAATTATTAGTGGGTATTGAAAAATAGGATTTGAATTTTTAATTAAAATGGTAAATGAATTTGATATAATATTTAATTTAAAAAATTGATAATATAAATGCATTATTTATTTGGTGAATTAGTAAGATTAATTACAGAAAATACCAAAAAGATTTTTCTTTTTTTTTATATAAAATTTTGTTTTTCTTAATTTTTTGCTTATCCTTATTTTTATTTACTTTATTCCTTAATCTCCCCTCTCCATGAATTTTGTAGGTATATTAACTGCAAATTCTTACGGGACACAACTCATCCATTTGGCTCCTAGAGATTTAATGGCTTGTTACACATGCTAATTGCAACCGTGATTCCTGCAAAAGTGAGTTAGATTTTTCTTTTTATTTTTAGATCTAGCTTTTACTCGAGGACTAACAAAGATAAGCGTGGGGGTCTGATGAGTGATATATTTTTCATATTTTCTCTCCTATTTTATCTATTTTTGTATTTAAATAATGCTATTCAGATATTTTTAGTGTGTTTTTTTAGATGAAACCTATTTCTATAATGATATAGCACGAAATCAGAGGCGGACTAGGAAACCGAGTCCAGAAAGAGCGAAAGAAGAATAAAGTTACAGAAATATAAAGTTAGAAACAACAAAAGTTGAATCCATTTATTGTAACGAGATTAGAAGAGCCAAGAGATCAACTGGTAAAAAACCTCAAGACTAACTTCAAAAATTGTGCCGCTATTTAGTGCCATTTAACAACAAAAAGAGTGCAAATGTTGACGTAGATGTAACACCCCAAAATTTTTATGATACTCGAATTTCTCTTTAAAGTCCAATCGTGTCAAATAAGAACACTGGAATAATATTCTTAGATTTATAAAATAATAAATTAGAAATTTCTTTCTATACATCTCCAAATTTAACTAAGTTTCTAAAAACATCTCTTTAAATTAAGTGGTGATGAGTTGTCAAAGGAGAGTAAGAAGTGATACTCTAGTTGGACAATTGTCATACATGCAAGTCTTGGGACTAGGCTAGAGGACAATGTTACCAAATTTGCCCTTAAGCATGAATAACCTTATTCTCTCAAAGAGAATGTTTGTCAAAGAATAAAAACAAAACCACCTTTCTCTCTCTAACCGTTGGTTCTTCTGTTTCACGGGAAAAAGAAAGGGATTCGCTAAATCAAAGGAGATTAAAAGGAAATTGAGGCAAGTAACACTTTTATTTCTTATTCTTTCTTGGAATTTTTATTCGATTTGTACTGTGTGCACATAATTCCTTTTATAAGCAAATTTGGATCATTTCGGAACTATTAAAAATTTGAATATGTTAGGCTAGGGTTTTGAGAATTGTTAGTCGATATTGATAATTGAAGACTATGGTATTCATGTGTTGAAATCGCATGGTTCACAAACTTGATTCAAAGAAATGTGTAATATTAATACACAAAGTGTTAGCCAAATTCTAAAAATGAAAGGGAGAAAAACTTATATAGAGTAAACGCGGGTCTCAGAAAGTCGCGTTTGACCTAAGTAGAATTAAGAGACCGAGCATCTCTTCAGGTACAAATTGCAGACCCCCGAAGGTTGCGTTTTAGTTTTATAATAACAAGAGGTTGGATATCTCCCTAAATAAAGAAAAATGTAAATTTCAAAAGCCTTAGAAATTGTGGAAGGTCGCATTTGATTTTAATGGAACTAAGAAATTAGTCCCTATATTCACTAAAATGCGAGTCTCTGAAGGTCATGTTTAACTAAAAATGCGGATCTTCGTCATTTAGAGAAAACTACGAATAACCCTTTTGTGGTCACGTTTTGCTCTTAAAAATTTGAGAACACGAGGCTACTCTTTTCATAATTAGATGCGGGTTTGAATAAGTAAGAATCGATACCAAAGGGACAAATAAGGACCTTGTTTAGAGGAAATCCGTGCAAATCAATAAGGCCACTTTAAAGAAATCCGCAGACACCTTATAAGGTCGAGTTTTTGAAGAAATGTGGGTCTTGTTTTGCTTTAAACTTAAGTTCACGTTTTTGGTAGAACGCGGATCTAGCCACGTTGGATCACGTTGGGAACCCACGAGATGTTTGAATAAGTGAAAACTACAGATCTAGTTACAAGAGAGGCATCTCTGTGATTTAAAATGTGGATCTAGTTCACGTTTCTAACTTAGAGTTGCATTGAGCCTTAAAGGACTTAAAAACCAAATCTAACACCATTTAAATGGAAATGCATATCAACAATCACAAGAAACTATGCATTTGTCCTCTAAGCTCATAATTAGAGCTGAATATAACAAAACGCGAGACCCAGAGGGTCGCGTTTTCACTCTAAAATCTTGAAGGATAGTTTTTATCCATGTTAACACCCAAATGCGGGTCTAGACATGCCATGCAAGCTATCACCAGCTAAAAATACGAATTTGATGCCACGTCTGTTTGCAGGAGAAATTTGCTTTCCTTCCATTGAAATAACTTAATTACAACGAAAGTGAACAAGAAATGAATAAACGAGAGGATTTATAATCTATCGCTCTCTTTTACAATAAAACGTGAGATTTATGTGGCGATGGGATCTATCGAAGTAGCTCTTTTGGACGATCTGACGTCGATGGTCTTCTTGCTCTTGATGAAGAAGATGCCGGACGACTTTGGATGATCTTCTCTGGTCTTGATTTGTTCAAGGCTCTCACGCGTAACTCGAACTTCACAAAAACTTCCAAAAGATCCCCCAAGGCTTCCTCAAGAGGGTATTTATAGCCTTAGGTCCATATGAGAGTTTCTATCTAAATAGAATTTGTTTTCATCAAGGATTCCAATCAAATATCTTAGTTTTGATTTAAATATCTTGATTTAGAGTTCTGATTGGACTTAATTTGGGTATTGGATAAGCCCAAATCTTAATCTCAATCAATTTATGATTCTGATTATCTGCTCACGCGGAGTTAATGCGGAGCTAGGAAACCAGAACGCGGAGCTATTGATTAGCTCCGCGTTTTACTCATACGTGGGGCTAAAATAGCCAGGCGTGGAGCTAACTTATTAGCTCCGCGTTCTGTTGTGGAAAACATCATTTTACTTAGAAATTTTCATTGCCAACAGAACCCCCTCCAAAGTTTTCAAAATGGCTTAAAATTTAGAAAATTTTGAAATACTTTGGATATTTAAACTGAAATGCGGAGTTAGAATACCAAGTTATCTTAGCGTTTTGTTTATTTGCGCGGAGCAAGTAGCTTCGCGTTTTAATGGGTAACTGTTTCAGTAATTGCTCCGAATCTCGCGCCGAATACCAAGGGGCGGATTTTTTCATTTAAATAGAGTCTCTTCTTCTTCTTCCTCACTCATCTGAAGGAATTTCAAGAACCTAGAGCTCAGGCAACCGGCGATCCTTGCAACCCGAGCGATTTTCATCAAGTTTTCGTCGATTTCTCTCCGATTTCTTCAAGATCAATGGCACCCAAGACTCACGCCTCCTCTCGTGCTTCCTCGTCGGCGGCGGCTGGCGCAAGCAACGGTGGCAGCAGCCGTGGCAGCGGCCGCAGCGGCGAACCAGTTCAAGCCGCACCCATTGGAGGTAAAAATCTCATCTTTTGGACCTTTTAGAACGATTTTAGAGTGATTTGGCTCAGTTTTTAACTGACCAATCACTTATTTACCGGCGAGATTGCCGTTTTCCGGCCGTACGGCTTGGAGAAGAAGAAAGGCCTCTGGCCTTCTTCTACGCGAAACTATCGCGTTATCCTCGCGTTTGGAAATACGTGGCTATTTTGACTATTTGTCGCGTTTCGATGCTAGGCTATGAATTTTAGCTTCGCATTTATAAATGCGAGGCTATCTCCTTAGCTTCGCACGAACTAATTTTTAGCTTCGCGCGGAGTAATTTTTAGCTCTGTGTTTCTATACTTAGAAGATTTTTCCAGATTTCTCAAATCTTTTTCTAACTCTTGATTCTTCTTTTGCAGTGGGGTATTCGGTGGACGCTCTCCCCCATAGGCACTACTTCGGATTCGCCGGGGATGCGGATCTGACGGCCCAATTCCGTTTCACCATTGTTTAGCTGCATATAAGCCGGGCCTGAGGGAGCGCAGGGAGAAATTAATCAGGCACCACCCTGCTACTGCACGGGAGATTATCACCGATGCAGCTTTCGAGGCCACCAACCGAGAAGTGTTGGAGAAGCCCGCATTTCTCTTTGGAGATGCAATGGGGCATTCAGACCAAATCCTCTTTGAAGAGGAGTGCATGTGACTCTACCAGTCTGGTGACCTGCTGATGTTTCTGCCCAGCATGGAGCGCAGCTATCCTCTGGTCTATCTTCAAAGGCTAGCCATGCACCAATCTTCATCAGTAAAAGTAACTCTAAGGAAGCGAGAAGCATATGTTTTACATCATAGTTGCAAGTTTCAAGCTCTGGCTTCAAAGCTAAACTTTTGAAGGAATTACAAGAACTCTGCGGCAACTCATTAAGTTTTCTTGAGAACCATTTCTGTTTAGATGACAATCTCTGTCGCTTTCCAAAGCGATAGAATGAAGTATAAGGGCTTGTAGTATGTCGAATTCAACTTGTGCATCTTCATTAGGATTCTTGTAGCAGTATCTTCAGATAATCCACTAAGAACTTTAAACAGATCATAGTTGACATTTACAGAGGAGATCTTTTGCATGTGAACCAGGGAATTGAGCTGGAAAAGCACCTCATATGGCACAGTACAATCAATAGGATAGTTTAAAATAGGAGGGTATAATAAGGAGCCACGCTTTTGAAGAATCTCATCAGCGGTTGATCCAGCAATTCGCATTAAATGGCGATAACTTGCGCTAGCAAGCTCAACACTCGGTGGAGGAGACTCGTCGTCGAGTTATTGATGAGTCGACGAATAAGGTGAAGCTTTTGGGAGAGCTATAACTCCCTCTACTTTTGTAACTTTTTGCTTTATGAATAAAGACAATTCTTTTCTTTTTATCTGTTAGCTACAAAATTTGTTCGCACAACAAATAACTTGTCATCAAAATAGTTCATCATTTTGGTAAAACAATCCAAGGCTCATCTGCGTAACTTAGACTGTTAATACCGACCAGGTTACAATTATTAACCTCGGTAAAGCCCTTTGAAAAGAGCTAGATGATAGTTTTGGTGAGAGCGTTTAACCACTTACACCAGGATGATCGGGTAAGGATCATTAAACTTAGACAGAGGCGCCTAATTGCACATGCCTTAGTTTGGTAAAGAAGTTCAAGTGCTCATATGAGTAACTTGAATCGTTGATACCAACCGGGTCACAATTACTAACCACGGTAAAGCCCTTTGAACAGAGCTAAATGATAGTTTGGTGTAAGCGTTTAACTACTTACACCAGGATGATCGGGTCAGGATCATTTAACTTAGACAGAGACGCCTAATTGCACATGCCTTAGTTTGGTAAAGAAGTTCAAGTGCTCATATACGTAACTTGAATCGTTGATACCAACCGGGTCACAATTACTAACCATGGTAAAGCTCTTTGAACAGAGCTAAATGATAGTTTGGTGAAAGCGTTTAACTACTTACACCAGGATGATCGGGTCATGATCATTAAACTTAGACAGAGGCACCTAATTGCACATGCCTTAGTTTGGTAAAGAAGTTCAAGTGCTCATATGCGTAACTTGAACAAGTAGATGGTTATACTTCTAGGGATATGAACCAGATGTGACAGTCACTCTGTCACCATTCTGGTTCATTAGGCATAGTATTTCTTCAAAAATTTGCCGTTGATCGGCATCATCATCCTATCGCCATTCTGGTTCATTAAGCGATAAGCTCCACTAGAGTACACCGTCTCCACAATGAACGGTCATTCCCACTTAGGTTCAAATTTACCCTTAGTCTTGTGGGTTAGAATCATTAGCCTTTTAATACCCAGAACCAAGTCTCCTTATTTAAAGGTTCTTAGTTTAACGTTCTTATTGAACGCTTGCGAGATTCGGGCTTGATACAACTCAATTTGTTGTTGAGCCCGGAGACATTTTTCATCCAATGCTTCTAATTCTCGCAATCTTTATTGATGGCGCTCTTCTGTCGTCATCTTTGTGGCTAGGACCATTCTTAATGATGGTATCTGGACTTCAAGAGGCAAGACGGCCTCACTTCCATAAACTAAGGAGAACGGGGTAGATTTTGTTGGGTGCGAACGGTGGTGCGATAAGCCCACAAACACTCTCCCAGCTTTTCATCCCAATCTCTTTTGTTGGAAGAGACGAACTTTCGAAGGAGTTTAATAAAAGTCTTGTTAAAGGCCTCGGCCAATCCATTTTCCGTGGGATTGTATAGTGTTGAAGCAATGTCCTTGATTATGAACTTATCACAGAATCTTGAGCTCCCTGGCCGATGAATTGCGGTCCATTATCATGAATGATTCTTCGGGGGATGCCAAAACGGTAAATGACGTGATGTTTAATGAATTTAATCACATATATTGTCATTACCTCTCTCATGGGCATGGCCTCAGCTCATTTTGAGAAATAATCGGTTACTGCAAGTATAAACCGATGTCCTCTGGATGACGGGGGAGGTATTAGCCCCACGATATCTATTCCCCATGCTTCAAATGGCCAACTAGCAATGGTACTGTGCAAGTATTCTGGGGGTTGATGAATAAAATTAGCGTATATTTGACATTCATAGCACCGTTTAGCGTACGCCATTGCCTCTGTAATCATTTTCGGCCAGTAGTATCCTAACCTTCTTATGCGGTCTCCGCGTTTTGGACCGGGCTGATGAGCTCCACACACTCCATCATGCGTTTCTCTCAGCACTTCATCAGCTTCTGCTTTCGATGTGCAACGTAGCAGGAGACCATCACTTGACTTTCTGTATAAAGTTTAAAGTGTATGATTATAATAAAATCTCGGGGCCTTCCTCTTTATCAAGGCGGCTTGCTTTAGATCCTCTGGCAGCATCCCATATAAGGCATAACTACAAACGAAAATCGCCAATCACGGGGTTCCAGAGTTAAGCCTGTCTGGGACACCTCTTTGGTTTGAAATACAGTATCTGGATGGAAAAGGTCTCTGCTACCAATAGTGATATTTTTAGCCGCACCCGATGGGATTGCTAATGTTGCAGCTAGTGCAGCAAGAGCATCCGCATAGACGTTCTCTTTCTGAGATATATGATAGATATAAAACTGTTCAAAATATCCTGCTAGCTCAATGGCTAGCTGATGATAGGGGATGAGGGCTTCATGTCTGACTTCATATTCACCTGTCATCTGATTGACAATGAGTTTAGAGTCTCCATACGCCTCTAGATGGTTCACCCCCAGTTGCAGAGCCATTTTTAAACCAATAATGAGCTTGTTGTATTCTGCCACATTGTTCGTGCACGGCTCTATTAATGAGTAACCGTTAGGCAGTATGTGTTTATGTGGGGATATGAGCACAACCCCCACTCCAGCAGCAGATCGTCTGGCAGCACCATCAAAGAACATCTGCCATGGTTGTTCTTTATTAGTTGCGTTGACTTCTTACGTTTGTTTAGAGTTGGACCAAATTGGGTGGTCTGCTAGGAAATCGGCGATCGCTTGTCCCTTCATGGCTTTTTGAGGAACGAAGTGTATATCATATGGTGATAGTAATAATGTCCATTTCGCCAATCGGCCGTTTTGGGATCCCGGTTTTGTCATCAAGATTTTCAAGGGATTAACCCGTGACATGACATGTATTATTTTCCCTGAAAGATAGTGTCACATTTTCTGAATAGCGAACACTAGGGCTAAACATTCTTTTTCAATCGTGGTATACCGACGCTCGGCCCCGATCAATGTCCGACTTAAGTAATAAAGGGCGTGTTCATGACCATGCTCATTATACTGAGCAAGTAATGCTCCTAACGCATTATCCATGGGCCTTACATATATGAGGAACAGTTGCCCAGGGACCGGTGCCATAAGAACAGGAGGTTTGGTAAGGTATTCTTTGAGATCGTCAAACGCCTGTTGACATGCCTCATCCCATACGAAGGAAACCCCTTTTTTCATAAGTCTGGAGAATGGTTGGCATCGCCCTGATAGGTTGGAGATAAAGCGCCGGATATAGGCCAGTTTTTCTTGTAACCCCCTTAATTCTTTAAGATTGCGGGGAGGCGGCATCTTGATCGCTTTTACTTTTTCAGGATCAAGAAAAATTCCTTCTGAGGTAACTATGAGCCCAAGGAATTTCTCGCTACGCACCCCCGTGAAAGACTTGGCAGGGTTCATCTTCAAGTGTGTTTTCGCATAAGATCGAAGACTGTTTTTTGGTCATGAAGATGATCTTCTTTGTTCTTACTTTTGACCGCTAAGTCATCCACGTAACACTCTACCATTTTGCGCAGATATTCTTTAAATATAACGCTCATTACACGTTGGTAAGTGGCACCAGCGTTCTTTAGCCCAAAGGGCATTACTGTATAACAGTACACCCCTAGCGGCGTTCTAAAAGCCGTATGCTTTTCATCATCTGAGTGCATTTTGATCTGATTATACCTGAGAAGCCATCCATAAAGGACATCCTCTCGTAGCCGCAGGTGTTATCAATCATTACGTCGGTAATCGGGAGTGGAAATTCATCCTTGGGGCATGCAGCATTTAGATCCCGAAAATCGATGCATATCCGGATCTTGCCGTTCTTCTTACGAACTGGCATTATATTAGCCACCCAATCAGGATGTTGCTCTTCACGGATAAATCCTGATTTTATGAGATTATTAACCTCAGTGACTATCGCCTCCATCTATTCTGGCTGAAAATGCCTTTGCTGTTGCTTAACAGGCCTGGCATTTTCTTTAATATTTAACCGGTGTGTGGCAACCTAAGGATCAAGACCGGGCATGTCTTCATAGCTCCATGCGAACATATCTATATACTCCTTGATAAGGGATATAAGTTCCTCCTTTTCCAGGGGAGTCAGTATGTCGCTTACAAAAATGGGCTTCGGATTCTCTTCCATTCCCATATTAACTTGTACTAGTTTATCCTCTGTAGGCGGATCACGCTGTTCAAAGAGGACATCCCAAAGAGTGTCCATGTGTTTTGCCCGGGAATCATCTTGAACATCAATTGGTTCCTCGTCGATTTCCGGTGCGGCTAAAACCATGTTTACTGTTAGAGATTGAAACCAGGCGCTAGTACTTAGATCCGAATCATGGTCGAGTGGATGTAAATCTTCATCTGCCGAAGAATTCTCTTCGTATTTGTATGGTGATGAGGGAGGAGTAGATACATAGCCCAACCCCCTTCTAGTTTTCTGATAATAGTCTGGCCTCTTCCCTCTTGGTCTAAACGAGGGTATGAGATTTCGTCGCCCTTTTCCAAAGTTCAATCCCGGTTTTTTGGTAAAATTATAACCCATCTTTTCCATCATTTGTCAAGATTTCTGTTCATATAAGTGAAATTGAGGTGATATTTGTTCATCACTTTCACTACTTTGTCTTTGGTTAGGCGACGTGATCACTTTGCCGAAGACAATCGGTTTATGCGATACATGTCGCGGCGGTACTTCAAAGAAGTGATCTCGTCCTTTTATTATTTTAGACCGAGAGATGAGAGACGACCTTATTGGCAAGTGATATGCCACCAAAACTTCAAGTTCGGATAGATTATCTGTCTCGGTGGATGTACAAGAAGGCTCAGACTCTGTAGCTACAGCAGACTCGTAGACTAATTTTATATTTTCATTAATAATCCACTCATCCTCTACTACATTGGCTACATTATTATCAAAATTCATTTGAAGATTTATGCGAGGGTTAATTTCATAATTACCCCCGTTATCCTCTTCCGGAGATTCGTACTCAGTATCGGCCTCGTTGCCGCTATCTTCGGGTTCTTGAGGCTTTTTGCAGTTATCGTTGGAGACTTCGTGGGCTTGATTGTAAAGCATAGCATCCGTGAAGTAGTTCTCTAATCCTTTGAATGGCTGCCTATCTGCAACTAATGTCCGGACTTCTCCTTGATCACCGCAGTATTTCATGCACTGATGGAGAGTCGATGGGACTATCATATAGGCATGTATCCATGGTCGCCCCAGTAAAATGTTATAAGACGTATCTGCGTCTATAACATAGCATGTAACTTCTGTCCTCAAATCTCCGATTTGACACTGAAGTCAGATTTTGCCAAGAGAACAGCTGTCATTAGCGTTAAATCCGTATATAATAGTATTTGTCGCTGTCAAACGATGAGGAGAGATTCCCAATAGCTGCATCAGTCTTCTGGAAATAACGCTTAATGCAGACCCCGGATCGATTTGAATACGGTCCACCTTTGTGGACCCGACATATCCGGTGAAATATAAAAGCCTATTATGCTTTATATTCCTTACTTGCATATCCTCTAGAGAGAAAGTAATCTGCGGGACCAGTCTCCTCACTTGATGACAGCGGAGGCAAGAGTCCTAATCTTGGTCAGCTGGCTCGACAATCTGAGCTAGGAATGACTCAGGTCTGCCAAGGCCTCTCTTAACGCCTCGCGAGTTGATTTCGATAATCGCAACAACTCATAAAGCGTGACTCGAGCTGGAATATTTGCCAGCTGAGCTATTATATCAAACTTAAATGCAGCCTCCTTGGCTTCTTCGTCTCTTATAGGATTTTTCTGGAAACGAAGTCCCTTTTGTTTCGCAGTCTTCGCGAGTTCCCCATATATATTTTTCGGGTCTACTCTAGTCCTTGAGATATGTTTTACCAGATCGAGTGCCGGAAGGGCCCGCCCCATCCTGATGAGTGGCCATAGCTTCGGACTCCTCTTCAGAATCTGTAAATGCCCCTGCAATTATGTATTCGTCTTTTATTTTCGCGGAAATAGTATTGCTAGTCCACTTTTTCTTTTGACCCCCTGCGGTAGTCCACTGTTCATCATGTAGTAAATCAGGATGGACCCACATGACTTCTTCCCTTTGAGTTGTTACGGGGACAAGTCCTTTCTGGGTTTTTTTATGTGGGTCATGATTTTTCATGACCAGCTTTCCCTCTGATATTGGGGTTACCCCTGCGGGGAGCTCATAGGTTCCGACCACTAGGGTTGCCATATGGCAGTGACCTTTTTTGCTCCTCTTTTAGCGTCAAGACTCCAGCTTCTATTAATACTTGGATCCTATTCTTTAGAGGATAACAATCCTTAGTAGGGTGCCCGACATTCCTGTGGTAGAGACAATAGTTGGGGTCGTTGGTTTTACCAGCGTCCTCTGGTTTTCTATTTTCTGAAAGTTTCAGCATTCTCTTCTTAAGAAGCAGATGAAAGAGTGTAGGCGTTTGTTCTGCCTTAAAGGTATAGGTCCTCTCTTTCTGGGGCCTATTTTGTCTCGTGCCCTTTTGATTTTGAGGCTTTGGGCTCGGAGGATTTGTCTTTTGTGGAGCGGCCTCTGACGCCATTACCGCTTTCCCTTTATTCTTATTATTATTTTGCATATACGGCCTATTATTTCCAGTATTTCTTGATTCACGAGACACTTCAACTCTACGGATCAAGTCTTCAGCTTGCTCTCCTTATTTGAGCAAATCCTTCCAAGTCCTAGACTCTATGGCCCCCATTTTTAAGAGCACGTTGGTCTTGAGATTATGCCGACATGTCTCCACCAGAGTTTCCTGGACCATTCCGTATTTGCAATGTACGGAAGTCTCCTGGAACCTTTCTATAAAATCTTTAACCATTTCTTTTTCTCCTTATTTAGTTGCAAAGAGGGAATAAATCGAAATTTTGGTATCATCCTCAAAGAAACGTGCGAGAAATTGCTTCTCAACATCAAACCAGGTATTAATAGTACCTGGGGGCAACTGCATAAACCAAGTGAAGGCAGGCTCTCGCAAGGTACTTGCGAATACCTTGGTCATTACTGGGTCATTGCCCATTAAATGTCATGCTTGAGACAAAAAGTAATAAATATGTTGACTGGGAGATCCTTTCCCATCATATGGCTCTAATTTGAGCGGTTTGTATTTCTCAGGGTATGGTGCCAAATCCCATTCAGGCGAGTATGGTCTTGAGACCCCTGATTCTTTCAACTCCTTCTTGTGTATTAGTGCTTCGAGTTGGCTTTGTAACTTCTCGATTTTCTCTTCATGAGGGTCATGAAAAGAATATTTATCCTCGTCCTCATGTGTCGAGTGGGCTTCTTCTTCTTTATCTTCCTCGTTTATTTTGCTGAACGGAGTTTCTTTTCCCTTCTTGGCGTTATCCTCGATAATTTTTTGAGTGTTTTCGACCACTTTTGAGAGCAATATTTTAAGATCCTCGATTGTCTTTTGTTGCTCCAGAATCTTTTGTTCTTGGGCCTCAAATCTTTGGTAGATATCGTCAGATCTGTTCATCATATATGATGTTGACTTCTGCAATTTAGACGATGCCGAAGAACGAGGAGAGGCTATGGCCGAGTTATCGCTATCGTCGTCATAAGAACCTTTCACAAGTTTCTTATAGTTTCGGGCCGGGATAGCACCTGACTTAAGTCGGGTAAAATGATGAGGTTCTTCATCACTTGATTCTGAATCATCATTTCTTTTTATGATTTTCTTACCCTTGTCAACCATATTTGAAGTTACAATTCTCCATTCTTTTCTTCGGGGAGTAATCTTTGTCTTCTTGGCAGGGTTTTCGTCTGACTCAGTCAATCGGTTGAACACCGATACTCTGTTCTTTCTACAACAGCAACTGTCCACTACAGCGGATACTGCTGTCATAAGCTGCTGGCAGTGACAAATATGTTCAAACTGAACTTGATTTATACTCCTTTTCTTGGTTAGATATTCTCTAAGATCAGTGGCCTTAGATATGGAGTCGTGGGTCCCACTCACCCATTGAGAGGGTCTAGGGGCCCACTGAAACTTCTTGGAATCATTAGTGTCAAGTTCTGGTCTAATCGTGTGATTATCAACCCTGATTTTGTATTTAGATTGATTTATGCGGAGCTGAGAAGTAGCTACGCGTTTTGTTACGCGGAGTTGAATAATAGCTTCACGTTTTGATACGCTAGCCTCGCGTTTTACGCTGGCTTGGCGTTTCTACAAAAGTTTATTTTCTGGAATCATAGCCCCGCGTGGAAGAAAATTCTTGCACGCTGGCTTATTTTTGCGATTAACGCAAGTCATAACTTCGCATTTAGCATGATTTTTGCGATTAACGCAAATTTGCCAAGTAAAGAGTCTTGCGATTAACGTAAGTCTTACTGGCTTTGCGTTTATCGCTAAGCTCAGTATTAGCCTCGCATGGAGAATCACACGCTGGATCTAAGGAAATTTTATCCTCGCGATTAATGCGAGTGTCAGAAATTTTGCGATTAATATAAGTCTTACTGGCTTCGCGTTTATCGCTAAGCTCAGTATTAGCCTCGCGTGGAGAATCACACGCTTGCTTTAAGGAAATTTTATCCTTGCGATTAACGCGAGATTCTCTGATTTTAAGTCCAGATAAAATAGTCTCGCGTGGAGGATCACACGCTGGCTTGTCTTAGCGATTAACGCAAGTTGGAGCTTCGCGTTTAACGCGATACTGACTGGTCTTGCGATTAACGCAAGCCAGTTCGCAAGGTGCTGCAGCCTCGCGTTCTGCTTCCTGACTAGCCTCGCGTTTAACGCTGGTTTAAGTGCTTTTCGCCTAGCCCTTCGATTTCTGTTCCGGAGTTGGGTTCTGGTTAATCCAGTTCCCGAGCCTTCTTCAGCCATAGAGAGATCATCCTCTGCTAGGGTTTCCTGCCCAAACAACGGTTCTATGGCTGCGGTCTCTAAGAGTCCCCGATTAACGGTGAATCTCTGATTACCCGATTTATGGGTATTGGAGCGCACACGACGATAGTGTCGCGTTTCGGTCAGGTTACCTGACTCAGAGGAGAGATACTCCTCATACTTCTGCTGGTCGATTTCAACGACTAGCATGTTTACGTCGGATCCGATCCTCTCGACGTCAGATTGCGCGACGATCTCTTCTTTGGTGAAAGAGACGTCTCCCACTGTGGTCGCCAGTTTGTTCGCAGCAGAAATTTGCCTTCCTTCCATTGAAATAACTTAATTACAACGAAAGTGAACAAGAAAAGAATAAACGAGAGGATTTATAATCTATCGCTCTTTTTTACAATAAAACGTGGGATTTATGTGGCGATGGGATCTATCGAAGTAGCTCCTTTGGATGATCTGACGTCGATGGTCTTCTTGCTCTTGATGAAAAAGATGCCGGCCGATTTTAGATGATCTTCTCTGGTCTTGATTCGTTCAAGGCTCTCACTCGTAACTCAAACTTCACAAAAACTTCCAAAAGATCCCCCAAGGCTTCCTCAAGAGGGTATTTATAGCCTTAGATCCATATGAGAGTTTCTATCTAAATAGAATTTGTTTTCATCAAGGATTCCAATCAAATATCTTAGTTTTGATTTAAATATCTTGATTTAGAGTTCTGATTGGACTTAATTTTGGTATTAGATAAGCCCAAATCTTAATCTCAATCAATTTATGATTCTGGTTATCTGCTCACGCGGAGTTAACGCGGAGCTAGGAAACCAGAACGCGGAGCTATTGATTAGCTCCGCGTTTTACTCATATGCGGGTCTAAAATAGCCGGGCGCAGAGCTAACTTATTAGCTCCTCGTTCTGTTGTGGAAAACTCCATTTTACTTGAAAATTTTCATTGCCAACAACGTCAGCTACATTAAAGCCTAAATGCGAACCTTAGTTTGTTTAATTTCCATCATTTAATTTCTATATGGTATTACCCTCAAATGGAAGAGGCTAATTTTGCAAGTCATGATTTTCTTAATAATATTCATTTCTTGATAACATGATAAGTAAAAAACAATAATGATGCATGAAGACATGATCATTTATGGGAATAGAATGACAAGTTTCTTATATCTTGATTGCATGGAATGAATTATCCTCGTGATCCGTGTGTACACGATTCCAAATCTTGATTCATAAATTCTTGTTTTTTGTAAAAGGATATGTGTACAGTCTGACTTGATGAGCCATGTGTTTCCATTTGTTCATATGTATTATGTATCACTAACATGGGATTGAGAAAATTATATGATGGATAAGAATCATATTGTATAAGAATCTTGTTAGCTAACTTCTTGATTAAGGTGCTGAGAATTTTTACTGCAGCAACACTATGTGGTACTGAGCCACAATGTGATACACAAGTCACCACAAGGGTGATGTTCGTTACTATTTTACAGTACAAGGTTTGACTTGAAGCACCTAGCGGTGCATCATGGTTCAGCATCATAGGTTTAGGGCCGGGTCCTGAGTATGCACGAGCACTGTATAATACGAAAAATAACTACACACCATCTTATCCATCATTAGTTTCAATAACAATGCTAACATGATCTAGACTTGTTAAAAACTTACTTGATTTCTTGTAAATGACTTATATAGTTCTTGTTATTTTATTATTCATTATTTATGCAACATGACTTACATTTATACACTTTATTCGCATACTCTTCACCATTTAGTACTTTGATAGTACACGTATTTTTTTTCTTGTGCTAGTTACTTGGTTTAATCCCCTGGGTGTTGAGCCCAGATTATGAAGGCGAAGAAAGGTGAATAGCTCCAGCTAACGATCCGTACTTCACTGAGCGTACCTAGCAGCAGTAATCAACAAAGTATCTCTTGGACGACTTTGTACATCTTGTTTATACTTTCTTTTGCTCGGGCACTGCTGTACTCCTTATATTTTAATTCTTTTATGTAAGTATCTAGAACAGTTTGTCGTTGTATGTAATCAACTCTTTATATGAATGAAATCCCTTCAGTTTCAGACATGTTATTTATCAAATCTGAATGTAGTAGTAGTTATTGTTATTCTAAGATACTGTGACTGTAGGGTTGTACAGTAATGTTTAAGTAGCATTCCCATTTTCAGAAGCAGTTAAAAATGGGAGCGTTACAGACTTGGTATTAGAGCCTAGATTTAGGTAGAAGACCATATGACTACTGCAATATGTGAACATGTCCATAAGATACTTGCCTCTTATTCTTTGATGTCCATCAGATCTAGTAGTGTACCTATTCTATTATTTTTTATTTGTTTGAAATATCTATCTTGGAACTCTATTTGATTTATTTCCTTGGTCTATCACAGAACAATGACAACCCAATTTTCAACTAGTGCAAGTCCAAGTCCAACGGATGAAGCGTCTGAGCTTAGGAATCTAGTACAAAGAGTAGCACAGACGCAACAGACCACGATAATAATATTAGAAAGAACGTTGCAGTCCAAAGAACTGGAAAGAATCGAAATTGTGTTGGATTTCGAAAGACTGCAGCCGTCAGTATTTTCTGGGATAGAAGGGCTACTAAAGGCTAAGCAGTGGATTGTAGATATGGAGAATTTTCTAAGAGCGACAAGAATTCCAAAAGAAAATTGTGCAGAGGTGTATATATTTAGTTGACTGATATAGGTAGAACGTGGTAGCTTGCCGAAGAAGTGAAGTATCAGGAACCCCTAACTTGGGAGAGATTTGTAGAGGCATTTCTCACCAGATTTTTTTCCATGCATCATCAAGATAGGAAATGAAGAAGAAATTTCTAGGACTGTAATAAGAAGATCAAATTGTAGATGGCTACGCTGCAGAGTTCATGAGACTCAGTCATTTCGCCCCAACTCTAGTAGCTGATGAGGAGGAAAGGGAGCACTTGTTCCAGCAAGGACTGAGGCCTTATCTGAAAGATCACTTAGCAAGTTACAATTACAAGACTTACTCGGAAGTATTTGAAATGGCATACCGTTTAGAACAAGTATTCAAGGAAAATAGACCAGTGGTGTTTGAAAAGGTCGTAGAACACCTTCCATGTGGTGATAGATTGTAAAAGGAGAGAAATATTCCAAATTCCTGATTATCTAGAGTTTGAATTTATTGGTAAAAGTCAATCCCTAGATTTGGCTGGATATAAAGTATTCCCAAAGGAAGGAATTTTGGAAGCCAAGAAAGTGGGAGAAAAATAATAATCCTAGTAGTGTCAGAGTCTTAGATATATTTCTTGAAAAGATACCTAGACTATTATCCGTAAGAGCAGTAGAATTCACTATTTATATTATCCCTAGAGCTGAACTAGCTTGTAAGCCACCCTATCAAATGGGAATCACAAAACTAGCAGAAGTTAAGAGACAAGTGGACGAGATATTGAAACTGAATTTTGTAAGACCCAGTGTTTCACCTTGGGGAGCTCTAGTATTATTGACAGGAAAGAAGAACGGGAGTCAAAAATTGTATGTGGACTGTAGAGGTTTGAATATAGTAACAATAAAGAATAAATATCCATTGTCAAGAATAATTAATCTATTTGATCAACTGGGAGGAGCAAAACTATTTTCGAGGATAGATATTTGTTCAGGATTCCATCAAGTGAGAGTTCGAACAGAAGATATTCCAAAAAACTGCATTTAGAATCAGACATGGTCATTATGAATATTTGGTGATGCCGTTTGGAATAACTAATACTCCAACAATATTATGAACTTAATGAACTATATTTTTGCTCAGTATTCAGGCAAATTTTAGTGGTATTTATTGATGATATATTGATCTACTCTATGAATAGAGAAGATCATATTAAATATTTAAGGATAGTTTTACATACTCTAAAATAATAAAAGTTATATGGAAAATAGAACAAATGTAAATTTTAGTTGAATAAGGTTGCCTTCTTAGGGCATATAATATCTGAAGATGGTGTATCAGCTGATTCCAAAGAGATCGAGGCTGTGATGGATTGCCCTGTATCAAAATCTGTGACAGAAGTTTGAAATTTTCTTGGAATGGCTAGATATTACAGGCGATTTATACAAGATTTTGCAAAGATTGCTTCTTCTCTAACTAAATTTACCAGGAAAGGAATAGAACATGTTTGATCAGATGAATGCAATAAAGTATTTGAAGAATTAAAATGGAGACTGACAATAGCACTAGTACTGGCAATTCCAGATAACTTTGGAGGGATGAAAATCTATAGTGATGCTTTAGGACAAGAGTTGGGATGTGTGTTGACACGGAATGAAAGAGTGATTGAATTTGCATCAAGACAGTTGAGACCTCACGAAAAAAATTACTCGACTGATGATTTGGAATTAGCAATAGTGATTCATACCTTAAAAATCTGGAGACATTACTTACTAGGGTCAGTGTTTTAAATACCGGCCGATATACCGGTATATCGGCCGGTATATCGGTAATTATGAAGAAACGAGACGATAAGGGCATTTTTTTACCGTTTATCGTTTTGGACCGGTATGGGCCGATATATCGGCCACGTGACGATATATCGGCCGGTATCGAGATGTCTAATACCGGCCGGTATTGGATAATATCGGTTATTGGATTTTGGATTTTGGTTACGGGTTAAACCCGTTAACCCGTTAAGATCCGACCTATTAAGAAATAAAACGGGTCGGAAGGGAGAAAAATTTCATTTTTTTTCGCGTTTTCTCTCTCTTTCTCTCCCGGCGATCCGAGTTTTCCCTCCCCGCGACGAAAAACCCTAACCCCAAATTTCCCCAAATCAGCCCTAAATCTCTCTCCGATTCTTCTTCTTCTACTCTCTGGCTCTCTCTCTCGTTCTCTCCCCGCGTTCATCAGCCGATCGAGCCGAACGGCCCGAACCCTAACTCTAATTTCCCAATCCATCCAAAAATCTCTCTCGTGTTCTCTCTATCTTTCTTCTCCGCTCTCCGATAGCTCTTCTCCTACTCTGGGAGTCTTCGAAGGGTGCTCGCCGTTCTCTAGTGGGGCAGTCGCCGCCGGCCAGGTAAGTTTAGTTTGTTTTTTTAATGTTAATTTGATTTAGAGTTACAAAGTTCGTCAATTTCTTTTATAATCGTGCTATTTATGTTTAATTGATTGCGATTTATGTTGGATTTTTTTTTGGGTGTAATTTGAGGGAAATTGCTAAGTTGGGAGGGTAGTATATCGGCGGGTAGTCTACAGTGATTTCTCTAATCACTGATTCACACTGAATCAGTGATTCGATTCAAATCAGTGAATCGAATCACTGATTCAGTGTGAATCAGTGATTCAAGAAATGATTTTGTGTGTACAAGTTTCATGCTAGATAAAATTTGTAAATTTGAGTATTTACTATTTATATGTATTCACTGTTGTTGCAGATTCACTGTTTCATGCTAGATTCACTGTTGCAAATTAAAATTTCTTTAATTATGTCTTAAATATGGTGGGTACAGTGAATGTAGTAGCATATTCAATTTAATATAATTTTCATAGTATAGATGCAAATTGATCTGAAATAATATAAGTTTAGTTTTGTTTACTATTTATACAATTTTCACTAGTGTTGTTGCAGATTCTTTAATTATATATTCACTGCTTCTTAGGTTTGGTTATGTGAAAAAATATAAATTTAGTTTTTTTCATTAAAGTGAAGAGAGATTGCAACTGTATATGACACAAATTGATGCGAAATACACGGGACGAGTATGAGACATCACATAGTATGTATTGTAAACATTGATATATATTTGCAGTGTTTTAAAACAGTAAATACACATAAATACACATGTAGAAACACTTTTCTTTTATCTTAAAAACTTATTTTTCTTAATTTTACGAGTGTATGTCGCTCTGTGCAGATGCGAACGTTCTAAACGGTATCTGCAAATTATTAAGTTGAATGTAAATAAACCAATGTAAGTACTATAAACTTATTTTATGTGCTTTATTATTTCTATATAGCTAATTATATGATTATTCTTTAACTGGTATGACATCGATATGACACTTCGGTATTTAGGGTCATATCGCGATATCCCGCCCGGTATCCGGTAACTTGTATGTAATTTGTTGACCGATACGAGACCGGTATCCGATATTTAGAATACTGACTAGGGTAAGGAGCGGAGGCATACACTAACCACAAAAGTTTAAAATATATTTTTACCTAAAGGAATTGAATATGAGACAGAGACGATGGTTAAATTTAGTAGCAGATTATGACTTGAAAATTAAGTATCACCCAGGAAGGATTAATATTGTGTCAGATGCTCTGAGTAGAAAACTTGCAATAGAGAGATTGACTCAACAAAAGGAGCTATTAGTGAAAATGCAAAGAATAGGATTAGAAATAATTTTACTAAGAATAACTACACAACTTTTGGAGATACGATTACAATCACTATTGATATAGCAGATTAAGCAAGCACAAGTCAGAAATAAAAACTTCTAGAGGTTAAAGAACAAAATAGAAAGAGCCAAAAGACCAGAAATGAAGATGTAATCGGATGGAACTATTAGATTCAAGAAAAAGTTATGGGCGCCCAAAGGAGAAATAAGAGATAGAGTTTTAGAAGAAACTCATAAATCAATGTATTCTATTCTTTCCAGAGGGAATAAGATATACAAGGATATGAGGAAATACTTATGGTGGCCAGACATGAAGAAAGAAATGGCAAGATATGTATCCAAATGTTTCACTTGCCAACAAGTGAAGGCAGAATATCAGAAAATGGCTGGATTGGTTGAACTACTAGTAATACCATAATGGAATTGGAAACAAATATTAATAGATTTTGTTACAGGATTACCCAGGAACACCAAAGGTAATAATGCAATTTGGGTAATTGTGGACCGGCTGACCAAGCCGGCTCATTTCATTCTATTTAGATTGGCCAGTCAATGAAAACATTAGCAAAAGGATTCATGCAGGAAGTGGTGAGATTATATGGAGTTCTACTTTGAATTGTATCATATAGAGATACAAGATTCAAATAACAATATTAGAAAAGATTGATAGATAGTCTGGGAAGACATTTGAATTTATTTTTAGCTTATCATTCACAAATAGACGATCAATCAGAACAGACTATTCAAGTACTTGAAGATATACTTAGAGCATGTATGTTAGATTTTGGTAGATCTTGGGATCATTTATATATGGTGGAGTTTTCTTACAATAATAGTTATCAAGAGAGTATCAAAATAGCACCATTCAAAACTTTATATGATCAAAAGTGTAGGTCTCCTCTATGTTGGAATGAGATTGGAGAACAAAATATTTTGGAACCAGAGTTGATTATTCAAACAACAGAATATGTGAATGTTATCAGAGAACATATGAAAGTGGCCCAAGATAGACAAAAGAAATGGGTGGATCAACATAGAAGACCGTTGGAGTTTGAAAAGGAGATAAAGTGTTTATCAAAATATCACCAATGAAAGAAGTGATCAGATTCGGTAAGAAAGAAAAGTTTAGTCCAAGGTATATTTGGCCATTTGAAGTCACAGAAAGGATTGCCTATAGATTATTATTACCACCTGAGATGGAAACAGTCACGACGTGTTTCACGTATCACAATAGAGGAAATACTTGAGTGAAGAACACAAAATCGTAGTCCTGTCCGAGGTGGACTTGAGATCGGATCTAAAGTATGAGAAATAAAATGTAGCAATTATTGGCTGGCGGGAGAAAGTCTTAAAAAACAAAATAATACCATTAGTCCTTGTCTCGTGGGATGCATGATCTCCAAGGGATTTTAATTGGGAGCTTGACGATGATATCAGGACAAACTATCCATATCTATTTTCATAATCAGGTATATCGATTAAATCTATTTTTATATGACGATATATACTCGCACACACTGACGTACTTTTAAATTAGAATTTCGAGGATGAAAATCTTTTGCTAGGTGGGTAGGATGTAAAACCCAAAATTTTTTATGCTACTCGTGTTTTTCTTTTAAGTTCAATCGTGCCAATTAAGAACATTGGAATAACATTCTCAAATTTATAAAATAATAAATTAGAAATTTCTTTCTATACACCTCCAAACTTAACTGAGTTTCTAAAGGCACTCCTTTAAATTAAGTGGTGATGAGTTGTCAAAGGAGAGTGAGAAGTGGCACTCTAGTTAGACAATTGTCATACATGTAAAACCCATGGGCCTAGGATGGAAGACAATGTTACCAAATTTGCCCTTAGACATGAATAACCTCATCCTCTCAAAGAGCATTTTTGCCAAAGAACAAAAACAAAAGCACCTTTCACTCTCTAATCTTTGGTTCTTCTGGTTCACGAGAAAAGGGAAGGGATTCGCTAAATCAAAGAAGATTAAAGGGAAATTGAAGCAAGTAACACTTTTATTTCTTATTCTTTCTTGTGATTTTCCTTTGATTTGTACTGTGTGCACATAGTTCCTTTTATAAGCAAATTTGGATCATTTTCGGACTATTAAAAATTTGAACATGTTAGGTTAGGGTTTTGAGAATTGTTAGTCGATATTGATAATTGAAGACTATGGTATTCATGTGTTGAAATCACATAGTTCACAAACTTGATTCAAAGAAATGTGTAATATCAATGCTCAAAGTGTTAGCCAAATTCTTAAAATGAAAGGGAAAAAACTTACATAGTGTAAACACGGGTCTTAGAAAGTTGCGTTTTACCTAAGTAGAATTAAGAGATTGAGCATCTCTTCAGGTACAACGAATCACAAACCCTCGAAGGTTGCGTTTTGGTTCCATAATAAAAAGAGGTTGGATATCTCTCTAAATAAAGAAAAATTTGAATTTCTGAAGCCTTGGAAATGATGGAAGGTCGCCTTTGACCTTAATGGAACTAAGAAATCGGTTCTCCCTATAATCGTTAAAATGCGAGTCTCTGAAGGTCGCGTTTAAACTAAACATGTGGATCTTCGTTATTCAGAGAAAACCGTCGATAACCCGTTTGAAGTCGCGTTTTGTGTTTAAAACCTTGAGAACACAAGACTACTCTTTTCATAACTAGATGCGGGTTTGAATAAGTAAGAATCGTTGCCAAATGGACAAATAAGGAATGTTGTCCAGAGGAAATCTGCGCAAATCAATAAGGTCTCGTTTGAGAAATCCGCAGACACCTTGTAATGTCACGTTTTTAAAGAAATGCGGGTCTTGTTTTACTTCAAACTTAATATTACATTTTTGGTAGAATGCGGGTCTAGCCACGTAGGATCACATTGGGGGCCCACGAGTTGTTTGAATAAATGAAAACTGCAGGTCTAATTACAAGAGAGGCATCTTTGTGAATTAAAACGTGAATCTAGTTCATGTTTCTAACTTAGAGTCGCATTGAGCCTTAAAGGCCTTAAAAAAAACTGAATCTAACACCATTTAAATGGAAACACATATCAACAATCACAAGAAAATCTGCTTTTGTCCTCTAAGCTCATGATTAGAGCTGAATATAACCAAATGCGAGACTCAGATGGTCGCGTTTTCATTCTAGAATTTTGAAGGATAGTCTTTATTCATGTTAACATCCAAATGCATGTCTGGACATGTCACCCATGAAGCCTAAATGAGGATATCAGCTTGTTTAATTTTTGTCATTTAATTTCTACATGGTCTTAACCTCAAATAGAAGAGGCTAATGTTTTACAAGTTATGATTTTCTTAATAATATTCATTTCTTGATAGCATGACAAGTAAAAAACAATAATGATGCGTGAAGACATGATCATTCATGGAAATATAATGACAAGTTTCTTATATCTTGATTATATGGAATGAAATATCCTCATGATACGTGTGTATATGGTCCCAAATCTTGATTCCTAAATTCTTATTTCTTCTAAAAGGACATGTACACAGTCTAACTTGATAAGCCATGTATTTCCATTTGTTCATATGTATTATGTATCACTAACGTGGGATTGAGAAAACTATATAATGGATAAAAATCGTATTGTATAAAGATCTTATTGGTCGACTTCTTGATTAAGGAGCTGAGGACTTTTACTACAACAGCACTGTGTAGTGCTGAGCTATAGTCTGATACATGAGTCAGCACAAGGCTAATGTTTGTTACTATTTTACAGTACAGAGTTTGGCTCGAAACATCTAGCGGTGCATCATAGTTCAGTGCCATAGGTTTAGAGCCGGATCCCAAGTATGCACGGACACTTATATATTATAGAAGAAACTACGCACCATCTTATCCATCATTGAGTTACAATAACAATGCTAAAATGATCTAGACTAGTTTAAAATTTACATGATTTATTGTAAATGATTTATATAGTTCTTATTACTTTATTATTCATTATTTATGCACCATAACTGACATTTATGCACTTTATTCACATACTCTTTATTATTTAGTGTTATGATAGTATACGTATTTCTTTTCTTGTGTTACTTACAGGGTTTAATCCCCTAGGTGTTGAGCCTAGATTACGAAGGCGAAGAAAAGGGAATAGCTCCGGTAGACGATCCGTACTTCACTGAGCGTGCCTAGCGGTGGTAATCAACAAAGTATCTCTTAGACGACTTTGTACATTTTGTTTATACTTCCTTTTACTCGGCCACCTTTCTTTTACTCGGGCACTACTATACTTCTTGTATTTTGATTCTTTGTGTAAGTATCCAGAGCAGTATGTCTTTTTATGTAATCAACTCTTTGTATGAATGAAATCGTTTCAGTTTCAGACATGTTATTTACTAAATCTGAATGTAGTAGTAGTTACGGTTATTTCAAAATCCCGTGACTGTTGGGTTGTACAGTAATATTTAACTAGCATTTTCCGTTTTCGGAAACAGTTGAAAAACGGGAGTGTTACAGTAGATTTTTGTGCTGACTCATATGTGGAATCGACTTCTGCTGGCGAAAATAAATATCTTCTATTTGGCGGTCAATGCTGCTATTTGGCGGGAAGGTTTTGATTCTGTAACTGGAAATTTTATGAGGACTTTTGGTAATTTTATAGTTATTCAGTTATAACAGGATTAGGGTTTCTTAGCTCCAAAGGTGATCATTTATTGTTCATTGCTTTCTGGTAGGTAATAAATTTTTATTTGATTTCTAATGTAGTTTAATTGCTTACTACTGTAGTTTAATCACTTTCTAGTATAGATTTATTGTATATATTTCTTGTTTATTTCGAGGAAAAATATAATTTTTATTGCTTTCATGAATAAAAATAGGATCTTGTTAATTAGGAGTATGTATAACTAATTTAGTTTAGTTCTAAAATATAGATGAAGGTAGGAATCAACCTTGTATTAATTTCATTTATCTTGTTTCTAAAAATAAAAATAAAAAGGACATGATTTTCTATGAAACGATAAAAATATAAGAACTCGTAGATTAATACTTTGTAGGTTATGATTAATTTAAATATTTTGATGGCCTATGCTTAGTTAGAGTTTGGAGTTGGTTTTTATTTGCTTTATAGATTTATCTAATGATTTAGTTTGTTTTTATGAAAACTAACATCTTTGAAGGGTTATGCTGCACACAACTTGATAGCTCAAACTTAGGGTACTTTAAATAAAGATTAAACTAAAAGATTACTTTTTTTATGAAAGAAAGAAGATAAAATAAATAATATATTGTTGTGAACTACTGGATTCTATATCATAGGCTAATTAGAATATACTAAAATCAATCTAGAATTCATTAGTTAGTTTGCTAACGTAATAGGAATAGTAAGATACCAAAACATTCTAGATTCTTATGTGAACGACTTGTAAAGTGCTACAAGATGTTTATAGTTAGATTATTCACATCATGATTCTCGATAACATAGGGTGATATGATTGTGAGTTCCCAAAATGGAGCATGTGTTATGGAATCTGATTTTTGTTTTGAATGCCTTAAAGTGTATAAGGGGTTTTGCACCATGAATATGAGGCAGTGTCCCGAGCATATATAGATACTTATACGATAATAGAAAATAGCACAATCTTATCCATCAATGGTAGTTTCAAGTATCTAACAAATGACTAATTGGTTTCATGTATGTTGATATAAGACCTAAATGAGATATTTGCCTATGTCTGATCTGCACACCAATGTATATCTGATTTAGTTATGACTATAAGTTTATTTATATTATTCTTAATTTATATTATCACGACCGATACTGAAGTAGTATGTTCACGATCACCGACCCTGAGTGTTATGATAGTACAACCTCTCTTCATCTTGGTATTACTTACTGAGTTTAATCTCTTGAATTCTTGATGAGTATCATATATTGAATTTTTCCTCCCATACTTTATCTATTTTTATATATAAATAAATGCTACTTGGGTATTTTTAGTATCTTTTTCAGATAATCCGATTCATACAAGTAGATGGCATGAAATCAGAGTTGGAGTAGAAAATCAAAGTCCGAAAAGTTTCTAAAGTGGGCAAGACTATGAGACTATGATACTGCAGAGAGTCAAAGTGCAATACAGTCATCAAAATAAACTCAAAATGAGAAAATACTCGAGGGAAAGAAAAATCAGAAATTAATTAATTATTTTTACCGCTATTTAGCTTATATTCCGCTAATTAGCGGCCCAAAGTTGGCCCCACTATCCGATATTTCTCCCATGGCTTCGTTGTAATTTTGTAGTTTCACAATTATATTAGAATTGGATTTGGTTTTCTGAAACCTATATATTGGCCGTATCCTGATATTCTAAAAATAATCCTATAAGTTTTGGCCAAGTCTATTCTCTTGGTCCAAACTCAAAATAATGATGGTGATGATGATGATAATAATAATAGTGATAATAATGACAATGTATAGGATTGGACTTGAATACAAAATTCAATAACATTTATTAGCTTTACATTTTAACTACTTAGTCAAAATTTATTTTGCAATAATGAAATAATAGCCTTCCATTTTGAATATTCAAATTTACTTCCATCATTCAATTCCTAAAATTAATTTTTAGTCAATTCTTTAATGAGCCTTTTGACCCATTTGAATTCAAATTTAAAAATTATAAATAAAACCTCATAGTCAACTATAATTATTAGTCATTAGATTAATTTCAAATCTCTATTTAAAATTATTCTAATCTATCCCATTTATTGGCCATTTAATTTTTTTTCCAAATATTTCTTTAAAACCTTCTAACTCAATCGTATTTATTAGTTCTTGACTTTAAACTTTCCTCCAAAATTGCTCTTTAATTCCATCAATTATTTCCCCAAAACTCTCATCCTAAAAGCTACTTAAACCCATGCTTTTATCTTAGGTTTCATTCTGCAAACAAACTCACTTCTTTCTCCTTTCTCCACCTTCATCGATTGTTAGAGCACTGCCGACCGTAGAAATGTCGCCGACTACTGGAATGTCGCCGATCGCCGACATGTCACCATCAACAATAGTTCGCCGACCGTCAGATCACTATCAACCACCAGGAGAGCTGGGTTCTTATCCACAGTCTGACTTTCCCTGATGATCCTTTTCTCGGGCGTGCCTCTCCGTGTGCTTTCGCTGCCCTGCGAGCATTCCATACTCTCCGAACATGCACCATGTTGTTATAGCCATCCCACCGACAACCACTACTATTTAAGCATCTCTTGTCGGAGCCTATTCATCAAAGCACCACCTTTTTTTTTTTCTTTTTCTTCTTCGTCAGGAGGTAAGATCCATCTCCTTTCCTTAATTAGTTTATTGGATCTAGATAGATAATCTCCTAATAAGAATTTAATTAAAATTTACTTCTTTCATCTTAAAGATTTCCTTATTTGTTTCATTGTTTCAAACTTGCTAACCTTTAATAACTAAAAATTGACTTCTTACATGTCATAACAATTTAAGATAAATTTTCATAAAATTATAAAAATCAATATTTATTTTTATAATATTTGTTATTGATATTTTATCAGAAAACTTGAGTATGAATGTATTTGACGAGCGCATCTTCAGGCTAAGGTGAATTCATTTTCAAATTCACTATTTTATATACCATTCCTATTAGATAGGAATGAATTATGTTTCAATTTTATTTCAATTATTTATTTATGTCATGATATAACTTATTGTTTACGTCGACAAGAACTGTTTAAATAGCTCATATCATATTTCTAAAAATTGTTTTATATGTAATTTGATTATCTTACAAATTTTATTCAAATGAAACATATATTACAAGTTGACTAAAAAAATATAATTGAAATGCTAATTGATGATGACAATGATTGTATATTTTATGGCAACGGTGTGTTTAGAAAAGAGTTATAAAGGAAATTGGTTATTTAAATAAAGAACGTGCTTATGCTGAAAATCTTCCACTTCCTTACTCATGCTTGGCCATATGTCCTTATGATATGCAATCAGAAATTTCTAAAATTAGTAGTTGAAATTTCAGAAATATGTTACAATTGAAACATCTCTCTAAGAATCACTAAACTATAATAAAAATGAACTATACCTAAATTCGAACTGAATCATGATAAGATAATAAATAGAAATGTATTGTACTAGACTGGACATGATCTTGACAACTGTAAACAATACTAGATTGGGAGAGTGTCTAATTGATGTGAATATTGTGTTTTGGTTATACTATTAAATTGTACAACTGATTTTTGCATGCACCATGAATGTGTGGTGATTGGTTGGATCACATATGAAAATTACTGTTTACCGTTGTGCAGGTCCGGGTCAACTTTGGTCAATCCTGGTGACCATTTTTTCAGATTTGTATGGAAGAAAATGGAAATATGGATATAATATCAGTTATATTCTCCAATAATATATGACACTTTAGATTGAAATATGTGACTTGTAGACTAGAATATAATTGTAATTGAAAAAACATTATCAAGAACTTAGTTAATAAATTAATTTATACTTTATGTTTAAATTATTGTATAGTATTTATATTTATTTCAGTTGTTTTTATTCTTTATCTTTTTATACTGCTATTATTTTTATATTTGGTAGCGATCTAACGATCTGGGTGTGCATACCTAGATTTTGAGATAGATACGATAAAGCAAACTGAGCATCTGAAGTATTACAGGAAATAACTAAAACTAGTAGATGGACAATGTTTCCTTTTCAGCTTTATATTTATTATCTTAGGTTGCTTCTGCTCTTAAAATGATATCTTTGTTCTTATTTATTTCTCTATCCTTATTTTGGTCATTATCTATTTTAATCCAAATTTGTTTTTTGAATAAAAATTCTATCTCTCTTAAAAATATTGTTATGTATTAACCTATGGTAATTACTAATATTGTACTCAGACTTAGCATATTTTCATGAGTATGCTGCCGAACGACTCGACTATTCAGCGTTCTGAATAGCAGGACGTTATTGAATATAATATAATATGAAAAATGTTTATGCTCAAGATTTCGAACAAACATAGATGGAGTTATCATGGGTGAGTCAAATTAACTAATAATGCATATTTCCCTTGATGTTGTCATATTAATTTTGACCAAATTAATCTGTACAAAATATCACTTGGTACCATGGCTACGTCGTATATTATTTAGTTCTAAATATTATATAGTTTTAAGGGTCCCACGTCCATTTCCTATTCCTCTCGCAAGTGGATGAAGGAAAATAAAAATTCTCCATTTGTCGAAGAACTGAAATTTACAACATTTGTTTTTCTCTCTTTATGTTTAGTAAGACAATCTTATTTAAAATTGCAAATATAAAATGGGGGACAGGAATACTATGTTATGGACCTTAATGGGTATGGACCTAAAAACCAGAAGACTGAAGCCCGGTTTGGTGCATGGACTGGGTTGAAACCGGGCCAGGCTAGGCCCAATTCCCTGCCAACCCAATCCCAGGTTTTTTCACTGTTCTCCCAAATGCAGAGGGAAAGGCTTGGATCCCGCCGCACAATTGCTCGAGGGAAGGGAGTTTCTAAAGCGGCACACCATTTTACCTAGTGAGCCCACTTAATAACCAAAAATACCCTGCAAAGTGGGCTCACTAGGAAAAATAGTGTGCCTCTTTAGAAAATCCCGAGGAAAAGGGCGGGTGGCCGTGCAAAGAAGCGGGAAAAGTCTGTTCGCTTCCTCCGATAACATAAATTTCCATCTCTCTCTAAACTCGTTCTCATCTTTCAGTCTTCCTCGTCCCTTCCTCATTCTTTTCTTTACCTTCAAGTAAAAAAATAATAAAACAAATAAATAAATCAACGAGTAAATGAGGGGAAACAAGAGAACTAGGGTTCCAAAAGACGAAGGCCAAAATGATCGAGAAATTGGGGGAAGCGGGGAGCGATTGGAGAAAGAGAAGAGCTTGTATGAGGTAATCGGGACTGATCTCTCCTTTTGCATCCTTCATTGATTCTATAGGATTCGGTGATTGTTTGTTACTTGCATCTAATTTGTTCGTTCGTTTTGTTGGTTTGCAATTATTTTCTGCTAATTCGATAACCAAACAAGAAAATGGGTTCCTTTGATGCCACGTAAAATATTAATGGGGATTCCTGATAACTACTGAATTAGTGTTTGATATGGGTCGACAACTTCGTGTTAGGGCAAGTTCCTTTCTGCTCGTGATGCGGTGGTATTATGGTTTTGGAGAGCTAATATAATGTTAGCACCCAATTAGGTGTTACTTGGGGTTATCTAGAGGCTACAGGTTGAAATACTGTAGAGGAGTCAGATTTAAGTGAATATATTAATTGCCATGCAAATGCAAAATATTGTGTAAATGTTACTCTTTATGTTTTCTGAGTATATTAAATGAGGCTCCTGCCATTGTGGGGTCTAGAGAGGGTCAGATCATATTTACGCACCATTACTGCATCCCGGGGATGGTGTTTTTTTTCTGACTAGAACCACCTGTAGGTCACAACATAACAGCCACACTGTTGTTCTAAGGACTATGTTTGAGGAGATGGTGCTGGCAGTGTGATTGAAGCACATATAGAGTATCCAACCACAGAATACTTTATGGGGGGATGCTATAAAATGTATGATTTAGTTAGATTTCAGCAGGTGATCCGAGGGGTTGGTAGATTCTCCAGAATTGGACCACAATATGATCCTACCTGTGGTTAGACCATATTAGCATAGGGGTGTTATAGGCTAGGTGTTGCAGTCACCGTTGAGCAGAGGTGGAAGTAGTAACAAAGCTTACATGATTAGCCTTCATGATATGAGAGCATAAGTTGTAAAGCATTTATCCTTGGAGCATATTTTAATATCATGATACAAATCGATTTAATAGTTAAAAAGTCACTCTCTCACTGCAAAAGAGCAAAAGGCCAAGGGATCCCAGAAATCTTAGTCAGCTAGCTGTTGCTGAATGTGTTGTCATCACTCTCTATTTTTGTTTTGAAATGGTTGCATCATTGCAAAGAATAGTTATATACTTAAATGGCTGATGGCTGATTTATAGTTAAAGCGGTTATCAACCCACTTAAATAAAATTCAATAATAGAGTAGCACATTATCAGTTACTCAAAACACATTTTGGCTGCTTTGATTTATTCTTGAATAAATTTGGCAAGGGTTGATGAAACAGACATAGCATGTGGTTCTAAACTTCTGAGATGACCTATGTTAGAAAACTGTTATATTAAAATTACTGCTAGGGTACCGAAGAGGTTCAAATAGGTTTTAAGTATAAATGCCATGGTGTGTATTGTTTATAGGTAGAGTTAGAGATTTCTTTTTAAAGCTTTTTAATTGCACATGCCAATAAATCTGAATCTAACTGACTAATTAGCATGGTTGCATTCATACAATTGAGGTAGAACAGGATATAAGCTAAGTGAAATACTAAGGGGAAGATAAGGAAATAGTTTCGATATTGAATTTGGCCTTTGTATGGATAAATTGTTAGAAGGATTTGGATTATTAGATGGGACAGAACTGACCAACATGGTTATAATTGAAACCTTTTCAGCATTCTGTGATTGAAAATATATCACACTATTACCTTCTAGGAACCACTTGGCACAGTTTAAATATACCAAGAATTTCTTCTTATGATTAATAGTTCCAGTATATTCTTATTAAGAAAGTCTGGAGGCATTCTTGTATTAAGGAAATAGTTTTAAGATACCAACCTTTTCAACATTCTTATTTGAAATACTAACAATCTTGGTTCCTTATCTGAAATTAATCTCCATTGCTGATTGCAATTTTCTTGTAGGTTCTTGGTGTTGAGAGGACAGCATCCCAACAGGAAATTAAGAAGGCATATTATAAGTTGGCTTTGCGACTTCATCCAGATAAGAATCCTGGTGATGAGGTGATGAATAATTCATATTTGCATAGTATCATAAAGGCTTGAAGCTATTTGGATCATTCTTTCAACTTTATTGTTTTCTTATGTCCCAGGAAGCCAAGGAGAAATTTCAGCTCTTGCAGAAGGTGATATCAATCCTTGGAGACGAGGAGAAAAGGGCACTTTATGATCAGACTGGCTGTGTGGATGATGAGGTGAGTGCTGGAAATTTTTTTTTTTTACTGGCAAATGTAATTTAAATATTCAAGTATAATGCCGCAGCCATACCAGTTGAACGGTTTTCTTCCCTATCTTTAATTTTTATGTTCAGACCTCAGTCATCTGTCTTAACTTTGTGTCTATCAGGCTCTATCTGGGGAAGCTGCTGAAAATCTGCAAGAGTTCTTCAGGACAATGTATAAAAAGGTATTATGCATTTTGTTTTCGTTCTTTTTTCTATTTTGTGAACATCAGAAATTTGAATAAAGTTGATGAAGAATTGCATATATTTTGGTGCAGATGTATGCGTTGACTACAAGGATAATATTTACTTTGAACTTGACTTAAAAGTTGTTTCGATTCTTATGTAGTTTCGAATTATGTAGAAGGCTTTTGTAAATTGTGTTTGTCTGTTAGGAAGTAATGATGGCTCTTTGGTACTCGTAATTATCATCTAAGTCTTTAGACCCTATACATAGGAGTTGAGCCTGTGCATTGTTCATCGAAGTTTATAAATAAAAGTTATCTTCTACCTATAAGAAATCCTTTTATTTTTATTACCTAATAGGATTAGTTTGACCTGGACAGTATTAAGTGGGTATCCGAGCACAGCTACCTTCTTTTCAAGTATCAAGAGAGATTACATTCTCTTCCCTTGGAAACATTGATGCAAGTATCAAACCTCTATGGCAGGCGAAAGCACTTTACAATCTAATAAAGATGATCCTCATAGGAAATGAGACTTTCATTGATATAGAAATCCAAGAGTGGCGCTAACAAGTCCAAGAGCTTACCAAGAGATTGGCCGTCAAGAATAATTATTTAGTGAGTAGGAGGATAACACTACTGACGAGGAGGATAACCTATTTATGGTCAAGGCCATGATGAGAGTGACTCTTCGACTGGCCGTCGACACTATCATTTTCAATGAGCTAATCACATCAAGACAAACATCTCCAAAGTTGAAGGTAGGTATAATGTAACCTGGCATTTTCGTAAATTGGTTTCACACTTTTGAGTGAATATTTTACTGCATCATCTCTGAAAATTATGAAGTGAAGATTGTAGCACACAACCATGCAAGCATTCTTCTATTTGTTAGGAGCATCTTAAACTTCAAAGAGAAAAAGAAGGATAAAGTAAGATCCATACTTGGGAAACAATGAAGCAAGATCTCTGCAAAATTACATCCCTAAAGGATATCTTCAAGAAGCCTTTCTCAACTTGCAACAATTCATTCAAGGAGTATGATCTGTGAAGGAGTACAAGAAGGAGTTTGATAATCTCATTCTTTGTTGTGGAGTTGAACCTGAGGAGCAAACTATGACACGCTACCTTGGAGGATTGAAGTGTGACATTCGTGATAAGTTACAACTCCAATGTTATATAATAATTCTAAATAAAGTTGTTAAGCTCTTTATAAAGGTAGAATACCAACTCATATAATGGTACAGTCCCGATCTAATTGAAAATATTTGAGATAAGTTTCCAATATATGCTCTAACATTTGCTTTGAAAGATTGAAGTTCCAAAGTTAAGAATGAAGTTCCAAAGTTAAGAATATTTTTAATTGGGGGAGTGCATCTCAAACTCATTATTAAGCAAGCTCCAAAGGAGAAAAAAGACGTTTCTTCTTCCTATCCACATACATCCTGCCTTCAATGTTTCATTTTTCTTGGTTATGGATATTTGGTTGTTGATTGTCAAAATGGGAGAGTTGTTTCTCATGTAAAAAAAGATGAAGATCAAGAGCAAGAAATAAAGGCTATTTATGGTGAACTTGAAGAGGAAAACACTTACAGTGATCATAGTGAAGCACTTGTGATCCACATAAGCTTCAATTATGTGCAATGTAAAGATGACAATATGTGGTTTTAACACAATATCTACCACACCTGTTACTTATGGAAAATTTTGTAATGATAGGGAGCGGTGAGAATTGTGTTTCTAAGTACATGATTGATAAGTTGAAGATCAAAATGGAAATTTAAATGGTTCAAGAAAAGAAATGAAGTAAAAGCTTTCTATTATTGTCTTGATAAGAGTGAAGAAAATATTTTCTTATTCTTTCAGACTTTGAATTTGATATGGAAGAATCCTCTCAAGCAGTTGCTCTTGTGGTGATGGAATCAAAGTCATATACTAACTTGTTTCCACCCGAAATGCTAACATTTTTGTAGGAGTTTCAAGATATTATTCCCAAAGAAAATCCCTCTGGTCTTTCACTAGTGTGAGGAATTCAATATTGTATCGATCTTATTCGTGGCGCAATCCTTCTGAACAAGGCAACATATAGAATGAACCAAAAGGAGCATGAAGAGTTGTGAAGTCAAGTGAATGAATTGGTAGCCAAAGAATTGGTATGTGAGAGCATGAGTTCTTTCATCATTCCTGCCTTGTACGAAAGAAGGATGGAACATAGTGTATATGCATTAATAGTTGGCCATCAACAAAATTACTATCAAGTACTCTTTTTCAATTTCTTGCCTCGATGACATGTTTGATCAACTAACCGGTGCATGCATCTTCTCCAAGCTTGTTCTCCAAAGCGGATTATATCAAATTAGAGTGAGGGAGGGCGACGAATGGAAGATGTCATTCAAAACAAGAGATGGTTTTTATAAGTGGCTTGTAATGCCATTTCAGCTATCTAATGCTCTAAGCACCGATATAGGTCTTGTGGATCATGTCTTAAAACCCTATATAGCCAAAAAAAAATTAGTTTGACATGTTATCTATAGTAGGGATCTAACACAATATTTGGAGCATTTTCGATGAATTATTACCAATTTGCAAGGGGAGAAACTCTTAAGTCTTAACTTCCCAAAATGTGACTTTTGGACTGACAATCTTTCTTCTTGGGTTATGTAATACTCTCAGAAGGCATCAAGGTAGATCCAAGGAAGATAGACATAATCACTAGTTGGCCAATGCTCCGCATCGTTCATGATATTAGAAGCTTTCATGGTTTAACTTTTTCTATAGAAGATTCATAAAACATTTTAGTTCTATCACGACTCCTATCACTGATTATCTAAAAAATGGTTCCTTTAATGGGTTAAGGAAGCTTAAGAAAGTTTCATGAACCTTAAGGTATTCATGCCTAAGGCTCCTATTCCTGCTTTACTAGATTTTGATAAGATTTTTGAGTTTAATTATAATGTCTCAGATATAGGTATGGGATTATCTAATTGCTTTCGTTAGTGTAAAGTTTGAAGGTGGAAGGAAGAACTACTAAATCTATGACAAAGTTCTAGACTATTGTTGAAACTCTTCATTTTTGGCGGCACTATCTTGTTTGCAAGGAATTTGTTCTCTACTTTGATCATGGAGCCTTGTGATTTCTCAATGGTCAACTCAACTTTGGTGCATGGCATGCCAAATGGGTAGAATTTTAGAATATTTTGACCATCATTGTCCGTCATAAGCTGGAACTTTTAATCAAGTTGCTTATGTTTTAAGTCGAAAACATACTATAGTCTCAGCTATGGAGATAAAAGTTATCGGTATTGTTTTTATCAAAAATATCTATTCTAATGATGATCATTTTGGCAAAATTTGGGCTTGACATTGTGAAGATTCTTTTGAAGACTATCTCATTAAAGAAAACTTGCTTGTTCAAAGGTAATCAATTATTTGTCATAATGTTCTCCTGGGCAAGCTGTAATTAAAGAAGCTTATAGAGGAGAACTTGGAGGATATTTTGGCCTAAACAAGACTCTAAATGCTTATTAAAGAAATATTTTTTGGCAAAAGATGGGAAAATATATCGAGTGACTTGTTAAACAATTTAAGCATGTCATATTGCAAAGAGTTGAGCCCAAAATGTGGGTCTTTATGCTCCTTTGTTCATGCCTCAAGCTTTATGGATGGATATCATCTTGAGAGTGCTTGGCCTTCCTCATTCTCAAAGAGGGAAGGAATTAGTCATGATGGTTGTCGATCAATTTTCTAAAATGGCATTTTTTATACATGTGATAAGACTTGTGATGCGACAAAAATTACTTATCTTTATTCTCGGTAGATAGTTAAGTTTCATGGTATTCCAAAAAACTTCACACTTTTGATGGAGACTTTAAATTTATTGGGCATTTTGGGAGGACTCTTTAGAGAAATTGGATACAAAGCTTCAATTTAGCTTCTTCATCATCCTCAATAGGAAAACCAAAGAGGTGAATAGAAGCCGTGGTAATCTTATTTAAAGCTACATGGGCAATAATAAGCAACTGGACTTGTTTTTTTTCCTTAAGCAAAGTTTGGTTACAACTAATCTACTAGTACTACTATGCTTGCTAGTCCATTTGAAGTTGTTTATGATTCTAATCCTAATGGTCCGCTTGATCTAGTAACTATTCCAACTGCTAATCGATTTAGTATTGATGAAGAAATAAGAGATAAGGAGATACAAAAAATGCGCAAAAAGTTTTTTTGCCAAGATTTAAAAAAATAATCGAAAGTAAAAGAAAAAGGTGGACAAGTATAAACATCACGCTTGTTTCAAAAAAGGTCAGCTTGTTTGGATTAATCTTCGCAAGGCATACTTTCCACCTGGGCACATAGCAAGCTCCAGGATCGAGTTGATGACATCTCAAGAGGATTTGAGAAAATGCTTATCAAATTGACATTATTGGTGATTTTGTTGTTTTGGCTACCTTTAATGTTTCCATTCTTATCCTATATTATGTAGAAGAAGTGAATAACTCTGTGACGGGTTGAGTTTTAACCGGGGGAGAATGATGTAGATAGGCTACGTGAGTAATGTTTACTTTGAATTTGACTTTCGGAAAGCTTAAAAATTGTTTAGATTCTTGTATAGTTCGAAATTATGTATATGGATTTTTGTAGTTTGTGTTAGGCTCCTAGTAAGTAATAATTGACTCTTTGGTATTTGGAATTATCATTTAAATTTCTAGACCCTATATATAGGGCGGAGCCCATGCGTTATTCATCGAAGTTTATTGAATGAAAAGTTATCTTCTTCCTACAAGAAATTCTTCTTGTTTATTTCCACTATTTATTAAGATTATTCTTATCCCGAAAGGTATCATATTATAAATCTACCCTTTACAAGACTGAGGAAGTCCTTTGCTATAGGTTACAGAAGCTGATATCGATGAATTCGAAGCTAACTATAGAGGATCAGACTCAGAGAAGAAAGATTTGAAGGGCCTATATACAGAATTCAAAGGCAATATGAACAGGTATGTTTCTTTATTTTTATTTAAAAAAAAAAGTGCACTTACACTGACCTATATCTGTGGAGAGTTTCTTTACTTTTATTGGCATAGTCAGCCTGTTCATAAGCAGTATGTATTTAGAGGCCATCAGTAATTTTTTCTGATTGTCTACTTGTGCTACAGGCTTTTCTGTTCGATGCTTTGTTCTGAGCCAAAGCTTGATTCACATAGATTTAAGGATATAATTGATGAAGCAATAGCTGAAGGTGTGACTCGTTGGTATTGTTTAGTACTTTCTGTTTCTCTCTGGAATACTCTTATGAATCCTTCTCTTTCTTGGAAGCTTTTCTTGCTCTCAAGTTATTTTGTCATAATTTATATGTATTGCTCTTGTTTACACATGGTAGTTTAATCTTTAAATTTATGTCTGATATCCTTGTGTTGGTTTATTATAATGATCAAAATTGTTTCAAATATACTCGCAGTGCTTGGATCTTTTTATTTCTTTGTTTTTACTTTTTTTTGTTTCGGTGTGCTCATGTTACTAAACTACTAATCTATTTCTTGGTCTATCAACATCTTTTCTCTAATACTATTAGTGCACCTGTTTGGAGAAATAATAGGACCATAAGTTTTTTTGACATGGCGGGCTAAAAAGTCCCTTCGCGTTCCATTAAAGAATAGGACCATAGTTAATGGAGCAATTATAACTAGATGTTGGCCTAAATGAACATGAGTAGAGGCAATTAAAGAAAATGTGAGTTATAATGATGGTCTTCAAGGTCTCAATAGAGGTAAATGGACAGCTGACCAGAGGAGTTGATGTTTTCGTTACTTAGTTACATCAGTCTGTTGTGGAGTCATGTTTACATACCCTGGTCCCTGAAGGCCTCAACAGATCTAAATGGATAGCCGATCCAACAAGTTGCTGCTCTTGGGCCTTTAGCACTCTGTTGGTCCTTTAACACTTTAGGATTTATTCGTTCATTCAATTTATCTTCTTCATATGCTTGCTTGGAGTTATGTTTGCTTCCGGAAGTTATTTTCCCCATCCTTCTTCCTGTACTGACATAGGGATCCCTCTGGTTCAATGGAAGCTGAGGAATGCATCTGAAATTGATCATCTAACCCTCAAGTTCAGACTGCTTGCGGCCAAGTTTATGAATGAGTCACACCTTGAGTTGACACCCTTGCAAGTATAGATAACAAACTGTAAGCAAAGTTCTAGTTGGGTCAGTAAAATATAGATAAGAAACTAGAAACTCACAACCTTTCCAATTTCCTTCTAGCATTTCCTCAAGAGTTATGCTATTCAGTCTTAAAATTGTGATGACTTGGACCTTTAACCAAATTTTTCTGGACATGGTATTCCTTTCAATTGTGGCCTTGCTGATTTACATCCGATTCTGATGAAAACAGACTTCGCTGGATAATTGACAAGTCACCTTTTTCTGTCCAGCATTTACGTGTGCTACTTGTTTTCAGATATTGGTGAGGCATGCGAGAGTTACTAAATACGTTATTAAGAGATAATAATAACAAACTGGTTTACTAAGAAGAATTAATTGACGCATCTAGTTTTGCATCTTTTGTATGTGGCCATTGTTTTGATATATCTTGGTTTCTTGATTTCTTCTGCATACTTATATAAATCAAAGTGGCTGAGTGGGGACGTGAAACAGTCAAATGTCTGACTGGGGCTGAACGAAATTTATTAATCCTGGTTTTCGGCGCAGTGTTCTTGGAAAATAATGATGCCATTGATAGTGTTTTCAAAAGTTTCTTAATTATCTTTCATACTTTTGATAGGAGAGCTGAAAACAACTAGAGCCTACCAGAAATGGGCAAAGAAAGTGTCTGAAACAAAGCCACCTACTGACCCTTTAGTGCGAAGGACTAAGTGAGCTTCTCTTTCTCAACTCTGTTTTTATCCTAAGCTAATTTTTCTGAAGTTAAAATGATTTGAAATACCTTTATAGGCCGAAGAAGCAAGCAGAGACAGATCTAGTTGCCATGATTACTCAGCGAAGGAGTGAGAGGAAAGAGAAGTTTGACTCCATTCTTTCATCTGTAATGACCAAATGTGCTGGTGAACCAGCTCCAGAACCTACAGAAGAAGAGTTCGAGAAGGCACAAGAAAGACTTGAAGCCATGAAGAAGCAACCCAAAAGGCGGAAGCACTAGCCAAGGACCTTTTGATAATTTATTTCTTGTGTTTTTTTTTCTCCAAGTCATGTAGCAGAATATATTTTTATAGTGGTAGTTTCCTCCATAGTAGAATATAATTTTATTTCTCTTGGTGATGTAATCAAATGGAATTATCATTTTTTAGATATTGAGAAATTTCCTCAAATCATCTCCAGGGATGTTGGGTTCTGACTGCTGCGTACTGGTCCTTGCATTATAAAAATTACTGCCAAGCTAGGGATTATGTATTACCTTATTCTTAGCTGTTCTATCAAAAATTTCTATCATCACAGTGCAATTAGCAGTTAGCGTTCTTCTTGACATTGTAGTGCTTCTCATTTCCATGAGTGGTTCTGGATCCATGTTTAAAATAGCAATAACAGTAACGTAACGTTTTGGTTCTATTAAGTTATATCACATATAGCATTACTTTGTTAGGTTATATCACATATAGCGTAACGCATAATATAACGCATAATATAACGTAGGTTATGTAATTTTCTATTTATTTAATAAAAATAAATATAAAATTATATAAAATAATTTTTATAAATTGAAAAATAAATTTAAAATATTTAACAAAAGCATATAAAACCATTTTGTAATATATAATTTATTCTAATTTTATATTAAGTTTTACAATATTTTTTACATTTATCTTCATAAATTATATTAAGTCTACAATCGTAATTCCACTCATGATTGAAGTAAGAAAATAAGATTCTAATTTTTTATTTTAATTTCAGTTATTATTATTGTTGTAATTTATATCTTACAATATCCAATTTATTTTATTTATAATTGTTGATTCAGTTCAATTAAAAATTCAATAGAATCAACAAGTAAGATATTTTAGCAACCGGAGAGAAATTACAATAAGCGAACAAGAAAACAATTGCAAATTAACAAGTTAGCAATTTCACAAGTAATCAAATAAGCCAACAACTAATCAAGTAAGAAAATTACAGCAATTCACTAGTAATCAAAATAATAATCAATAATAATATAGAAAATAGTAAAAAAAATAATTGTAAATAACGTAGCATAACGGAATTTAATATAACGTTACGTAATATAACGTAAAATAATATAAAAAAACATACTGTTACGGTGCACTAAGTTATTTCCAGTTGTTGCGTAGCGTAGGGGTTCCATTAGGTTACGTAATGCAATATAACAGGTTTTATAACGCATTATTTTCAACATTGTTCTGGATATTCAGCGGTCAATAGCATTGCCATGTGAAATGCTTGTGCATACTGTCAGTTTTTGATATATGCTAAAGATTCTGCAACATTTCCATTACGGACGCTTGAACTGCTTGCTGTCATTGGTTTTGCACTTGCTTTTTTTATTATTTTGTGATGAAATTCTATGAGGATGCCAAATGGATTTTCCAACTGTAGAGGATACCAAAAGCTCCTGTAAAATATTTGTGTAAAGGTCTCTCATGACTTTCTTTCTGTAAACATGTGAAATTTTCTTCATTATAGTTATATTACAATGGAAAATGGGCGGCTTCATTTTTGTTTAGACAGAGCATTGTAATATTCTCTAAACAAAGACCAATAAGAAAGATCAATGTTCTAACATAAAGCAGTCCTTGACAACACTAAAATATTGTTCAGACGAAGTCCCGACACAATAATAATCTATGCAAAGAGAATCAGAGCAACATGAAAGAAAGGATTTCTCGTCTTTCTTTCGATTATTTAATTTAAATTATGCAGCTTTTCTCTTTTATAGATAGAAATATAGTATTAGTAATGACCTTCAGTTAGATTGCTATTATCATTGCAAAATTATATTTAACAATTCCTGGTTATGTCTTTATCAAACTTGTGTGGAAAATATTAAATCAATTAAGTGGCAATTAATCCAAGATCAGAGGAGCAGGTCGAATGTCAAGTTCACAACTACACCACAACCCCACCACAACACATCGTTCAACTTCACACTGTCATCATATTCTGGTAGATTTGTATAATGGTTCAAATGTAGACTGATTCAATTCAACCATTTTGATTCTGTTTGAAATTCATACCATTTTCTTTTGAGAAATAATTTTAGAAATCAAGCACCATTTAAGCAAATTCTATCTATCTCATCATGTATACACGTTTTAGGTGCGATAAATAGTCATCCAATCTACTCAAAATTAATAAGTGAAAATAAATACAACATATATATATAAAGGATTAGGCGAGTGCCACAAGAGGGTCGGTCTCGATCTCAGTTAGCTGTTGTCAGGTTTGGTTTCTCATTCGTGAATTTATTATAGCCAACTGCAGTAAGAAAATATTTCCTTTTCACATCATTTTCTGGTCCCCTTTTATGGTCGAATTCAGATTGCTAGTCCACCACCAAACTATTGACTTCTAAAAGCAAAATCCAGGAAATATCGAAATCATGTCACCAGATAGTCCTGCTCCCAACCCCAACAATCATTTCCCTCCTCTCGCACTCAAATTGCCGCCAAAGCTTTAGAAGCACGGCTCTCTGGCCTCTGCTCCTTTATATCACTCACTCTCTCTCTCTCTTTTTCTTTCAATTTAAAAATATCTTTAATAAGTGAAAGTTTTTAAAAAAGAAATGAAAAGAAATTTGCTTACCCGCCAAGCCACCATCCTTTTCATCTGAAGCTATTATTACTCTGTTCTTATTAATTTCTTCAGGCTTCTTTTGTGATTCAGATCTGGGACTGAGAGAGAGGTGTGAACTTCTGCACCAACTTTTACTGCAACCATGCGTTTAATAAATTCTCGCTTCTCTCTCTGTTCTCTATTTTTTCTCCCTGTTTCTTCATTTTGTCAGGAATAAATGGTCAGAAGGGTGAGTGGGTTGGAGGAGGAAGGAGAGGAGACAGTCATGGGATCAGACGAAGACGAGTACGAGGTTTTGGAGCAGATCGGCAGGGGAGCTTTCGGATCCGCCCTGCTTGTTCTGCACAAGTCTGAGAATAAGAAGTAAGCTCTCATTCTTCTCTTTCGTGATTGTGTGGTTAATTTTGAGAATTTTCGATTCTTAGTGGGAATCTAGTTCTTCGAACTAAATTGAATCTGGTTGGCTCTGGTATGTCAGAAAAGAAGTGAAATATGGCATTGCACCAAAAGTTCAAATTAGTAGTATACGACCCATCTCTTGGATATGAAAAATGGGAGTTTTTTTTTTATGAACTTTTTATTTTCCTTTCGTTGGTTACTACACCTAATCACCACACACTCTAAATCCGTGTTATCAAAGACCAGGTGAGTCACCTGAAAATGTGCTTAGTTTACCAACACAATTATAAATTGATATTCATTTTGTTTTCAAAAATGTTTTTGGAGGGCAGATATGTGATAAAGAGAATAAGGCTGGCTAAGCAGACGGACAAGTTTCAACGAACAGCTCATCAAGAGGTTAATATACAACTCTAACTAACTAGTACTTCAAATTTGATCAGTTACAGCAAAGTCTAATTGTAATGTGTGGTGGTTTGAATGTGGCTGTCTGTTCTGTATTGTACAGATGGCTCTGATTGCAAGCTTAAACAACCCGTATGTTGTAGAATACAAGGAGGGTTGGGTGGATAAGGTAAGTATCCTTGCTTTTAGAATCTATCTTGCAAGAATTATAAACTCAATTCTCACTATTTCCTCAAAAAAGAATTATTAACTCAAAGCAAAAAGAAGAGGAAACAAAAGCTCAAAGAACAAACAAACCTCGTAACAAAATTACGGACTAAAAAGATGATATTTCCTTTTATATTTTATATATCTAAACTACCAAGATATTGATGCAGCTGTAACTATAAAACGAATATGAATTAGAATTTCATAAAGACACTATAATAAATACTGTGGCCCCAATTGGGACTGCCCTGTCTTCAGCACTGTCCTTGTTACTATGAGATGCTGTGCATTAGTCATGAAGCACATCAATTAACAGCATGAGTTTAATAAGTGGTGCATGAATTCATGTAAATATTACAGATTTAAATCTGAAATGACTTTATTACTCAGTTGCTTCAAAATTTCATTCCCAAGAATACTCTCGCAACTAGGACGATACAAGCAAGCTCAGGACCCATATCAGCAAACAAGCCAAGCCAAGCCAAGCCATCTACTACATATAATGGATATCCTTGATGAGGCATGCAGTATATTACAGATTTAAAGCCTTAAATCTTAACAATAATTTCGTCATGTAAAGCACGCGATGCTATCTATACATTCATTATTCATGCCCTCTCAATAAAAGTCATAAATGTGCTTCTCATCACGAGTGTCTCCGCCGAAAAAACATCATATAGCTTTCCCACTCTTCTAAGCAAAGGTAACATATTTCAGTCTGTTTGCAGGGAAGCTATGTGTGTATTGTGACTGCTTATTGCGAAGGTGGAGACATGTCGGTGAAATAAAGCCTAGACTATTTAGTTTCCCCTTCTTCAAATTTTCCTTTCTGATCCTAACCTTACAAAATACAGGGCTGAGAAGATAAAGAAGGCGAGAGGAGCACTGTTCTCAGAGGAGGTAAGGAGATAACATGGGATGATAATTACGATTGAAGAGAGTTTTAAACCGAACCAGTGCAAACATCTTCTTTTTTCTTCCTCTTCCCATTTCCAGAAGATATGCAAATGGCTGACTCAACTGCTTCTTGCCATTGACTACCTCCACTCCAACCGCGTGCTCCATAGAGATCTCAAGGTAAGGCCAAGTGCTCTTGTACTTGAAATATACCGACAGCTATAATCTGTTGATCTTAGTACCACTTTAAGCATGGAGTATAACTCCAAAGGAAGCTTTTTTCTTCATTTTTTTTTTTCTTGCCTCCATTTAGTTCTGCTCTTTCCAGGCATGTAGTAATTCATTTCAATTTGGTTTCAGTGTTCCAACATCTTCCTCACGAAGGACGACGACGTTCGACTAGGTGAGATGCTTCTACTCACATTTTAAGAAGCACTGATCTCAAGTAACCTAAAAGCGAAAATCACGTTCTAATTTGTTTCCCAGTTCTATAACTCTAAGAACATGATACTTTCAGGAGCACGACACAATTTCAAAGACATCATGTCTTTAAAATTTCATATTGCAGTCCCTTCCGACAATTAAGCTGCAATATTCCATGGAAATATTTTCTATCATTATTTCCTCTTGGTACAGGGGACTTTGGACTTGCAACACTACTGAATTCAGAGGATCTTGCCTCTTCGGTAAGACCCCACCACTTTAAACTGGTTAGCAACTCCCTACACTTACAATGCTAGCAAAGCGCAATTCCGTTAGATCTAATTCCACAACTTTGGCTGCATAACCAACATAAGACATGTGGTAGTATATCAACTTGATCATACAGCAGTAGTCAAGGACCTGTTTGATAAGCAAGCTACTAGTCCAAATTCGTTAAACTAACATGCGATATAAATTGAGACAGATATTACCTTCGAACAGAAAGCAAGAAAAAGAATCTGATTGTTCAGTCCTCATAAAAATGATAAACTATGAGCCAAGAGCCCATACCTAGATATAGATGACACTAATCTTTATACTGTGTTTAATTTCTCAATATACATTGTGAAACATCATAGTATCCTGCAGCCTGTTATCTGTATACTGTGTTGCTGATCAAAGAAGTCAATCATTCTCATGGGTTAGATTTATTTCATGCTAATTATTATGTTTTACACCCTCTGTTAGATTGTAGGCACTCCCAGCTACATGTGCCCTGAGATACTAGCAGACATACCTTATGGTTACAAATCAGATATTTGGTCATTAGGTGAGACTCAACTTCTTTGTGCTCGCTCTTTAACATTTGAGAAATTAAAAATTGATGCAGCAAGCTTAATAAGAAGCTCAAACACTGAATCCTTGCTTATTTCCTCTAAGCAAATCTCAGGTTGTTGCATGTTTGAGATTTTAGCACACCGTCCAGCATTCAGAGCTCCGGTAAGTCCAGATTGAGATATCTTATCAATTTTCATTTCTTAGGTCACTGTATGACATTCAAATTAAACCTAACTCGATTCATCTCATATACTCCAACATTTTCTTAAACAGGACATGACGGGTTTGATTAACAAAGTAAATAGATCATCGATATCCCCACTTCCCACCATATATTCATCTTCACTGTGAGTGTCCTGCTACAATAATAACTCAAATCCAACATATTATTACATATTTAATGACTACTTGTGATCCTTTTAAATGCAATTACAGGAAGAGATTAATCAAAAGTATGCTGAGAAAGAATCCAGATCATAGACCAACTGTGCGTTATACTACAAGTTACAACCTGGTCCATTTTATCCCAATGTATCAAAATCAATATGTAGAAACTAATTTCAGTTGTTTTATTTTATTTTAGGCTTCGGAACTTCTGAGGGACCCTTACTTGTTGCAGTGTCTAGCTGAATCATGTAATCCTTCTCCATTCTACCTTCCAATAAAGCCTACTACTTCCAGTACTTCACAAGAAAAACAATCAAGGAGGCGATCTTGCACCCAGCCACAGGTCCGTAACGGCAACACATGGAGTGAGGCAAGAGACGCTACACCGAAATCATCAGGAAAGGAGGGACAAGAGAAAAGTAACACGAATATTCGCCCGTCGAAGGAGTACGCTGCCAATGTATCAAACCATTGTGCTACTGACAAGCCCAACGGAGATGGGACTGACAGAACCAGCGACAGTATTCAAAGCCTTTGCCACGGAAATGCACAAGAGAAACCTGAAGAAGGGCATGCAATTAGACACTTGCCTATTGGACGCCACCAAAGTGATGAATCAGAGACTGTCCTGACAACAAAACGTGACACAGATGAGATAGGTGGGGTAGCAGAAGAGACATCGACTGTGAGCACACTGACTGTTCTACCAGGAGATAACACACATGCTATGGAATGGGATGGCTTGAATATTATCCAGCAAAGAGCTGATGCACTAGAGTCGCTTCTTGAGCTGTGCGCAAAGCTGTTGCAGCAGGAGAGGCTCGAGGAACTTGCAGGCATTCTGAGGCCATTTGGAGAAGAAGCAGTGTCGTCAAGGGAAACAGCCATATGGCTGACGAAAAGTCTTGTACAGGTAACGAAGTTTGCAAAGGAAGCCAACATTTAGTAGCTAGGCTGCCCAATTGTGAAAGAAGAAGAATCGTATTTGGTGGTGGTACGTTGTTCAATCTCCGTGATTATTATGACTGCTCTCCTGTGGACAAATTTTCAGTTATACACTGGAAAATGACCGCAACTCATGAGATAATGATTTGGCTGACATGGGATATATATAAAAATTGAGTACAAATGCCCTGGCCGGAAGAAACTCTAATTGTTTGAATTATCCACAGTATCGCACGCAACAAAAATATTGTGTCCACCATATTTTTCAGCTGAAGCTGCTAAATTAGAGATGTCATCTTCTTGTTTCTTAACCGTTGTCATGCCAAATGATCATATTAACCAACCAACAAGACAATATCTAAACATCATTTTCGCTGTTCTTAAACGATTCTTACCTGAGAGAAGTTTCCACTGGGATGATGATGAGAATATAAAACAATATTGCAGCTTATGGAAATGAATACAGAACTGATGAATCAGTGATAGGAAAAATCAAAGGTATCTATAGCCTGATTTGACCTATCCAACCCGAATCGAATTGGTTCGGTTTAGGTTTAGGACGGTTAACGTATTTGTTTGGTTCGGATTTAAGTCAGACAAAAGTTCAAGTACCAAAACATATCCCTAAGGCTGACAACATGTAGAGTAAGGGTACAATAAAGGTCTTCCACTTATCCTCACTCTGTAGAGGATGCTTGTGCATTTTAATTACTCATTCCTATAGGATATCAGGTAATAATAAAAAAAAAAATATGACCCTATGGGGCCAAGAGGTAAAATGAGTAAAATAAAGCAAAGATTCTACAAGTGAGTAGAACAAATAAAATACTAAAAGAAAGAATATGTCGTAGTACCTAAATTGTAGGCCAAAATTAAATCAAGTAGAGAGCATATCTCAAGTTGAAGTCAATCCAGTGATCCAAATTTCTATTTATTGATTCATTCCTTTAAAATTATAGGCCGATCGACTTAAAAAATTAATATTATACCAAATAATGACATTAAAACTTTTCGTTTATTTATAAATGGCTGGGTGAGAAAAGATTATCCACATCTTATCCATTTAGAGAGAAGCTAATTAAGAAAAACTTATCCTCATCCTACCCTACTAGATAAATAAGTAGCAAAAACTTACTCTTACTCGAAAAAAAAAAAAATGGGGTAAACAAGTAAGGATAAATGAGTTAACGCTTATCTATATTATGGGAACTTCTAAAGGGGCACAACTTTTTTCCTAGTGAGCCCAGATTTCCTAGTGAGCCCAGTAAGTTTTTGCTAAAAATGAAAATTTCTTAGTGAGCACATATTGTATTTCCAAAATGCCCTTCTCTTATATCTCCTCTCCTCTTCCTCTTCTCTCCTCATTTCTCCTCCAAACCCTAACCCAAACTTCTACTCATCCTCTCCATCCTTATTCTCTCCTCATTTCTCCTTCCAAATCTCCCTCTCTCTCTCTCTCTCTCCCATTCCTAAACTCCTGCTACTCTCCCTCACGCCGCTGCAGGCCGCCGCCGCCGCCGAGTTTCCTCCGTCGTCGCCGCCGAGGTGCAGCCGCCGCCTTCCCGCCATTACTAAGTAAATTTTCCAAATTTAGTAATATTTATTTTAAAATTTAGTTTTTATTATTTTTGGATTAAACAACTCTTCAAATATTAGGGTTTGGTGATTTTGTTGGGTTTGGAAGGAGGAAGAGGAGATGAGGTAGCAAGTTTAGTTGTAGCATTTTTTTGTTAATTTTAATTTTTAATATTTAGATTATAATTATTAAGAAAATTTAATATTGTAATTCTAATTGTAAAATATGCGAAATTTAGTTATTTTTTATAATCATGAACGTTAGTATTAAAATTTATTAGTTAATTATGAAGTTTGATGGTATTGTCCTAATGGTTGATTAAGTTGTAAAAGACGGTTTTAGTGTCTTTAAAATTTAATATTATACTATCTTGCAGCAAAAAAAAAAAAAAAGACAAAAAAAGATATTTGTAGCAAATTTTACTTTATAAGTTCATACTTACATGTACAGAAGAACCAATCAGAAGAACCACCAAAATAGCAAGCAGAGGAACAAAGACAAGATCAATCCACTCCTGATGCACCCGATACGGCATTTATGTCTCGAACCAGATGCAGACGTCAATTCCCGAGGAAGACAAGGAGACAGTGATTAGATTATATTAGTTGTGTATTGATATGGATGTTGTAAGGAACTTCAAGTGGCCGATGTAATTGTTTTTTTCAAACATTTTGAAGAATTTATAGAATATATGGTTTTTGTTTGTAATGAACCCTATTATTTGCTTTTTGTTCGAGGAATATATACACTACGTTTGTATTTGATCTTATTTCTTTAATTTGTATGTGATCTTGTTTGTTTTATACGTAGGGGACCTTATTTATAATCTTCACTATATCATTGTATCAGTTATTGTATCGTTGTATCGTTGTATCGGTGTATCGGTGTATCAGTGTATCATTGTATCGTTATATCGGTGTATCAGGAGTATCATTGCATTTGTGTATCAGGAGTATTATTGTATCAGTGTATCAGTGTATCATTGTATCGGTATATCGATGTATCAGTGTATCATTATATCGGTGTAGTAGTGTATCATTGTATCGGCGTATCGATAAATCAGTTTATCCATATATTATTGTATCGGTGTATTAGTGAATCATTGTGTCGGTGTATCATTGTATCATTTTGCTTCCTTCACTATATTTTTGTAATAATATATAATTAGTTGTTAATATAAGTCTGTAAAGTGACGTTAAATTGGATAAACTAATGATATATCAGTTTATTACATAAATAGAGTGGGTGAGATGTCCGGAGTAGCAGATCGGGTCAAGCCCCTGCCCGGACTGACAGTCCTAACATGGGAGACCTGTTCAGACTGTCAGTCTGAACGGGAACGGAGCGGGAGCGGGAGGCCTGGAGCGGGAGAAGGAGGAAGGGCAAAATGGAAAAATTTTTTAGGGGGTAAACTTGATATTTTTGGAAGTTATTAACTGGACTCACTAGGAAAAAAGTTGTGCCCCTTTAGAAGTTCCCCTATATTATAGCTATTCCACCGGGTCTTGTGGACAAAACCAATACAAGTTAAGAATCACTAGCAACTTTGTAGAACTGAATATATATCAACCTGGCTCTTCTTATTCACTATCCAAACGAATTCGAAATCAGTTTAAAAGCTTAATAAATGCAAGTGAATTGCCAAACTTATGACCTAGAATTGACCGGTAATGATTCATGCTTTGAAAATATTTTTAAATACATAGGGCTGAATAATATTCTCCTTGCATGCCTGTTGTTAACCGTCCAAAAGCTAAAAAAATATATCTTGGTACCTTTTTGCCAACATCTGTTTGTACTTCCATCTTCAACCAAGTTACCAAAATTTATACAATTTCAGCTTATGTTCAGTTCCGGACAGCTTGGATCAAACTTATTAGGTTGTATACTAATAATTCTCCAAAAATCGTAAAATTTCATGGGCTGTTAGATCTTTAGTATCTCTAGAAATTATTTTTTGGGGCACTTATTTGGAGAAATTGTAAGTTTAAAGATGATTCAATGATGGTATGAGTTCTGAAATTGGTTGAAAAATGATATTATATTTGTTGTCGGGAAAATTATCAAATGTAAGTAATTTTTTGTAAATTTTGTACTACACTTAGATAATGAGGTGTAAAATTTCATAAGGAAATAATATGATTTGGGCACCCAACTAAGTAAATCATTTAGATGTGTCGAATGCTGTGATGTGAAAAAGTTACCAATTTTATTAAATATTTACATATAGAAACTTCTACATTTTTGGGGATATTTTATGTGCTACTAGAGGATTATATTATGGAGTGTTTATATGAATTTTGTGGTTAATATTATAGTATTTTACGACTGGCCAACTATTTATCTCTGATATGTTGTTTCTGCCTGGAGTTTTTTCAGTGCTCAGATGACTTACTTTACTTCTAAAAATTTTTAATCATTTAGGGATAGCATATGAGAATGTGTAATTAAATTTTGGTGATTTTCCCGTGTGTATTTTGAGAATTATGATGTGCACAAGTTTTGATGTTGTTATTGCTATTCCAGCAAATGTAAACTTGAAATTCATATGTGCTTGGAGACATAAACTAGCTACTTAGTGGGTTTTGCATGGTTTCACTCCTTGGGTGCATGGAAGATTGGATGGGTTTTATTATATCATTAATATACTTAAACTACCCTAAAACAAGTCAAGTCATTGTTGGGACATCGACGTGACTAATTAGCATATCGTGCATAGTCTTGGTTTATTGTATAATATGTGATCTAACTATTTAACAATATCCTGAATTGACATGATACTAATATTTAACTTGGACTAAATTTCATTATGAAATATACATACCACATCATGGAACACTAATTATCTTACATTGTTAATTGGGTATGAATAATGTATGTTAGCTATTATATGATCTTGATGCTCTTTTGTATGACTATGACTTTGATACTCTCTTGCAAACATTTGACACTATTAACTGACATAGTAGCGTGACATATATGGCCACATTAGTGATACTGTCTGATTTGTACACTCCAAGCACAGAAAATCGACAAGTAATACTTAGGAGTCAACCAAAGATCATTCCCTTAGAGAATTATGTACCGAAATCGAAGACACTTCAATAAAAGAGTTACCGTCAAGGAAAATTGAAAATTTATTGTACGCAAAGAGATTTTAAATGATTTGAAAATAATGAAGAGAAGTATCAACATAGATGAGATAAATCCCCCAAGATCTTTTAACTGGTTAGTTAATTGTTTATTTTATCTTGACTAAATAGATGACCTAGTCTAACTCAATTAGATAATAATTCTTTTAAGCACGCATTTCTAAATTGTAATCTTGTTATAAGTTTAATCCAACAATTCAGTCCTATATGAAATTTGAATTAGATCTAAGAATAATATATAGATAATAAGAAATAATTATTCAAAACCTAAGTATATGCCAAGCCTTTAGTATCTATAACATATCAAAATATATCATAAAGAAATAGGATATCAAAGAACCAAGTTCATATTTTTACTACACAATATATATATATATATATATATATATATATATATATATATATATATATATATATATATATATATATATATATATATATATATATATATATGAAAGCTTAAACAAGATAATATAATAATAAAAAAAAATCCAAAAACAAGTTAAAACCAAACCAGATTAAGGATCATGGATTCGTCTTCTTATCCAATACTGAAGAGATTTGATACCAATGATCATCATGATTATCAAATAAAAATAGAGGAGTGTTTCATTATCAATCTCATGAAGGACGAAGAAGCAACAATTTTCAATCTCTCAAAAAAGAGGAAAAAAACTCAAAAGAAAACTGACTCTCACCCTATCAATTTATCTCTCTCCCTCTATATATGATATAAGGGGTATTTATAACCCCCTAGACTGAGTTACCAAATTATAATATTTTGAGTGCATTGAAACTTTGCTTTGTTACTATTTCTTGGCCATATTCGCATTTCCGATATTGCACTATCAATAGCTATTTTGGCGACAGTTTTGACAACCACGTTCAGGTGTTCTCACTTTATCAACATTGTTGAGAGTTGCTTCGACATCCGCTTCGACAATAGCTTGCATGTTGTCTATGTCTTCAACTTTCTCAAAGGCTATCAACAATGCCTAGTTGGCTGTGATAGTCATCTATCTCGGACATGTCCCTAGAGTCGTGCACATCTCTTGTCTTCACATCTTGACTCCAAAATCTACATAAACATATCATAACACTTGTTAAGTTAGGACAAATAATTAAGTTGAGAATTTAACTCACATGCATAAGATATCATTAATATCACATTGTTTGAATGCATATACAAATGTATGAATTATATACGAAATAAAGAACTTTTCACTCGTAATCGTGTCCTCGACCTAAGTTTTGCTGTCCCTAGCAAAATAACAAAATTAATTAACCTAGGAGAGGAAAAAGAAACATAGATAAAAAAAAGAAAATCCTAACTTTTGTAAGAATCATGGTTGCACTTAGTACATGCAATAGGCCATTAAACCTATATGTTATCTTAGTGGACGAGTGCTATCTCGTAAGAGTTTCTAATAATGTTACCCACAAAGAGCAAGAATTGGAGGTTAAAGAACAAAATTAAGGTAAAATAAGGATAAACGCAAAAATCAAGAAACTACGAAAATCTATAAATATAAGAACAAACAAGAGAATGAAAAATATTTTTGATCCCTTCTATTTTATCATGCTCCACCAAGTATCCAAGTTTATTAACATTTCTAGGTTTTCAATCCTTGAATAAGATTTTGAATCAGTATCCTAACATCTCTTTATGAATCCTACAATCTTGTTTTGGACACTCATAGTTCTAGATTATTTACTCCTATGCACTCTTGTGACCGTATTATGACTCAATTCAACTTCAAATTCAGAAGTAGACTCATGAATTCTTTTATCCTTTTGATTTTTTTCTTTTTTCAAATATACACAATACTTATTGCTCATGTGAATTTCTATACCTTACGAGATACAAATATCCAATTACTAGGCTTATGTTTGTATTATCAGTCTATAAATACCAGTTGAGTGAACACACATGTTTCATGAGGCATAAGTGTTGCTAATGGAGCCCATTGCTGTAACGGGTTTCGGTCAACTGAAACAGGTCCAAAACTGGCCCAAACCCGTTATAATGTAATATATATATGGGGTGTGGTGCTAGGGTTTTGACAGAGCTGAAAAAAAAGAAGCCGAAAAACAGAGCCAAGGGTTTTTCTTCTTTATGCGGCTGCTGCTATTGATTTTTGTGGCCAAAAATAATAGTGGGTGGCTGCTGCTATTGATTATTTTTGGCCGGAGCAAAAATAAAATCAAGGAGGGACACAAAGGGCGGCTGCTATTGTTGAGGGCAGCAGAGCTTTCGGCCAAAGAAACAGTGTTGCCGAAGAATAGAAGGAAGGGGTTCGGGTGCTTTCTTTTGGATTTTCGGCAGTCGAAGCCAAGAGGTAAATCACTGCAACAAGAGGTTAGGATTTGATCTCAAAATCTTGCGTGATTTCTTTGTGATTTCTCTTGTGGTTGAGAACTAGAAAGTTGTAATCATTTTTTGATATAGTGGAAGTTTTTTGATCGTGTCCCCATGGACGTAAGCATATTGCCGAACCACGTTAAATCTGCGTGTTCTCTGTCTCTGCTATTTTTCTCTTCGGTTAACTATTTGATTCCGCTGATTGTTGCATTAGTATTATTCCGCTATCTTTTGCTAACAATTGGTATCAGAGCCCTGGTTCAGGTTAGATTTCACTCAGATCGGTGTTGATTTTGAGTGGGAGTTATGGCGGAAAATAGGAAGGAAAATATTAAAAAATTTGATGGGACAGATTTCTAATGGTGAAAATTGCAGATGGAAGATTATTTATATCAAAAGAATTTACATCAACCACTGTTTGGAGAAAAGCCAAAAAAGATGACAGATGAGGAGTGGGAATTGTTGGACAGGAGGGCTTTGGCGCAGATTCGATTGTACCTGATAAAGCAGGTTGTGTTCAACGTCTCCAAGGAGAAGACCACTTCAGGTTTGATGTCAGCGTTGGCTAAATTTTATGAGAAGCCGTCTGCTTCAAATAGACTGTTTCTAATGAAAAAATTGTTCAACTTGAGAATGCCTTCTGATAGTTCAGTTGTTAATCATTTGAACGAATTTAACACATTATGGGCACAACTTGAATCCTTAGATTTTGTCTTTACTGATGACATTAAAGCTTTGATATTTATGTGTTCATTACCGGATAGTTGGAGTAATGTTGTTATGGCCATCAGCAATTCTTCCAATACTGCTCTTAAATTCAATGATGTTGTGAGTACAATCATGAATGATGAATTAATGAAAAAGAGTATGGGTGAGAGCACAATTTCTACAAGTACTGCTCTGTCGGTTGATAATGACAGAAGGAAGGAAAGGGGTAGAAGTTTAAGCAGAGAGTCGAAGCAAAGAGGGAGATCACAATTTAAGGGGAAGTTCAAGAAAAAGTTAGTGTGTTGGAAATGTAAGACAAAGGGTCATATTAAGAAGGATTGTCTAAACAAAGGCAAGGAAGGAGCGAATGTGGTGAATCCAAGTAAAGAGTATGATGACTTGTGCTTATCTGCTCATACAGAATTGAGGTCAGATATGTGGTTTGTGGATTCAGGGGCTTCGTCTGCTCGCAGAGAATGGTTTGAGAATTATGTCCAAGGTGATTTTGGGCATGTGACTGTTGGTAATGGGCAGGAATGCAAGATTGGCGATAAAGGGACAATTCAGTTGAAGTTGCACAATGGTGGAAAGTTGCTTTTACAAGAGGTCAGGCACATACCAGATTTGAAGAAGAATTTGATATCTGTTAGCAAGCTGGATGACGAAGGTTATCAAATCTCATTTGAGAAGAAACAGTGGAAGATCAGTAAAGGAGCAATAGTAGTGGTCAAGGGTGAGAGAGTGAGAACTCTATATTTACTCTCAAGCTCGGTGGATCACGTTGTTTTTTTGGCCACCGTAAAGAATGAGAAGGCTACCTTATGGCATCAGAGGCTCGGTCACTTGAGCAAAAGCGGCATGAGGGTATTGCAATCCAGAGGTATGTTGACAGATATGAAAGATACTAACTTTGATTTCTGTGAGAACTGTGTGTTTGGAAAGCAGAAAATAGTTAGTTTTATGAAGGATGGCAAGGAGAAGAAAACCGAGAGACTGGAGTTGGTGCATATAGATGTATGGGGGTCTTCTTCGGCGAAGTCTCTTGGAGGTAATTCTTATTTTGTCACTTTCCTAGATGATGCAAGCAGGAAAACATGGGTGTTCGCACTTAAGCAGAAATCCGATGTCTTCAAGATCTTCAAGGTATGGAAAACTCTTTTTGAGAATGAAACAGGTTTGAAGGTGAAATTTCTATTGTCAGACAATGGTGGGAAATTTTGCAATAGAGAGTTTGATGACTATTGCTCTACCCACGGGATCAGGAGAGTAAAGACCGTACCGAGGACACCGCAACAGAATGGCGTGGCTGAGAGGATGAATAGAACTATTTTGGAGCGAGCTCGGAGTATGAGACTACAAGCAGGTTTGCCTTTGCAACTTTGGAGAGTCGCTGTAGATACGGCAGTCTATCTGATCAACAGGAGTCCAGCTAGTGGTTTAGATGGAGGAATTCCAGAGGAGGTGTGTTCTGGTAAGACTGTGAATTATTCATTCTTAAAAGTGTTTGGTTGTATAGCATATGCACATGTGGATCATGAGATGAGAAAGAAGCTTGATTCTAAATCTCAGAAGTGTGCATTCATTGGATACGGTGGCGACGAATATGGTTATCGCTTATGGGATTATGAGCATACAAGGTAATTCATAGCAGATATGTAGTATTTAATGAGGGCTGTATGTATAAAGACCGAACGGAAAGTAAGAGTGAGAAAACAGTGGAGAAAGAGCGCTTGGAGCTGGATGAGCCACAGGATGGGATGGATCCTATGGATAAAAGAAAGAAAGAAATACCTATATCTGAAGGAGAAGAAATGGCTACACCTGAGAATACACAAACTTCAGATGAGACCGAAAAGAAAAGAGAGCCCTTGACTGAAGTAGATGGTTCCAGTACTTTATCAGAGAGTGTTCCCACTTTGAGGAGGAGCACGAGGATAAGGAAGCCAACCCAAAAACTTTGTCTTCCATTATATCATGTTTTGTATACTGATGCAGGTGAACCAGAGAGTTACCAAGAGGTTATGCAGAATAAATTTCGTCTTAAGTGGGAGCAAGCCATGCGTGATGAGATGTCTTCTTTGGAGGAGAATCACACATGGAAATTGGTGAAGCGACCGGAAAAGATGAAAGTATTGCATAACAAGTGGGTATACAGAGTAAAACATGAGGCAGGAGGGACACAAATGTTCAAGGCTAGACTTGTGGTGAAGGGATACGGTCAGAGAAAATGTATTGACTTCAATGAAATATTTGCACATGTTGTCAAGATGACTTCTATCAGAGCAATACTAAGTATTTTGGCTGTGAAAAGATTGTATTTAGAGCAGCTCGATGTGAAGACTGCTTTCCTTCATGGTAATTTGGAGGAGGAAATATACATGGAACAGCCAGAGGGATATGAAGTTAAAGGAAAGGAGAATTGGGTATGTCGACTGAAAAGGAGTTTGTATGGGTTGAAACAAGCGCCGAGGCAATGGTACTTGAAGTTCGACAAGTTTATGTTGGATTCGGGTTTTGCAAGAAGCAATTCAGATCATCGTGTTTATCTACACAAGTTTAAGGATGGTAACTTTATTATACTTACTTTGTATGTAGATGATATACTTGTGGCAGGTACATGCATGAAGAAAATTAATGATCTGAAGAGAAAGTTAGCAGGGAGATTCTCTATGAAGGACATGGGTGATGCTAAACAACTTCTTGGAATGCAAATTACCCGAGATAAGAAAAGCAAGAAATTATGGTTATCTTAGGAGGGGTACATCAAGAAGATGTTGGAGAGATTCAATATGGAGAATGTAAAATCGGTAACTACAGCTCTTGGTGGTCAGTTCAAACTGTCAAAGGAGCAAGATGCTAAGACAGATGAGGAGACGAGACACATGGAGAATGTGCCTTATTCATCGGCCGTTGGGAGTCTCATGTATGCAATGGTGAATACAAGACCAGATATTGCACATGCAGTGGGAGTAGTGAGTAGATTCATGAAGAATCCTGGGAAGGAACATTGGCAAGCAGTGAAGTGGATTTTCAGGTATTTGAAAGGTACTTCAAATTATTGTTTGTGTTTTGGGGGTGATAACATTGATGTGCAAGGTTTTGTGGATTCGGACCATGCGGGTGATAGAGACAATGGCAGGAGCACCACTGGTTACGTCTTTACTGTAGGAGGGACAGCGGTAAGCTGGGTTTCAAGATTACAATCAATTGTTGCTTTATTTTCGACAGAAGCTGAGTATGTTGCAGCTGCAGAAGCAAGTAAGGAGTTTATCTGGTTGCAGCGATTGATGAGTGAGTTGGGTTTTGATGGAGTGGATTGCAGGTTATTCAGTGATAGTCAGAGTGCAATTCATCTTGCTAAGAACTCGGCGTATCATTCACGGACTAAACATATTCACTTGAGATATCACTTCATTAGATCCTTGTTGGAGGATGGTCAATTGAAGTTGGAGAAGATTGAGAGCAGTAAGAATTCTGCAGATATGTTGACAAAGCCAGTTGATGGGAAAAAGTTGAGCTATTGCTCAACTTTGGTGCATTTGTGTTGAATGCTGAAAGTGGGACTAAACAATCGAGGTAAAAAAAAAAAAAAACTTTGGACACTGGGATTATCATGAAAAGAGATTACATTTTTAGCAATAGGTCTCCAAGTGGGAGATTGTTGCTAATAGAGCCCATTGCCGTAACGGGTTTCGGTCAACTGAAACGATCCAAAACCGGCCCAAACCCGTTATAATGTAATATATATATGGGGTGTGGTGCTAGGGTTTTGACAGAGCTGAAAAAAAAGAAGCCGAAAAACAGAGCCAAGGGTTTTTCTTCTTTATGCGGATGCTGCTATTGATTTTTGTGGCCAAAAATAATAGTGGGTGGCTGCTGCTATTGATTATTTTTGGCCGGAGCAAAAATAATCAAGGAGGGACACAAAGGGCGGCTGCTATTGTTGAGGGCAGCAGAGCTTTCGGCCAAAGAAACAGTGTTGCCGAAGAATAGAAGGTAGGGGTTCGGGTGCTTTCTTTTGGATTTTCGGCGGTCGAAGCCAAGAGATAAATCACTGCAATAAGAGGTTAGGATTTGATTTCAAAATCTTGTGTGATTTCTTTGTGATTTTTCTTGTGGTTGAGAACTAGAAAGTTGTAATCATCTTTTGATATAGAGGAAGTTTTTTTATCGTGTCCCCGTGGACGTAGGCATATTGCCGAACCACGTTAAATCTGCGTGTTTTTTGTCTCTGCTATTTTTCTCTTCGGTTAACCATTTGATTCCGCTGATTGTTGCATTAGTATTATTCCGCTATCTTTTGCTAACAATAAGTACCCTACTACTTAGTATTTACTTTCTTTATTGGGATCCTTGACTTAATACTAAGCTCACAGTTTATTATTTTATTTTCTTCCGAAGGACTACAAGGATTTCCATAAAGCTTTTTCTCATCCTTATTTGCTTTCACGAAACATTATGTTCGTGAGTTGGGTGAATATTTGTATTTAATTTAAAGTGTCAAAGTACTTTATTGTTGTAATTGTTGTATCTTAGTTTGCAATTAAAAATAATTAGGAAATACCTATCATCTATATTTCACTCTAAAATATTAACCTCAAATTATTCTCGTTCTTAATGTTGGTTTCTCTCTTTATGTTGAGTTTTTTTTTAATCCTACATATATTATAATAGTATTGACCTAAGTGTATCGTGTTCTCCACACCCCAACCTTTACTATGTAGTGTTCTCAATGTTGATGATTAATTTCGATACAAAGTGTTTGAGAACAAATATAAGAATTGAGGAGAGTGAAAGAAATAAGCCTTATCGTAAGCTGTAAACCATCTCTAAAAACAAACCACTATTAGCAATAAAAGAAAAACAAAAAATTTATTCAAAATGTACACATACACAAAAAAGTGTTGTGGTCAGTTATTTTAAGTCAATGGTGGAGAATCCACTAGATTGGTGGATTCCTTCGCATGAGATTGGAGCTCTAAGAAATGTTTCAACCATTTTCCATTTACTTTTCATGCTCTAAGAAATGTTTCAACCATTTTCCATTTACTTTGAATGCATGATCTGTTTTGGGATATCTTGATTGTGCTGTAAAGATACACTATTTTCATAATGAAAGGCCCAGTCCAACGAGAGCCCATTTTTCTAAGAAATAAAGGCACAAGTGAATCATATAGGAGTAGGATGACTTTTATTTTCTCTTTGAAGATATGCACGTATCATAAATATTGTGTTTTAGTTCATTTTACTCATTCAACTGAAACTTACATAATAGGCTTTTTGTGTTTAAGTCAAGATTCATGGTTTTTAAATCCCAATAAGTTTTATGCTCAAGTTCTAATGGGGATAATAAGCCTTACTATGCACTAGACGATATAGAGACATGCCAAGGGCTGTCTTTTAAGCAGTTTGATACACCCAAAGAGCATTGATCGATCGTAAGGACCAAACTTCGCAATTTGGATTAACTGTTTTTTCTAAGATTTGTTTAATCTCCTAATTGTCTAGTTCTGCTTGACCATTCGATTGGGGATGATAAGGTGTTTAGACTTTGTGAATTATACTATATTTTCGCATTAGGTTCACAAAAGTTCTGCTATAGAAATTGGAGCCCACATTGCTAATGATTGCTTTTGGAACCCAAATTTAGAAATATTTATTCTTTTAAGAATTTAATTATAGTTTGCTGGTCATTAATTTTGCAAGTGATGACTTCTATCATTTGGAGACATAATCAATGGCGACAAGAATATGCAAGTATCCACCAGAAGATGGAAAATGACCATGAAATTGATGCCCCAACAATCAATGATCTTGATAGTGAGGATTGGTGTCAAAGGCATGTCACTCCTTTGTGTCAAAGCACCCTATTTTTGGCATTCTTCATAACATTTACAGAAATCATGGGTATATCTGAATATGGTAGGCCAATAAAGCCCATATTGTGAGTATTTTTGCAACAGTCTTTATGGACGAAAAGTGATTTGCAACGTTCTATATGGCATAATGTTATAATACTCTAGATCTCATCATCAGGCATACAACGCCTAATGATTTGATCGGAGCAATACCTAAAAAGTTATGGGTCATTATAAAATAAACGGCATATCTCATAAAGAAATTTGTGTTTCTATTGTGTACTACACTATTGTGGCACCTCTCCTGCAACCATATAATTGACTATATCAGCAAATTAAGGGGTTGAACGTAGAGAAAATTACTGCTCTTCAGGGAAAGAATCCATAATGGGTAGTTCATCTCTTTCAAATATCAACTGAGAAAAGTAGTCAGCAACCACATTCTCTACTCTCTTTTTATCCCTTATTTTATGGTCAAATTTCTAAAGAGGAGTACCCATCGGATCAGATACGGTTTGGCATCCTTTTTAAAAAGCAACTACTTCAACACCGAGTGATCTATAAAAACAAAAAGATGAACGAAGAATATAAGAATAGAATTTATCTAGTGCAAATATTACCGCAAGATGCTCCTTTTCCGTAGTTGTATTGTTCATTTGAGTGTCATTTAGCATATTGCTAGCGTAGTGAACAAAGTATAGCTTCTTATTCCAGCATTGTCCAAGTACTTCTCCGATGGCATAGTCTCTTGCGTCACACATTATCTAAAATGGGAGGGACCAACTTAGAGATTGCATTATTAACGTGGAAATGAGTATCTCTTTCAATATATTGAATGCTGCCTGACATGCCAGCATCCATTCAAACTAACATCTTGCACGAGAAAGTGAGACAAGGGTATAACAATATTCCTAAAATTCTTAAAAAACCTTCTGTAGAAACCAAGATGTCCTAAAATGTCTTAAACCATTTTAGGGTTGATATGTGGAGATAGATTAGTCCCTACATAGTCCCTACCTTTAGATCATACGATGTACCCCAAAACTATCCCTATTTAACTAGAAAATGGCATTTCCCTAATTTAAAGTAGATTCTTTTGTTCACAATTTGTCAACACTTCTTCCAAATTGTCCAAACATGATTCAAAATTGTCTCCAAATACCAAGAATCCATCTGTAAAAATCTCAAAATAATTCTCCACTTATTGCTTAAAATACTAATCATGCATCATCAGAAAGTAGCAGGGACATGGCATAATCCAAATGTCATTCTCCTAAAGGCGAAGGTTCCAGAGCAGGTGAAAGTAGTTTCTCTAGGGCAATTTTGATCTGACAGTATCTAGAATAACCATTTAAAAGCAGTTAGATTCATGCCCTACTATTTTCTCTAGGATCTAGTCTAAGAGTTGTAATAGAAAATGCTTTTCTGGTTACCTTGCTCAACTTCTGAAAATCCATACACATGCACCAGCTCGTAGCATTGCGAGTCGGCACCATGTCTCCATCCTCGCTCCAAATCATCGTTATCCCACTCTTCTTAAGGACTACCTAGATTAGACTTTGCCCACTTACTATTTGTGATTGGGTAGATGATACCGGTATCTAAAAACTTCAAGACTTCACCCTTAATCACCTTCTTCATTGCAGGATTCAATCTGCACTGCATCTGTCTGTTGAACTTGGCGTCATCCTCTAACGCTATCGGATGTGTTCATATAACAGGGTCTATACTCTTAGCAATTGTCATATTCCAACCTAGAGCGCCCTTATGCATGCGGAGTACAAAAAGCAATTGTTCTTTTTGATTTTCTGCAAGTTATGCTGAGATGACCCCCATAAATATTTTCTTTGGTCCCAAAAATGCATACTTAAGTTCTCAGGTAGAGGTTTAAACTTAAGAGAAGAGGGTTTAAGTCAAGATGGGATCAATTTTTTTTGCAGTGGAGATAACTCTTTGAATATTTTCTTTCATGATATCCAACCTGCAATGTACATATATTGAGTATTATTTAGATAGTCAATGAATTGATAAATATCATGTAAATTAATTTTTTTTTAATAAACTGCATGTCTATTACAAGTGCCATCTCTAATGGATCGAGATGCACAATGACATGATGGTTACTTCTTGGCAAACTTTTTCGATTAAATTGACCTCATCTGCCTTCGCATCCATGCTAGATTGCTTGCAAAAATTGAATATGTTGAGCTCTACAGTTATGTTTCCAAATGACAACTTCATTCTAGCAATTGATGACTGCGCTAGCTATTGCTAGAAACAATCATCCAAGTATGACTAGGATTTGCTAATGTGCGTTAGTAACACTCTCTGAAAATTGGCCATACAAAATCAAACCACCCAAATAAGTATCACTTAACCATAACATATACCACATTGTATAATATGATAGTAAAAATAGTCCTAGGAAATGATACAAAAAAAAACTTGATACGACTTGATTTGTATACTCCTAAGTGCATGAGAGTGACAAGTAATACTTGGAAGTCAATTTAAGAATTTTCCCTCAAGGATTTTGTACCTAAAGAGAAGACACTTCAATAAAAGAGTTATGGTTAAGGAAAAATAAGACTTTATTGTAGGCAAAGAGATTCTTAAATAATTCAAAAATAGTGAAGAGAATTATCATCATAGATGAGATAACTCCACAAGATCTTTTACTGGTTAGTTAACTGCTTATTTTGTCTTGACTAAACTGATCACATGTTCTAATTTAATTGGAAAATAATTCTTTTAAGCACACAATTCTAAATAGTAATGTTGTTATCAGGTTAATCCAACAACTTAGTCCAATATGAAAATTTGTAATTAGATATAAGAATACTCTATAAATAAAAAGAAATATTATTCAAAGGACAAGTATATGCCATGCCTTTTACGTTTATGACATATCAAAGTCAAATAATAACTATACTATCAAGAAATAGAAAGAACTAAGTTCATATTTTTACCATATAATATTGATAGGAAACTTAAATAAGATTATATAATTATAAAAAATCCAAAAGCAAGTCAAGACTAAACTAGATTAGAGATCAAGGGAGGGACCCAATACTGGATGAGATTATTTACTCATGGCCATCATGATCATTAAATAAAAAGAGAGGAATCTTTTATTTTCAAACTCACAAAAGAGGAAGAGGTAACAATCTTCAATATCTCAAAGAGAAAGAAAAACTCAATAGAAAAACTAACTATTAATCAATCTCCCCCCTCTACATACATGATATAAGGGGTATCTTTATCCCCCAGGCTGAGTTACAAAACAACAGTGTTTTGAGTACATAAAACTCTGCTTTATCAAAATCTTTAGGTTGTATCCACGTATCTGACATTGTGTTGTCGACAACAACTTTGACAACCACACTTAGGTGTTCTCAGTTTATCAGCACTACCGATAATGGCTTCAATAGGCACTTCAATAGCGGCTTGTAGGTTGGCTCAATTTTCAATTTCCTCATGGGTTATTGACAATGCCAAGTTGGTTGTCGATGGTCATCTATCTAGTGCATATTTCCTGAGCCAAGCATCTCTCTTATCTTCACATCATGACTCCAAAATCTACAAAAATACATTAAAGCACTTGTTAAATTAGGACAAACACTCAAGTTGAGAATTTTACTCAGATGCATAACATATTATTAATATCAAATTATTCAAGTGCTAAAGTGGATTATGAGTATATAAATTATATATGAAGTATCACACTTTTCATTCATAATCAATTATTATTATGTGATTAATTAAGTTGGGACATGGACTTTGACTATTTGATGCAGCAATACATAAATTGAAACGTGATGCATGAAAATTGACATGGCATGATACATGACACCATAATCTTGATACAAACTACATGTAACACTTAATTTATATAATTACGGGATGGAAAAATTGAATAGCGTAACCATACACATATTTTAGGAGATACATGTTGACATTGGTGCTGGCAGTGAAAATTTCTAAGTTAAAAGGATTTTCCACAACAGAACGCGGAGCCAATTCAATAGCCCCGTGTTTGGTTATATTAACCCTGCGTTTGAATAAAACGCGGAGATGTTTAATAGCTCTACGTTGATTCCGCAGTCTGGCTTGTATTAGCCTCGCGTTTGAGTAAAATGCGGAGATGATCAATAGCTCCGCGTTAGCTCCGCGTTTTGGTTATTTAGCGTCGCGTTTTGATGCGATTAAAGCTCCGCGTAAGCAGATAACCAGAATCTCAAATTGATTGAGATTATGATTCTGGGCCTATCCAAATACCCGAATAAAGTCTAATCAGAATTCCATCAAAACTAAGATATTTGATTGGAATCCTTGATGAATGCGAGTTCTATTTAGACAGAAACTCTTGCATTAACCTGGGGCTATAAATACCTTCCTGGTGAAACCCTAAGGGTCTTCTTTTTGGCATCGGAAGTTTCCTATCGATCCTTTGGCAATTCAAGTACGCGAGAGAGCCTTGAAGCCTTTGCTGATCATCTTCTGAAATCTTGGAGAATTCAAGTTACGCACAGAGCCTTGAGTTCGTGAAGATCAGAGAAAATCACCATCTTCTTTCTGGAGTTCTTGAGAAGTTCGAGTTACGCGAGAGAGCCTTGAACAAATCAAAACCAGAGAAGATCGTCTATAGTCAGCCGATATCATATCTTTAAAAGAGAAGATTTCAACGTACCGATCGTCAAAAGGAGCTGCTTGACAGATCCCATCGCCACAGATCCCACAATATTGTAAAAGAGAGAGCGATAAATATAAAATCCTCTCGTTTGTTCTCTTTATATCTTGTTCACTTTCATTGCAATTTAATCTAATTCGATGGAAGGAAGCGAAGGAACTTTTGCGACGAACAAACTGGCGACCATAGTGGGAGCCATCTCTTTCACTGATGAAGAGATTGTGGCACAATCGGACGTTGACTTGATCGGATCCGAAGTAGAAACGCTGGTCGTTGAAATCGACCAGGAGAAGTACGAGGAGTTCCTCTCCTCCGGATCAGGTGACTTGGATGAGACACGACACTATCGTCGCATGTACTCCAATGCCCGAGTGACGGGTAGAAAGGTATCCACCGAGAGACGGGGATCCTTGGAGACTGCGGCTATAGAGCCGGAGTTCACACAAGAAATCCTAGCCGAGGAAGAGCTTCCGATTGCCGAAGAAGACATGGGAACTGGACTGACCAGGACCCAACTCCGGAACAGGAACCGGAGGGCGAGGCGTAGAGCCCTCAAAGCCCGCCTTGGACGCGGAGCTAACTCTAGAGGACGCGAGGCTATGGTCCCTCGCAAATTGGCTCGCGCTACCCGCGAGACCAATCTCTACCGTGTTAAACGCGAAGATACAACTTGCCTTAAAAGTAAGGAAAAGCCAGCGTGTGATTTTCCACGCGAGGCTGGTAATACTGGCGAGTTACGCAAAATTCCTGACACTCGCGAGTTACGCGAGTATAAAGATTATTCAAAGCCAGCGTGTGATTCTCCACGCGAGGCTATTACTGTGCCTAGCGAGAGACGCGAAGCCAGTAAGGGTTGCGCTAGTCGCAGAATACCCAACACTCGCGAGTTACGCGAGTATAAAAATTATTCAAAGCCAGCATGTGATTTTCCACGCGAGGCTATTACTGTGCCTAGCGAGAGACGCGAAGCCAGTAAGGGTTGCGCTAGTCGCAGAATGCCCAACACTCGCGAGTTACGCGAGTATAAAAATTATTCAAAGCCAGCGTGTGATTCTCCACGCGAGGCTATTACTGTGCCTAGCGAGAGACGCGAAGCCAGTGATACTTGCAATAAACGCAAGACTTCTGACACCCACAAGGAACATGAGGATGATTGGCAGATAGTTGTCAGTCGTAAAAACCGTGCTAAGCGCGAAGCTATGATCTGCGTTAATCGCAAAGATAAGCCAGCGTGCAAGAACTTTCCTTCACGCGGGGCTATTATTCCAGAAGCTAAACTTCCAAGGACACACCAAGCCAGCGAGAAACGCGAGGCTAGTGTGGATAAGCGCGGAGCTATTCTTCAGGCCCGCGATGTGAAACGCGAGGCTATTCCTAAGCCACGCGAGGATCAGTCCGACCCCAGAGTCAGGGTTGATCAATCAAAGAAGCTTCAGTGGATTCCTAAACACTCTCAAGAGTTGAATGGACCTCTTGATTTCATGGCTAGAGGCACTGACCTCAGGGAGCATCTCTCTAAGAAGAGAGGCATAGACCAACTTCAAGTTGAACATAGTTGCCATTGCCAGCAACTTGTGACAGCAGTATCTACTGTGATGGACAATTGCGGCTGCAGTAAGAGCAGGATGTATGTATTTGATCGACTAACCGAGTCAGACAAGAGCCTTACTAAGAAGCCAAAGACTGCTTCCCTGAAACAAGGGAGAGCCGTAACTTCCAACATGGTGGGAAAATGGAAGAAAATTGCAGAAACGGATGATGATTCAGAATCGAGTGATGAAGAACCTCATCGTGTTACTCGACTAAGATCAGGAGCCATCCCGCCCCGAAATTATAAGAAGCTCGCAGGGTGTTCTTACGACGAGGACAACGACAATTCCACTATAGCCTCGCCTCCATCCTCTACATCGTCTCAACTGCAGAAGTCAGCGTCGCATATGGCGGATAAGACTGACGATATCAATCAGAGATTTGAAGCTCAAGAAAAAATGATTCGAGAGCAGCAAAAGATGATTGAAGGTCTTAAGAGCATGCTATCGAGATTCGTGGAAGATAATACCAAAAGGGGCAAAGAAACTCTGAATGAAGAAGAACAGGAAGAGAAAGCCCACTCGATGCATGAGGAAGAGGATAGATTTTCTTTCCATGATCCGCATGGGGAGAAGATAGAAAAGCTCCAGAATCAACTCGAAGTTTTGATGCGTAAAAAGGAGTTGAAAGAAGCAGGGGTCTCAAGACCATATCCTCCTGAATGGGACATGATACCTTACCCACCGAAGTATAAGCCGCTCAGATTAGAGCCATACGACGGAAAAGGATCGCCCAGCCAGCATATATATTACTTTTTATCCCAAGCAGGACACTTAATGGGTAATGATCCCATCATGACCAAAGTATTTGTAAGTACTTTGCGAGGGCCTGCCTTCACCTGGTTCATGCAGTTGCCCCCAGGTACTATTAATACCTGGTTAGATGTTGAGAAATTATTTCTCTCACGTTACTTCGAGGATGACACCGAGATTACGGTTCATTCCCTTCTTGCAACTAGGCAAGGAGAACAAGAAACGGTTAAAGATTTCATAGAAAGGTTCCGGGAGAAGTCCGTACATTGTAAACACAGAATGATCCAGGAAACTCTAGTCGAGACCTGTCGGCACAACCTTAAGACCAATGTGCTCCTCAAAATGGGGGCCGTAGAGTCCAAGACGTGGAGGGATTTGCTCAAACAAGGAGAGCAAGTTGAAGACTTGATTCGCCGAGTTGAGGAATCCCGCGGGACAAGAAATGCTGGGGGTACTAAGCCATATATCCAAAACAACAGCAATAAGAATAAAGGGAAAGCAGTCATGTCGTCAGAAGCTGCTCCTCAGAAAACCGGTCCTCCGCCAGAGCCAAAGCCTCAAGGACAGCGAGGATCAAGGCAAATCAGACCGCAACAAGAAAGGAATTACACTTTCAAGGCGGAACAGACGCATATCCTCTTTCACCTGCTCCAGAAGAAGGGAATGCTAAAACTTCCGGAGAATAAGAAGCCAGAAGATGCGGGTAAGACTAAAGATCCCAATTACTGTCTTTATCACCGGAATGTTGGGCACCCTACCAGGGATTGTTTTCCCCTTAAGAACAGAATCCAAGCACTAATAGAGGCTGGAGTTCTGACGCTTAAGGAAAAACAGAAGAAAGTCACTGCCAATATGGCAACCATAATGGTTGGAACCCACGAGTTTCCCGCAGGAGTGACCCCAATCCCTAAGGGTAAGATGGTCACGAAGAATCTTGATCCGCACAACAAAGCCCAAGAGGGACTTGTCCCCGTAACAACCCAAAAGGGGGAAGCTATGTGGGTTCACCCCGACTTGTTGGAAGATGAACAATGGACTACTTCAAGAAGTCAAGGGAAGAAACAGGCTGTTAATGCCATTTCTGCAGATATAAAGGAAGAATATATAGCTTCGGGAGCCTTCACAGATTTTGAAGAAGAACCCGAAACTATGGCCACCCATCAAGATGGGGCAGGCCCTTCCGGTACTCGATCTGGAAAGACATATCTTAAGGACTACACTAGAGTGGATCCAAAAGATATCTATGCAGAACTCGCAAAGCCTGCGAAGCAGAAAGGACTTCGTTTCCAGAAGAATCCTACCAGAGATGAAGGAGCCAAAGAAACCCCCTTCAAGTTTGACATAATTGCGCAGTTGGCTAATATCCCAGCGCGAGTGACGCTTTACGAATTGTTGAGATTATCAAAATCAACACGTGAAGCTCTAAGAGAGGCCTTGGCAGACTCTGAGTCGTTCCTAACTCAGATTGTCGAGCCGGCCATCGAAGAGCAGGACTCTTGCCCCCACTGTCATCAAGTGAGGAGGCAAGTCCCACAAATCATCTTCTCTCCAGAAGATATGCAGGTGAGGAATATAAAGCATAATAGGCCTTTATATTTCACTGGATATGTCGGGTCCACAAAAGTGGACCAAATTCAGATTGATCCAGGTTCTGCACTCAGTATCGTGCCCAGTAGATTGATGCAGCTGTTGGGGATTTTCCTTCATCGCTTGACACCAACACACACTACCATCTATGGATTCAATGCTAATAATAGCCATCCTCTTGGTAAGATCCGATTGCGGTGTCAAATTGGAGACTTGAAAACGGAGGTTACATGCTACGTAATTGATGCTGATACCTCCTACAATATTTTATTGGGGCGACCTTGGATCCACTCTCATATGATAATTCCGTCGACTCTTCACCAGTGCATGAAATATTGCGATGAGGAAGGAGAGGTCCGGACACTAATTGCTGACAAGCAGCCATTCAAAGGGTTGGAAAATTACTTCACAGATGCTGCACTCTACAAGCCAGCACATGAAGCCTCCAATGACAGTCTTAGCAAGTCTCCAAAGCCCGACGACAGTGGCAATGAAGCCGACACTGAGTACAAGCTTCTTGGAGAAGATAATGGGGGTGATTACGAAATCAACCCTCACCTAGATCTTAGCTTAGGTCTTGATAATATAGTGGATGTAATAGAAAGTGAATGGGTTATTAATGAAAATGTAAAGCTAGTCTACGAGCATGCTGTAGCTACTGAGTCTGAGCCCTCTTGTACCTCCACCGAAGCGGATGGCCTGACCGAACTTGAAGTTATGGCGGCATACCATTTGCCCCTCAGGTCTTCCCTCCTCTCTCAATTAAAAATAACCGAGGATCAAGGGCACTTCTTTGAAGTGCCTCCCCGACAGAAGTCCCAAAGGCCGATCAGGTTCGGCAAAGTGGCCACGTCGCCTCGACAGAGACAAAGTAGTGAAAGTGATGAACAAACATCACCTCAATTTCACTTATATGAGCAAAGGTCCAGACAGATGATGGAGAAAATGGGATATAATTTTACCCAGAAGCCGGGATTAAACTTTGGAAAAGGGCGGCGGAATCTGATACCCTCGTTTAGACCGAGAGGAAAGAGCTCTGATTATTATCAGAAGACCCGCAGGGGGTTGGGTTATGTATCTACTCCACCCTCGTCACCATTAAATGATGAAGAGAGTTCTTCGGCCAAAGAAGAAACATCTTCACCAGATCATGATTCAGATATAAGCACCGGTGCTTGGTTTCAATCTTTGACAATCAATATGGTTTCAGTCGCGCCAGAAAGTGACGAGGAACCAATTGACGTTCAAGACGATGCTTGGGCCAGGCATATGGACACTCTCTGGGATGTCCGCTTTGAACAGCGTGACCCGCCCACAGAAGACAAATTAATACAGGTTAACATGGGAACGGAAGAAAATCCGAAACCCATTTTCATAAGCGACATACTAACTCTTTTAGAAAAAGAGGAACTTATATCCCTTATCAAAGAGTATATAGATGTGTTCGCATGGAGTTATGAAGATATGCCTGGGCTTGACCCTCAAATTGCCACACACCGGTTAAATATAAAAGAAGATGTCAAACCTGTTAAACAGCAACAGAGGCGTTTTCGACCAGAATTGATGGAGGCAATAGTTACTGAGGTCAACAAGCTTATACAATCCGGGTTCATCCGTGAAGAACAACACCCAGACTGGGTGACAAACATAGTGCCAGTTCGCAAAAAGAATGGCAAAATCCGGATATGCATTGACTTTCGAGATCTGAACGCTGCATGTCCCAAGGATGAATTTCCACTCCCCATCACCGACGTGATGATCGATAATACTTGCGGTTATGAGAGGATGTCCTTTATGGATGGCTTCTCAGGTTATAACCAAATCAAGATGCACCTGGATGATGAAAAGCATACAGCTTTCAGAACGCCACAGGGGGTATACTGTTATACGGTGATGCCATTCGGATTAAAGAATGCAGGTGCCACTTACTAACGCGCAATGAGCGCCATATTCAAAGAACACCTACGCAGAACAGTGGAGTGCTATGTGGATGACTTAGCAGTTAAAAGTAAAGACAAAGAAGATCATCTTCACGATTTAAGAGTGGTCTTCGATCTTATGTGGAAATATCACTTGAAGATGAATCCTACCAAGTCGTTCATGGGGGTATCCAGCGGGAAGTTTCTAGGGTTCGTAACTTCAAAAGGAATTTTTCTCGACCCGGAAAAGGTAAAAGCGATTAGCGAAATGCCGCCTCCCCGCAATCTTAAGGAATTAAGGGGATTACAAGGAAAGCTCGCTTATATTCGACGCTTCATATCCAACTTATCTGGACGATGCCAACCATTCTCCAAACTTATGAAGAAGGGAGTGTCCTTCATATGGGATGAGGCATGTCAGCAGGCATTTGATGACCTCAAGGAGTACCTTACTAAGCCTCCTGTACTAATGGCACCAGCCCCTGGGCAGCCCTTCCTTATATATATAAGGGCCATGGATAATGCTTTAGGAGCATTACTTGCTCAATATAATGAGCACGGCCATGAACATGCCCTCTACTATTTAAGTAGAACAATGATTGGGGCCGAACAGCGGTATACCCCGATTGAAAAAGAATGTTTAGCCCTAGTGTTTGCTGTTCAGAAAATGCGACACTACCTTTCGGGGCAAACAATTCATGTCATATCACGGGTTAATCCCCTGAAGATTCTGATGACAAAACCAGGATTCTTGATTGGCCGATTGGCAAAGTGGGCGCTCTTACTATCGCCCTATGACATACATTTTGTCCCTCAAAAGGCCATGAAGGGACATGCAATCGCTGATTTCCTTGCAGACCATCCAATTTGGTCCAAATTAAAGCAGACATCAGAAGTCAACACAGTTACCGAAGAACAGCCTTGGCAAATGTTCTTTGATGGTGCCGCAAGACGATTTGCTGCTGGAGTGGGGGTTGTACTAATATCCCCACATAAACATATATTGCCTAACAGTTACTCATTAACAGAACCGTGCACTAATAATGTAGCGGAGTACAATGCGCTTATTATCGGCTTAAAAATAGCTCTGCAACTGGGGGTGAACCATTTAGAGGCATATGGAGATTCTAAGCTCATTGTCAATCAGATGACAGGTGAGTATGAAGTCAGACATGAAGCCCTCATCCCCTATCATCAGCTAGCTATTGAGCTAGCAGGATATTTTGAACAATTATACATATATCACGTATCTCGAAACGAGAACATTTATGCAGATGCTCTTGCCGCATTAGCCGCAACGCTGGCAATCCCGCCAGGTGAAGCTAAAAGCATCACCATTGGTAGTAGAGAACTCCTCCACCCAGATGTGGTATCTCAAGCCGAAGAGGTATGCCAGACTGGCTTAAAATTAGAACCCCGTGATTGGCGATTTCCGTTTATGGATTATGCCTTGCATGGGATATTACCAGAAGATCCTAAGGAAGCCACCTCAATAAAGAGGAAGGCCCAAAGATTTCATTACGACCAAAAACTTCAGACTTTGTATAGAAAGTCAAGAGGTGGTCTATTGCTACGCTGCATATCGAAAGCGGAAGCAGAACAAGTGCTGAAAGAAACACATGATAGAATATGTGGAGCTCATCAGCCCGGTCCCAAACTTGGAGACCGTATAAGAAGGCTAGGGTACTACTGGCCGAGCATGGTTACGGAAGCAATGGCATACGCTAAACGATGTCATGCATGCCAAATATATGCCAATTTTATTCATCAACCCCAAGAATACTTGCACAATACCGTCGCAAGCTGGCCATTTGAAGCCTGGGGAATGGACATTGTGGGGCCCATAATTCCCCCGTCATCCAGAGGACATCAGTTTATTCTTGCAATAACCGATTATTTTTCAAAATGGGCCGAAGCCGTACCCATGAAAGAGGTGAAGACGACAGATGTGATCAAGTTCGTCAAGCATCATGTCATTTACTGATTTGGCGTCCCTCGACGGATCATTCATGATAATGGTCCGCAATTCATTAGTCAGGGATTCTCCAGATTCTGCAACAAATTCAGAATCAAAGATATCGCTTCTACACCATATAACCCTGCGGCTAATGGGTTAGCTGAAGCTTTTAACAAGACGATCATCAAACTCCTTCGGAAGTTCGTCTCTTCTAATAAACGAGATTGGGATGAAAAGCTAGGAGAATGCCTGTGGGCTTATCGCACCACCGTTCGCACCCCGACTAAAGTTACCCCGTTCTCTTTGGTTTACGGAAGTGAGGCTGTCTTGCCTCTTGAAATCCAGATACCATCATTAAGAGTGGCTTTAGCCACAAAGATGACGACAGAAGAGCGCCATCAGCAAAGATTGCAAGAACTAGAGGCGTTAGATGAAAAACGTCTCAGGGCTCAACAGCAGATTGAGTTGTATCAAGCCCGAATATCTCAAACGTTCAATAAGAACGTCAAACCAAGGACCTTTAAGCAAGGAGACTTGGTTCTGCCTGTTAAAAGGCCAATGGTGCTAACCCACAAGACTAAGGGTAAGTTTGAACCCAAGTGGGAAGGACCGTTTGTTGTGGAGACAGTATACTCCAGTGGAGCCTATCGCTTAATGAATCAAGATGGCGACAGAATGATGATGCCGATCAATGGCAAATTTCTGAAGAAATACTATTCTTAGTAACCCTGGAGAAACGCGTCTTCTTTTCTTAGGCATGCGCAGTGTGCGCCTCTGACCTAAAACTTGGTGTGTCTGGTTCTCAAGTTCGAACCACCTCCAGTCTCTTTTCTTAGGCATGCGCATTGTGCGCTTCTGACCTAAACCTGGTGCGTTTGGTTCTCAAGTTTGAACCACCTCCAGTCTCTTTTCTTAGGCATGCACATTGTGCGCCTCTGACCTAAACCTAGTGCGTTTGGTTCTCAAGTTTGAACCACCTCCAGTCTCTTTTATTAGGATGCGCAGTTTGGCGCCTCTGACCTAAGCCTGGTGCGTTTGGTTCTCAAGTTTGAACCACCTCCAGTCTCTTTTATTAGGATGCGCAGTTTGGCGCCTCTGACCTAAACCTGGTGCGTTTGGTTCTCAAGTTTGAACCACCTCCAGTCTCTTTTCTTAGGCATGCGCATTGTGTGCCTCTGACCTAAACCTGGTGCGTTTGGAGTACCCAGTTCAAGTTACGCGAGAGAGCCTTGAACCGCCTCCAGTTTGGTTCTCAAGTTTGAACCACCATCAGTCTTTTCTTGGGCATGCGCAATTTGGCGCCTCTGACCCAAACCTGGTGTGCTCAGTTCTCAAGTTTGAACAGCCCCCCTCCAGTCTCTTTCTTTTAGGCATGTGTAATTAAGCGCCTCTGACCTAAAAGATATGAATTGCCCAACGCCGACTAGACAATGGGAAGAGAACCAGTTTCTCGCCAACCCATCATACTGGGGTAAAAGTATGAATTGCCCAACGCCAACTAGGCAATGGGAAGAGAACAAGTTTCTCGCCAACCCATCATACTGGGGTAAAAGTATGAATTGCCCAACGCCAACTAGGCAATGGGAAGAGAACTAGTTTCTCGCCAACCCATCATACTGGGGTAAAAGTATGAATTGCCCAACGCCAACTAGGCAATGGGAAGAGAACGAGTTTCTCGCCAACCCATCATACTGGGGTAAAAGTATGAATTGCCCAACGTCAACTAGGCAATGGGAAGAGAACGAGTTTCTCGCCAACCCATCATACTGGGGTAAAAGTATGAATTGCCCAACGCCAACTAGGCAATGGGAAGAGAACAAGTTTCTCGCCAACCCATCATACTGGGGTAAAAGTATGAATTGCCCAACGCCAACTAGGCAATGGGAAGAGAACAAGTTTCTCGCCAACCCATCATACTGGGGTAAAAGTATGAATTGCCCAACGCCAACTAGGCAATGGGAAGAGAACAAGTTTCTCGCCAACCCATCATGCTGGGGTAAAAGTATGAATTGCCCAACGCCGATTAGGAAATGGGAAGAGAACGAGTTTCTCGCCAACCCATCATGCTGGGGTAAAAGTATGAATCGCCCAATACCGATAAAGTAAAGGAAAGAGGAAAAGTTTGGCATTTAAGCCCAAACGTACTCCTCGACAACTCACCATGTTGAGGGGAATAACATGGCTAGCCCAACTCAAACGGTAGTTGGTAAAGGCTAATCAAATCCGTTAATAGCTGGGGGTTTGCTAAAAATCCCATATTAAACTTTAATTTTTACTTCGGCTCGAGAAATTGAGCATAAACGGTACCGAGATAAATCGTTTTGACGGCATGTTATTTGTTGGGCAAGCAAATTTGTTTTGAAGCCGGCAAATAAAAGAGTCAAAAGAATCATCTTTATTAAAAAGGTGAAGATACAAAAAGAGTTTCAAAGAAACATCGTAAGGTTATCTCTCTCCTGTTTACGAAGTTCTTATTACAAGGAAGATAAAAGCGTAAAGAGAGATGAAACTATTGGCCTCCCAGGAGTCTCAATTGGTTTATTGTCTCGTCCAAATTTCTACGATGAGAAGCCTCCACGGTTTGCTGAGCTTGCCTACGCAACTCATCATCATTTATTGTAAGTTGTTGCTGACGAGATTCTTCTATGGCACGATTCCTGGCCATCTCTTCCTGCTGAATCTGCTCCTGCTGGACAAGCAACATCTCCCGCTTCTTGACAGATTCTCCTAATCGGAGTTCATTTTCTATCAAGGTGGCCCGAGCTCTGGCAATCGTCTCCTGGGCTTTAGAGATGGCCGCCTGACCTTCCTCAATTCCAAAGTTTACCCTCTGCAGGTCGCCAAGAACGGATTCCCGACTGGCCTGGAGCTCTGTCAGTTCCTGAGACCATCTCTCCTCCTGCTGCCTTAAAATATTTCATTGAGATAAGGATTCTGCTCGAAGCCGCGCCAGCTCTATCTCAGTGATCGCCTCCACATCCGCCTGACGGAGTGTGTGTAGCGTGGTCACCTGCTCTTCTAAGGCTGCAAGGCGGGCCCGGTATGGAGTTGCTCGATCTTGTCCACCGAATTCTTTGATATTTCCTAAATAGCGGAGTAACAGTGGACGTGCGAAGTTGAAGAAATCGTGGCCAGCAAGAACCATCTCGACACATCTTCTTAACAAATGCATAAAATCCTCGACAGTGAAGCCGAAAAGTTTTTCAAGAGGATTTGCACTGTCGGTAGGCAAAGTAGGTAATGCCAAGAAAGGTGTCGTAAGTAAGGGAGCAGTAGTTGCTGGAATTGGAGAAGAAGAAGCCCGTCCCTGCATTAAATTCATAATATCGGGGACTAGTAGAGCCAGTGCAGATTTGTAAGAGCTGGAGACCCCAGACAAAGTACCGTCGGTACAGATCACTTGGGTACTCCCACCAACAGGAAGAGAAGATGGGATCACTTCGCCTGAAGCTCCTCTGGTGGGAGAAGCATCTTCGAACGAGAATTTCAAATTATTCTCCTCCCCTGCTGGAAGGCTTGAAGTTGGAAGAGTTGCAGGTATCTCAGCAGCTACGACAACAGACGATGTTAAAATCGCTGACTGAGAGGGCACGCCAACGACTGTGGGAAATATCTCAGTGGAACAGACTGGCGTTGGAGATGGCATGCTAGGAGAAGGTGTAGCCTCATTAGCAGTAGCTGCGATAATAATCTCAGTTCTCTCGTCACTTCCCAATTCGTCAATTGGGGGAATTGAAGAGAAAATAGAGGCAGGAGCCGGTGTGGAATAATCAGCCGCAAACTCACCAGCAGAGCTACCCACACCGCCAACGGAGCCGGAATGGTCCATTCTATCGTCAGACTCTACTTGGATAGTCGAGTGCATTGGCGAAAGAAGTTGATCACCTGCATTTCAGAAGACCAGAAAAGCAGTGTTACGTTAAAATAAATAACGGACGAAAGATAAAATGCTAAAGGCCATACCAGGCGATACAAGTCCAGTTGTCAGACTTGAAGGGGGAGCCATTGTCGTTTCCAGCAATGTATCCGTCTCGCTACCCGTTAGTTGCGCCCCGGGTTCTGCCACAGGCTCTACGGCCGAAGGAGCCGAAACCTCAGCAACACTTAGAGTTTTAGCAGGTTCATCCTCCCTTGCCAACGCTGGGGGTACAGCTGAAGCTAACAAGTCGGAAGCAAGTTTGATAGCCACTTCTCGGGGGGCTATCAAAATTTCCTGTGCCAGTTTTTGCTTCTTACCCGGCCTTCTCTTTAAAGTGCCGCGGCGTTTGAGAGTTGGACTCAGGGAACGATTGACAACAGGCTGAGGAGCTCCACCAGCACCAGTATTGTCGTCATCATCACCGGCATCATCGTCTGATTCGCTGACATCCGAAGGCTCAGCCGCAGCGCCAAGAAATTCTTCCATTCCTTTTATCCTTACCCTAGAAACACCCTGGCGGCTAATATAGAGGGCTTCAATCTCTTTGCAACAACTGCGATTGAGAGAGAAGCCGGGCACGTCAGCATTCGCAATATTGAACCAATTGCAGGAGCTGAGGGTCATGGCCAATTCTGGCACCTTCTGGGGCAAGGAGAATTCAGCCTCGGTCCCGCCCGCTGCAAAATGGAATCAGCCACGAGCACCTTCGTATAAATTCCCCTCGTGAGCGAGATCTTTATTTGGATTGCCCACATAGAGTTGAGAATATCCAAACTGACGAGCAAAGCGACTCAGAGTATATGGCTCGATCTGACACCTGAGATCTTGACGATACACCAAGTATCCGGGACGGATGTTGAGAAGCCACCAGAACGCTCCTGCAGATAAAGTAGTGAACTTATCTGCTCCCACGGTATCCTTCAGCCTCGTCCCATATCCTCCGCCGGGAAAGTCAGGAAAACACCGGAAGATCTCGTAATTCTGAAAGCTACGAAGAGTCTTCCGAATCTGGGACATAATTCTGCCTCCAGGAAGAACGTTCATACAGTTCTACAAGGAAGCACTTTTCGCCCGAACGATGCTCCGGTGCACTTATTAAGGAGGGACAGTGCAAGACAAATCACGCCATCAAATAGGTGTAGGGCATCTCCACCCTAGGGTTTGAAGTTTTCGGCTGGGCAGTCTCCTTCGACTTGCCCTTTCTTTTCCCCTTAAATTTAATAGTAGGGAGGAAATCACGACAGAGCACCCTCAGTCCATATTGCAAATTGCATACCATGGCGGGAAGGAGTCCAAGGGGTCGGCCGTATGCAAGAAGAACCGTTGGATATACCACGGTCACTGCAATCGCTTTCTTGGGCAATGACGGCACGACGCATCTTTTGAGCCACAGCATCAAAAATCCGGCAATGAGACCTCTGTTGGAGATCGGAAATTGGGCTTGATAGTGATAGCTCTTAAATGAAATACCGGGACCGTATCATTTCTCATTGGATTCAGTGGTATAATATAATAGATGGCGGCCCTTAGCAATACGGTGATCAATCTCTGAGCCATAGATGGGTGGATGACCATGAATAATGGCCGAACCATCCTTAGAATTTAAGTTGGAAAAGTGATATTCGGTCCACTTCTTGTGGCCAATACCGTGATTACGCGCACCCGTCAAGTCAGCGCAGATATGATAATGGCACATCATCTCCCAGTACGTGACGTAGATGCGCTCGTCCCTCGCCAGTAGAATGTTCAATTCATCGGTGGTAGGGATGTACTCCTCGTAAGGGACTTCGCCCATCGAGAGCCCAGAAACCTCAAACATCTCGTGGAGAGCGAACCCTAGCTCACCACTGGTGTAAAGAAAGTACAGGTCTCAGGGTTATACATCTCCAAGAGGCAGTAAAAGTGATAAGCACTCTGGGAAAATCCGAATTGGACATTCCTGATGGCTTTATACAAGCCAATATCCTTTAAAATGGGCTCGTGGGAATCCAGCATGTACTGAACAAGGCGTGCCCACCACATATTGTTAGAAGAATGAACCCAGCCAGGCATCCTGAAGTCGCTAGCCGGGTACTGACCATCCTTTGCCAAGAACTCACTTAAGAAAGTTCGGGCACGAGATGGGACTTATCCCACTGGAAGCTCCTTGCCAAATCGGCCTGGAAGCAAGCCAGTAATGCATCTGGGGGAACCGTCTTGATAAACCCCTTTTGCACCAAATTTACCCGTTGGGACGCCATCTTGCTCTTGAGTCAGTCCCCACTTTAATTCCCGAGGCATTGCCAGCCTCTGAAGATAGACCAGAGGATAGCTACTATCCACTCTAGGCAAAAACATCAACATTTCGCCTGAGTTATATAGCCAAACACGTTCCCCTTCAGAAAGGATCTCATCTGATTGATCCATCTGGTCTCCAAAGAGGAAGGCGGGTTTTTCCATCGCCTCTCTATTCACAGTTTCGAAGGCTGCGTCAGTTATGATTTCTCGCGCAGTGGTGGGATGATATTTGATCAACTTCTCCTTGCGATCCTTCGGGTCTAGTTTGTACGAGGGCAGGATAGTAGTGAAACGGAATTGGCCTGAGGGATCATAACCCCCAGCAAAGCCGAAGTAGTTCTTGTAGGGAAGAGATTCCATCGAATACCCTACTGCACAAAGAAACACCAGAATGAGAGAAGTTTCTATGAGACAGAAAAATTCTCTAAGTATGGACGCGCGAAGCTAAAAATTAGAATGCGCGAAGCTAAGAATAGCGCCGCGCGAAGCTAAAAATTAGACCGCACAGAACTTAAAATAGCCTCGCGTTTTCAGCGCGACTGCTACTTAAAATAGCCTCGCATTTTCAGCGCGACTGCTACTTAAAATAGCCTTGCGCTTTAAACGCGAGGATGATGCGATAACTTCGCGTAAGAAGGCAGTTAGAGACTTTTCTTCTTCTCCAAGCCTTACGGCAGGAGTACGACGATCTCGCCGGTAAAAGAGTTGATTGATCAGTTAAATTTAAGCCAAATCACTCTAGAAATATTCTAAAGAGTCTCGATGGAGAGATTCTTACCCCCGATAGGCGAAATGTGGGCTGGCGCGTCGCTGCCTTGGCCGCCGCCACCACTGCTTGCGCCAGTCGCCGAAGATGGAGCCGCTCGAGAAGTAGCACGAGTTTTGGGTGCCATTGCTGAGGAAAATCGACTGAAAATCTTGAGAAACTCGGTCGGAAGAAGATCGGGTCGTCTGAACTCTGATCGCCTGAATCTCTAAGTTTCTAGAAAATTCTCAAATAGAGTGAGAAGGATAAGAAATAGAGATTTCTTTTAAATGAAAGGAACCGCCTCTTGGAATTCGGCGCGAATTTCGGAGAAAGTGACTGGTCAGTTACTCTCCAACACGCGAAGCTATTAGCCTCGCGCGACTATGGAAAACGCGAAGTTGTTTAACTCTGCGCAACTATACAAAACGCGAGGATAGCCTGTGCCTTAGCTCGTGTTTTCATGGAAATACTTAGATTTTTGACGAGCGCAATTAGGCGCTTCCATCTAAGTTAAAAATGATCCTTATCCGATCGTTTGGGTATTATCAATCTAAGTCGCGCAGAAGTGCCTTAGACTATTTTACCAAAATTATTGACCATCTGTTTGTTGAGCAAGCAAGTTTATTGAAGCCAACAGATAGAGAGGAAAATAATAACTATATATTCATAAAAGAAGAGATTACAAAGAAAGAGTTATAGCTCTCTCAAAAGCTTTTACATGATCAACTCATCAAATAACCAAAAAGTAAGATTTCTCTACGGGGTGTTGAAGCTCAGTTCCCTGGTTCACATGTAAAAGAACTCAAGATTTCTCTACGGGGTGTTGAAGTTCAGTTCCCTGGTTCACATGCAAAAGATCTCCTCTGCAAATGTCAATTAGGATCTGTCATCCGAAATGAAGCACGAGAGGAAAGGAGAGTGCTGCACTGAAGCGCAATTCTGAACTGCAAGTGCTGCATTTCTACACTGCAAGTGCTGCAGCTCCTTATTTACAGCCCCTTCAGGAGTTTATCTCTCGGAACCAGAGCTTGAAACTTGCAACTATATTGTAAAGCATATGCTTCTGACTTCCTTAGAGTTACTTTTGCTGATGAAGATCGATGGACCCGCATACACTCCTCTTCAGAAATGATTGAACTTAAGGAACAGAGTTTCCAAAAGAGTGAAAACGCGGAGCTAAGCTAACTCCGCGCACAGTTGAAGAAATAGCCTCGCGCTTTAAACGCAGAGGATGATGCGATAACTTCGCGTAAAGGGGGGGGACAAAATTCCTTTCTGCTCTTTCCTTCTCTTTCAAATTCATAGCGACTGCTAATCAAAGATAGCCTCGCAATTCATCGCGACTGCTAATCAAGGATAGCCTCGTAATTCATCGCGACTGCTAATCAAGGATAGCCTCGCAATTCATCGCGACTGCTAATCAAAGATAGCCTCGCAATTCATAGCGAATGCTAATCAAAGATAGCCTCGCAATTCATCGCGACTGCTAATCAAAGATAGCCTCGCAATTCATAGCGACTGCTAATCAAGGATAGCCTCGCAATTCATCGCGACTGCTAATCAAGGATAGCCTCGTAATTCATCGCGACTGCTAATCAAAGATAGCCTCGCAATTCATCGCGACTGCTAATCAAAGATAGCCTCGCGGATTCATTAAGACTACTAGTAAAGCCCCGCGTTTCAAGCGCAGGGACGACACAATAAAACGGCGATCTCGCCGACAAGATAAACAATCATCCAGAATAAACCAAACCAAAATATCTCAGAATAGTTCTTAGAAAACCAAGAGATGTGGTTTTTACCTTCGGAAGACGCTGCATAGACTGGTTCGCCGTCGCGTCTACCTTCACGGCTGTTGCCGTCAACGCCGGCCAACTTGCGAAAAGCCAAACTCCTCTGGAGAGACATTTTAATGATGAAAATCTATGGAGAATTGAACGAAGATCAGTTGAGGATCATTCGTAAGTCACTCGAGTTCTCAGAAATTCTTCGGATGAGATGAAGAAGAAGATGAGCCGGGAGCTCTATTTAAACAGAATTTCCGTCGCTTAGTATTCGGCGTGGAAACTCAGGGTAATTAATGACATAATTACTCATGTCACTGAAGACGAAGTGAAGCTGATTAGCTCCGCGTAAGTGAGCATAACGCGAGATAGATTTGGTATTCTAACTCCGGATTTCAGTTTAAATATCCAAAGTATTTCAAAATCTGCTGAAGTCTAAGCCATTTTGAAAACTTTGGAGGGGGTTCTGTTGGCAGTGAAAATTTCTAAGTTAAAAGGATTTTCCACAACAGAACGCGGAGCCAATTCAATAGCCCCGCGTTTGGTTATATTAACCCTGCGTTTGAATAAAACGCGGAGATGTTTAATAGCTCCGCGTTGATTCCGCAGTCTGGCTTGTATTAGCCTCGCGTTTGAGTAAAACGCGGAGATGATCAATAGCTCCGCGTTAGCTCCGCGTTTTGGTTATTTAGCGTCGCGTTTTGATGCGATTAAAGCTTCGCGTAAGCAGATAACCAGAATCTCAAATTGATTGAGATTATGATTCTGGGCCTATCCAAATACCTGAATCAAGTCTAATCAGAATTCCATCAAAACTAAGATATTTGATTGGAATCCTTGATGAATGCGAGTTCTATTTAGATAGAAACTCTTGCATTAACCTGGGGCTATAAATACCTTCCTGGTGAAACCCTAAGGGTCTTCTTTTTGGCATCGAAAGTTTCCTATCGATCCTTTGGCAATTCAAGTACGCGAGAGAGCCTTGAAGCCTTTGCTGATCATCTTCTGAAATCTTGGAGAATTCAAGTTACGCACAGAGCCTTGAGTTCGTGAAGATCAGAGAAAATTACCATCTTCTTTCTGGAGTTCTTGAGAAGTTCGAGTTACGCGAGAGAGCCTTGAACAAATCAAAACCAGAGAAGATCGTCTATAGTTGGCCGATATCATATCTTTAAAAGAGAAGATTTCAACGTACCGATCGTCAAAAGGAGCTGCTTGACAGATCCCATCGCCATAGATCCCACAATATTGTAAAAGAGAGAGCGATAAATATAAAATCCTCTCGTTTGTTCTCTTTATATCTTGTTCACTTTCATTGCAATTTAAGCTAATTCGATGGAAGGAAGCGAAGGAACTTTTGCGACGAACAATTGGTTACGCATTCGAGTCAGACCCTTATTGCAGGGAGACCACTATCCATACATGTAGTGTGTATGGTTACACCCGGTCTTATTTCTTCTAGGATCTATCATGAGTTTTTAGTGGCATGTCTGGTTTAGCATCAGAATTTGAGCCGTGATTTTGGGTATGTACGGGGTTCTCCAAAAATATGCGGCTCTTCCCTATCATTCAGTTTCAAAAAAATAACAACAATGATAATAAGACAATTTGTATATCATATATATAATACAAGTGGTTATAGTGGGTGACGGACATTGACGTATGAAACGGGTGACACCATATGTTTATTACACTGCATATACATCACATCATCAATTTTGTTATAATTGCTTACCTGATTGAGTGTCATGACCCTGACCCTGATATGCATGTATAATATGTTTTGTTCCCATTTGCATACATGAATGCATGCATATTTCCATATTTTCCTACTTTTAGACATTTTCTGATGCCCAAGATTTTGTGCCTAGGCTCCAAGATTGATGCTGCAGATTCATCATTGGAGGACCCATACTTCATGGAATTTGCTGAGCACCAGTAGCAGAGCGCAGGGTATGACACTTTTTTTAGCTCAGACAAGAGTCCTTATATCTTTTGCATCGCTTGATGAGCTGATGTACCCACTTTTTGGATACTCTATTTTGTTCACCCAAGAGTATCTCTCATGTACATATTCTTTTACTACAGAAGTCTGTTATATTGATGTATATATACATAATGTATCATATCTTATCTTGACTGGATGATGTCTACCTTCATGCATATTCTTAAATTAAGAATTATCCTCAGTTTTGCTTGTGTTATTTAGTTCGCGTGATATTTAATGTTATTGCTATTATATCATCATTATTGCTTGATATATATATGTTAATCAGTCAAGCGTACCTTGTTATGGTACCCATTGTATAACTCCCTATCCTAGCTTAAGGAAAATACCATTGGAATTTCCAAGGTGTTTTTGGGGCTGCTACAAGAAAAGAGACCAAAGATGGTAGTGCATCCGGATGAATCTATTTGATTTAGGAAGAGACAATAGACACGCAAGGAAGACGTTAGAAATGAAGTTTTGGAGGAATCTCATAGAGTCAACATATTTTGTTCACCTTGGAAGCAATATAATATATAAGGATAGGAAGCAGTATTCCTAGTGGCTAGGAATGAAAAAAAAATTAAGAGATGTGTGTTAAGGTGCCCCATTTGTCAACAAGTGGAAGTGGAACACCAGATGAAGCGGGGTTTTTGCAGTCATTAGTGACAATGTGTAAGTGGGAACATATAGTAATAGATTTTATGATAGTACTATCCAGGAGTGTTAAAGGAAATAATGCAATTTAGGCGATCGTAGATCGATTAACAAAGATGGAGATTTTCATACCATTCAGAGTTGGACAGTCAACAAAATTGTTAGCATGAAAATTTATGCAGGAGGTAGTGAGATTCCATGGAGTCTCAGCAAAAATAGTTTTAAATGGGATGCCAAATTCAAGTACATTACTGGGAAAGTTTGATGGACAATCTGGGAACTCAGTTGGATTTATTATCACCTTATTATTCATAAATGGATGGCCAATCAAAATAGATGATCCAAATACTTAGGGACATACTTAGTACTTGCATGTTAGACATTGCTATATCTTTGGAGGATAACTTGTTTATGGTGGAGTTTTCTTATATTAACCGATTACAAATGAAAAGTGTATATTTTGTAGTTATTTTATACACTCGTTATCCAATTTTATAATTAATATAAAAAATTACTAATTTCTTATTTATATTACTTTAACTCTCCATTTAATATTTTTCTAGTATTTTATTATTTTTTATAGGATTCTAGATGAAAGAAAATTGAATAAGAATTGAATATAAGTAAAAAAAAAACAGCTAAGAATTGAATTTCTAGATATGGCTATCAATTGTCGCCTAGAAGGGTTGTTCACAGCTAGCCTTTATGAAGTATTGTAAATTACCGATGAAAGGCTGTCGAAGCAACTATGAAAGCGATTATCGATAGCGAGGTAGCCACATATACGGATATGTGGTTTTTTAAAGTAAAATTGTTTTTCCAATTAGATATAATTCTTGTATTTGGATGATTAAATCTTATGAGGGTCTGTAAATACCATTTGTACTTCACAAATAAAAATCAAGGCGAATAAGAGAGGAAAAGAGAGATGCAAGGTGAGGAATTTTTTGAGCGCTTTTAGAGATTAAAGGAGAGAATTTTGAGATTTTGATTTTTTATACTCTCAAAGTTATTCAATAAACAAATATATTATCAATTATTTGATGGCTATAAAGTGTATGACTAACTAAATTTCTTATTGGATTTAGATGAGGTAACAAACTCTTGATGATGATCTGGTATGAGTTTTCTATTTTTTATGCTTAATTGTTTATATGATTTGTTTTGTGTTCCCTATTTATCTTGTTAGACACGAAATATGATTTTTGAGATTTTGGTAGTTATAGTTTGATGGTATAGCTATTGCTTAGTCTTTACTATACCATTGAACTCTTTAGGTATGATTATGTTAAGATTTTGAATAGTTATTTATGTTATTCATAAATCATACTTACGATTATCTCAAAAACTCATATAGAAATTAACCTAGAGAATTAATCAATTATCAATATTATAACTTTATTTGATTATATGCTTTTAATGATTTATTTTCTGATTGTATGAGACCACATGATCTATATAACTGAGATAAACTAAGCATTAATTCATCTAGTGATTCAATCTTGGGGGCGTTAACCCATCTAAACTAGTTTAACTCTCTAGTTTATTTTTAATACCAATTTTCAGTTAATCAACTTTCAACAAATCCATACTTTTTCTTTATATTTTTCGTAACCTATAGTTTTTAGTGTTAAACCACAACCACAAAGTATTTTGAGAATGATCTTTGGTTTACTGTCCCAGTACTACTTATTGATCTCCTATGCATGGGAGTGCTCATTTCACATCACATCAATAACAATTATCAAGGCAATATCTAGATGGCGCCATTTGAAGCATTGCATAATCCAAGAAAGTATAAGATATATTTATTGCTACTACAGATAATAGCTAGATACTAGAGATGAAAGTGTAGCATAGGATATTGAATGAGAAGTCAAGTTGTTCATTAGAAGGAATGGGTTGAATAGAAGACAGACGAAGTGTAGATTTTATCGCTAGTTCAGATGATGTCTGGAAGAGAAGCCTATTGGGACCAAAACCTATCACTCAGGCCAGGGATTAGTTGTACACCATTAGAGAGCACATATAGGTAGTACTAGACGCAGATAAGCTATAATGCCCCACCATCTAGAAGATAAATAGCTGAGTCACTTGGCAATATGTAATAACATGACTAGGCTCAAATAAAACAATACAATTAGTCACAACAAAGTTTAAGCATAAAAATTAGTAAATAATAAATATTTTAAGTTCAGAGCATTATAATTTATATCAAATAAAACTAGAAAAATGTAGATACATGAAATACCATCAAAATTAATAAATATTATCTCAAGTCAAAACTAGTAAATATGTCATTGATACTTATTACATCTTTAAATAAAACTTTTAAAATAAGTCTATGTAGTATGAACTAATCAATTTGCCGATCAATCTCGTAGTTTTGCATGTTCATGAAAGCATGATAATGTTCTGTCTCTGGAGGATCTAACTCTCAATTTGGGTCTTACCATGCAAAATTAGTTAATCTTAGAGTTCTGCCTGCTTCTAAAAGTAAGTAAGATCCTCCTACATTTTAGGTAGATCTACCAGTCAATCTTATAGGTCAGTCTGATCTCCAAAATAAGTCAAGTCCATCTCTAAGTTTGGATCTCATCATGCAGAACCAGAGTCATCACTAAACAACCAAAAAAATAATAGTAAAATTATTTGGAAACTAGTAGCATAATGTCATATAAATTTAAAATAAATAAACGAGTAAAAAATGTCATTCAATCATTAAAACATATAACTTAATACATTCATTCAACTAACAATATTTTATTTATGGTATTTGGAAATTTCTAAATTGTGAAACTGAATGCACCTTTATTGCACCCAGGAAAGCAGTAACAGTTATATATATCTCGTGATATTTAGAAAAATAGTACAATAAGATTATCTTGTTATACCTGAGAAAATAATAATAGTCAATATATATATATATATATATATATATATATATATATATATATATATATATATATATATATATATATATATATATATATATATATATATATATATATATTCTGTGGCATCCAGAGAATGGTAATAGTGAGATTATCATGTTGCACCCGGAAAAATGGTAACAATAATAATTACATCCAGTGCATCAATTCACAACCTCTCTTAGTTTTCCCTAAAATCCGGTGTTCATTTAATGCTATCTTTCATTCAATTTTAGTATAGTCATTGTGATGATGATAGTTATAAGATTCAATATAAATTTTAATATCAGTCAATAACAATAATGCGGTAGCTCTTTGGACCAATCACCAATCAAATCATTCATTTTCGTTTAAGAGTCTTCATTTGACATCAAGTTGTAAATATATTGGGATAACAAAAATATTCAACCCATCTTTGTGAAACGTCATATTCAAATAATATTTGACTCATTGATTTCGTATATTTATTGAGATTCAATTCTTTCCATTAAACAAGTATGGAACAAAATCTATATACATATATGGATGTGACAGGGATTCACTATCGATGGGCGAGGCCTACTGTCTATAGTGACTCAAGCAGAGCATTGCTACAGTGATCGATAAGACCTTTGTCTACAACCCGAGCAAATAGCCTAGTAGTTGTTTCTCACCCTTCAAGCTATTGTTTTTCAGTAAAAAATTAATCTTTCTTGAATCTCTCATATATAAAATTCATATTATTTCAATTATAACTTTGTACAATTTGATAGACAAGTTTCAAGTTTAATTATGTTTTCAACCATTATTTATCAAAATTCCATCTTTTGTGTAAATCTTAGTAAGAGTAATAACTTTTAAACAACATGTATTATTTATCGATATATAAAAATTAATTTAAGACATAAAATACAGTGAATAGCATAATAAGGAGGCGAAAACTCACCTAGTCTTGGATGATGAAAGGATCTAATGATATAGTGTCGAAAGGCTCCAAGGTTGGTTCTGAAATTCCTAGGCTAATCCTTCTTATTCTTCTTCTTCTCTCTCTCTCTCTCTCTCTCTCTCTCTCTCTCTCTCTCTCTCTTCTTTTTCACATTGGCAAGGGGGACAACCGACCTAAAGGGTTGGATCTATTTATAGAGCTTAGAGGATGGTATGCTTTTCCGTGTACAAGAATCTTACTATATTTGGTTATTTAAGTGAAAAGAAGTCCAATTGCCTAAAGGGCTCTAATTCAAGTTAAACTAATTAATTTGATAAATTTAAATCAACTATACATAATAAAATTTATTTTATAATTCCAACTAATTATCATGCCTACTTGGTTTGGCCTGAGATTAGGTTTTGATGAGTCCATTGTTCAAGTCATGGTGTATTTTATTTAATTTAAGAAATTATTTTTAAATTCTCTTTTAAAGAAAAGTCATCCAGAAAATCCAAATTTGAAAGAAATCATGCAATGAAAAATGCGCATTATATTCTACCTGCATAAACAAAATTCATTCACAAAAATTCTTTTCAAGCTGCTAGGAAAGCAAAATATAGATATGATAGATGAGTTCAATAGTTAAAGGTGCAAGTGAAGGCTATATTTTGAAATCAACTCATTAAAATCCTAATATATGGTAGCAACAGCTGCTAGTAGAGAGTAAATTACAACTATTACCCGCTAATGTATTAGAATTCACAATAGTAGAGGTACACAATTAGAAATAGAACCAAACTCACTACCACCTCCTAATGAGTAACTACAATTGTCGGTGCAAACATAATCGGGCCGCTATCTAGTAGTTTTGATGGCTAAGTGGCAGTGCTTTCATGGCCTTTTGCCATGAATTTTGTATAGCATGCAAGATAAATCATATAAATCTATAGACATGACTAGATCATGAAATGGATAATCAATTTTCTACATTGTCCTCAGAACAACAAGAGTAGGATAAAAAATCGATTTAGATGTTTGTATTACTTATTATGGGTCCTTTAAGCTCAGTCCCTTACTACAAATGCTTCCTCAACTTGCAGCAACTGGTAGGAGAGGAAAGAAAGAGATCCATGAGAATAGGAGATAAAAACGAGAGAGAAGAGGACTTATTATCTCCATATGTTGGGTTTTATTTTGATTTTAGAAAATAGAAAATAGGGGAGATATAATTGCTATAACTAAATGGAAGAGTTGCCATTAGGGAGAAGTTCCATGGTGGTTCTCTCCACTATCTTCAACTGATCAAATGGATGGGTCATGATTATTGGGACTAGAGAGAAAAAAAGAAAAGAAAGGAAAGAAAAAAAGTAAATTAATTAAATAGGGTTTCCGAACCGAAAAAATCTAATGTAATTAGAAATTTTTTAGGAAAATAAAGGAAATATTGGGAGTGATATGATCCTGATGTTACTTGAGAAATAATTTTTGGATATAGGTTTTGCAAGATCAGAATTGGTAAAGGCAAAAATGGTAGATCGGTTTGGTATTTTCACCGGTTTTGGGACTTTCTCAAAATAATTTGAGAAAATTTTTAAAATTATAAATATTGAAAAAAATAACTTTGAAGATGAAATATTTTATAAAATCTAATTTATGCAATACCAAAAGTCTGATCAGTTATCAATCGGGCCCCAATATTTATTAGGTTTTAGATTTTCTCAGAAAATTCTATAAAATCACCATAAAATCAAGAGAAATAGAAAATTTTAGACCTAGAGGCTAGAATTTCATTTTGAATATGACTTCCTTATGAATTGTTAGAGTTTGAATTAGATGCTAGGAGGACCGAATTAAGATTTCTAACCTGGTAGATGCACCATAACAAATATCGATGTACAAGATAGAATAAGAACATACCATATTGAACCACTTTCAATACTCAAACGATAGTTTGATATGTTCAATACTGAGTGTGTTGGTTTAGAAAGATGACTAGTTACGAGAATGTAACCCACGTAACAAAATAATTTCATCCTCGAAATTTCATTTTAGGCTGTAGGATGTGAGATAAAGATTTCAACGAAGGTGGAAATTGTAATTGAAATAGCTGCAACCTCATCGGCCTTCCATACCATTCCAGCAAAACACAATGGACTAAAGGTTAATAAAAAATCGTCCATCGATTCTGTCTATAATGGTTCTGGCAAATGGCTGCTATATTCGCTAACATAGAACGAATCCCAACTTTTGCCACGCCAATATAATATAACTTAGGATAGTAAAGATATAAAATCAGAGATAGAATAAAAGTAAATACGAGTTTTTAGTAAGTGACTGAAATTGCTAATGTTAGAGAAATTATTTCTACGGTTGTCTTGCCAACTCAATAGAACCCATGTTTATCAACGTTGCAGATACTGAATATAATAATTGTTCAAGAAATATCAAAAGGACCACGAAACTTGAGCAGATAGTGCAAGCTTACTAGATTATTGCATAAAGGAATAGGATTAGAGTGTAGGCTACGTTCAAGAGATTTGGAGTAGAATTAAGATTCTTGAGATGGTTAATTTCCTGCCGACTACTACTACACTCTGCGAGCTATAGGTTTCGTTGGTACCTACAGTTTCTGGTACCTTTCCTCATTCAGTGCTCATGGTCTCCAAACTAAATCATTATCCCTCATACTTCAACTCACCATAGAAAAATTGTCAGTCTTCATTGCTTACTTCCTAGGACTTTCATTAATCACTTTCTCTTACCGAGAATCCTTTGATGTCCTTACTCCGGTAAGAAAGCAATTTTCTCTAACTATCCACACTTGACTAGTCAAAATGTTACCATACTCAATCTTAATATTCATTTCATAATAGAGGACTGTAATAAAGTATAATTGCAGATAAAGATATGGTGCATGAAAGTAAATATTTCCAAAACCACTAGCGTATACTGATTGAACTTGACTAAAACATACTTATCATTACCTTTCTAGAGAGCTAAGCTTCACCCATGCCCTCTATTTAACCTTCCTTTCGATGTTGTCTTCAAGGCTGTCTTGTTGCTGTTAATCTTGGTGTTGACTGATCTCATGGCCATGCAAGGTCCTGTAGCTATCATTTCTGAGGACAGTCGTTTAGCTGGTGACTTGGAGATCCACATGCTAGACACACTCCTTTCTTCTATAGTCCTTTTTTATACACCCCTGTAGTCCAACAATCATTAGCTATCACTTGGCCCTATCTTGACACCTTTCTTTCATCGTTTTGTTGAAAAATCTTCATTCTAATTCAAACTTAAGATCTTGTCTCTTGACTGATTGACCTCTCATGCGCTTTAGTCCTTGGTCCACTTTCATTTGATACTGACTCCTATCGACAAGCAGTTATAAATACTCTTAGTAGGTCTTGTATGTTTGACATGCTAGATGCTCCTTGAGGTTATGTCTCAGTCCTTCCGAGAATAGATGAGCTTGCTCTTCTTCTTTGGCTACCAAAGTCAGATGTGAACCTATTGAGCCTGAAGAACTGGATTGTATACATGTTCACTGTCGAGTTCCCTTGCTGGTGGTCCAAGAACTTCCTCTACATCTCTCTCCATGCCCAAGCGTTGAAGAATCTAGCTTACCAAGTTTCGTCAAACTTTTCCCAAGTGAATGGCTCCGTTTGTCCCACTTCCTCAGCCAATCACAACGTTTTGGCCACATCAGTTAATTGGATTCAAACACATCAAGTCAATTCTCCTTCAGAATCTTGGCGACCTTTAATAAATTCTCTTTATATACGATTTGCTGCTCTGATTTTAATGGTCCTTCCATTGCTGAGAACTGAGATGGTTATAGTCTCCAGAAGTCTGATATTGTTCTGGGTCTTACTTGAACATATAATGTTGTCAACCATTCCAGTACTGTCGCTATAGGCTGTTGCGTTTGGCCAAATCCCACAAGGAAATTCATGAGTTATGTAACTTTCATACCTGTTGGCGGAATTTTCTTTTATTGAGAATCATCTTTCATAAAAAGAGATCCGTGTAAATAAGCTATAAAAAAATAAGACGTGATCTTCACAGAGCTGTATTTTATTTTTCATAAAAGATGAGACATGATTTTTTATTCACGAATGAAGTTTAAGTGTGAATCTCTTTTTCTAGATTTACAGACTTAATAAAGATTGGGCCCTGCAGGGTCTCATCATCGCGCCCAAGCATATTATGCAACAAGTAAATACATCATCACAACAAAACCGCGAATATAAAGTTTGAGATTCGCAATCCAACAAAGCTGCGAATATAAAGTTTGGGATTCAAATTCCAGTTGCAGTATGAAAGAACCGCGAATCTAAAGTCTGAGATCTGTGTTCCAGTTATAATCCAAAGGATCATGAATCTAAAGTTTGAGATTCGCGTTCCAGTTGTAATCACACTAAAGCTGTGAATCTAAAATTTGAGATTTGCATACCAGTGGCAGTCTGAAAGAACAGTGAATCTAAAGTTTGAGATTTGCGTTCCGATAGCGGTTTAAAGGAAACGCAAATCTTAAAATTGAGATTCACGTTTTGTTTTTCAGTTACAATCCAAATAATTAAAGACGTCAGTTACAAATTCTGGAGATTTAATACAAATCTACTAGATCAAAAAAGCGAAGAATTAATTCTCAAATCATGGAGGCCAATATTAGATAGTTACATTAGTTCAAAAGTCTCCTAACCTCTATAAATAGCAGAACTTTAGGAAAAAAAGGCATTGGGAGATCAGTAGAAAAACTATTTTCGCTTAAGTACTGGTGTCATCAAAAACTTAAAATTTTTGCCAACTCAAAATTTTATACAGAGTGTCAACGGAGAGCAGATCGTCCTCCATAGCTACTCTTGAGCCCAGTTTTAAACAAAGAGGAAATTATATTTTTCTCATTTTTTGTAAATGGAAAACCGTTGAAATTGTAATCTTTCATTAAGAAAACTCAATAAAAAATTATTTAAAATTTTATGGCTAATAGAAAATTAGCGACTCCGCTGGGAAAATCTATCATCACCGATGATAAGCTTGTAGCTCAATCTGATAATATTCTAGTTGGCAGTATAGTCAAATTATTTATCATTGAGTTCGATAAGGAGAAATATGAAAAATTCTTCTCTTCAGACTCCAGAAGTCCTAATTCCTTACGGAAATACCGTAAGATTCTCAGCCTCTAAAGAGGTTTCGAAGACAGGAGTTTACTCAAAAGACTTCTCAGACCACTTTGGTCTCAAAGGAGAATCATCTCCATCATAAGTACAAGACTCAGGGTTTGTCCAACCAAGACCCATGAGGATCTCCTCGAGAAGATGGATCAGGATCCCAATAATAACACGAAAAAATGACAATTTTCTGATTATCAAGAAAATGACTCAGAAAATAAAGCTTCTCTCACTCGCACGATGAGAAAGAACTTACAAAGAAGTAGGGCTCACACTTTTCGAAGAGCCATGAAGCAAAAAGAGCCTGTTGAACCACAGTCGCGAGGACGTACAGCTCAAGTATAGAGACCAAAGTGCGAAGTGGTGGTTCCAGATGATAAAAAGAAAAATCAAGTTGTAGATGGATTTACTCGTATTTCTTACAAAAAATACCGTACACCCACCAAATTTATTTATAATTACAAATGCAGAGTTTACATTCGTGTTCCACAAACCAGGCGAGGGCCCCACCCTCATGTCTCGACAGATAAACGTGATGTTCAAGATCGCATTTTTACAAATAGACGCGAACCACAAATTTGCATACCAACAAAAAAAAATGCAATTTTCAAAAGCTCGCTTCTAAAGAAGAATCAGCCGTTAAAAACTCGTGTTCCAGTTCATCCATCCACTATTATGGCTAAAGTAAAATTTGCTTCTGGAATTTTCAAAGGGATAGAAACTCCCATCCCCAAGATATCATTTGGAGGCAATGACACCTCCACTAGCAAAATTATGAGCTCTGATAAAAGAGACCTCAGGGAATTTCTTAATGAAAAGAGAGAAAAATCCTGAATGTCTTATTGTCATTGTGAGCAATTGATCAATGCAGTGTTATCACATTGTCAATGTGTGGTGGCCCCTACTAAACAATCAGTTTTCAACCGACTTACGACATTTTCGTCTCAACCATAAAAAAGAAGACGACGTAATAAACAAAAATTTTCTGAGCCTGAATACCCCCAAAGTATCATCTAAAATGATAAGTTTCGGAAAGAAAAAGAAAAAAAAACAAAGAAATTTCTTAGAAAAGATTCCTTTGATTCTGACTATTCTTCAGGTTTGAAGAGTGTATTCAGTGAGATGCAGAGCATTTTTCAGAACTCCTGAATCATGAAAGGAGTAACAACGCCATTAGACTACAGAAAAATGGCTGGAGTCTCTTCTGATGAAGAAGACACAGTAAATTCAGCTGTGGCTGAGTCTCAGATATCAGACTCATTCTTTGAAGACTCCGTATCCATATATATGACACAAAATACTCGAGAAGAATTCATGAAGAGGATTGATGAATATGATATGACCATTTAACAACAGCAAAATAGTATTAATAAAATCAAAGATATGCTTTATGTCTTATTGGATTTGGAAAAAGCAAGAAGAAATGATAAAGGAAAATTTTCTTCTAAAATTTTACACAATTTAAGAAATGACAAAGGGAAGAATAGGGATGAGAATGAAAATAATAAGAATCATCATGAAGAAAAAGATAATCGCTCTGTACACTCCCATCATCAAGAAAGAGATCCGAATCAAGAAGAAAATACAAACACTGCTTGGATGGAGAGTTTTCAAAATCAACTTGATGCTCTCATGCATAAGAATGATTTGCAAGAATTAGGGGTTATAAGACCATATCCGATAGAATGGGAAAGTATACTATTCCTGGAGAATTACAAAAAATTAAAACTCAAATCATTCGATAGTAAAAGGTCGCCAAATCAGTATCTTTACTATTTTAAGTCGCAGGCGGGACATTTAACTGAAAATGACCCGATCATTATACGAGTCTTTGTTAGTATCTTAACAGGTCTAGCATTTGAATGGTTCCGAAGATTGGAATCGGGAACCATCAATTCGTTGAATGACATTGAAAAAGCCTTTCTAACAAGGTTTTATGAAGATGATATGAAAGTTTCAAAACACTCTTGGCCACAAAGCAAAATAAAAGTAGAATCAGTTCGAGATTTTATAAAAAGATTTAGAAATGATTCTCTAAAATGTCCGCATGGGATGCTTGAGAAAACATTGGTAGAAACTTGTCGACACAATCTCTCCACTAAAATTTTTATTAGAATGGGAGCAGTAAAGTCTTCTACTTGGAAATATTTTTCACTACAAGCTAAAGAAACTGAAGAAATTATGCAAAGGCTTAAAGAAGAAGAAGAAAAGAGAGAAACCAAGGCAGAATAATAATTCTAGATCATACCAGTCTTTTCGACCTAAGGAACACAAAGGGAACGAGACAAATGACAACTGATACACCAAATTCTGTAAAGTCTTTTTCCAAAGAATTCTTCGCAAGTGCGGTTCCCTCAGAAGCAATATTCTTTTAAAAATGAGCATACTAAATATTCAATCTACTCATGATTAAGAATATGCTGAAGCTAGCATAATCCAAGCGACCTGAAAAAATTGGGAAAGTTAATGATCCTAATTATTGTGTGTATCATAGGATCATTAATCATCCCACTCAAAGTTATATCCTTAAAGATAAGATTCAGGCTCTGGTGGATGCTAAGCTCATCAAATTACGAGAAGATTAGAAGAGTGTAACTGCGAATATGGTAACTGTCCTATTTGGAAAAGCTCAAGAATGGATAGAGTCGACTATTCAAGACGGAGTTCAGTCCACTTCCAAAGACACAATGAGAATTGTGAATTATGATCCTCATTAGCAATAAAAGAAAGAATTACATCCTTTTGAAAGCTCAAAAGGAGAGATAATGTGAGTACATCCAGATCTCCTTGAAGACGAGCAATGGATTTCAAATTTATCAAAGAAGAAATCAAAAAGGAAGATTTTTACTTCCAATGTTGTTACAGCAATTCCTGAGGATGATGCAAAAATTTTTTCTCTATCAGACTCAGAAGAAGAAGTGGCAAAAGAATCTTTAGCGGTTAACAGGGATCAACCAAAACCTTCTAGGACTTGTTCAGGTAAAGAATACTTGAAAAATTATGATTAAATAGTAGATGTTCAATTATCTCCAGAAAAGAATAAGCCAAAAGAGCTTAAATTTGACAAAGTTCTTAAAAGCAAATATAAAGATCTTGCAGAAAGTTCTAAGTAACCTTTCAAATTTGATGAATTAATGCAATTGGTCAGTATTTCTGTAAGAATTATTTTGTATGAGCTTCTAAAGCTCTCTAGACAAACTATAGAAGCTTTAAGATAAACTTTGAAAGATTCTGAAGTGTTCTTGGTTCAAAGTCCAGAAACATCTGAAGAAGAAGAAGAAGTTTGTACAATATGTCATCAAATTTCTAAAAAGATTTCTTGCATAACCTTCTCGCCAGAAGATATGCAAGTAAAAAATAATAAGCATCATCATCCTTCGTATTACAAAGGATACATAGGGTCATCAGAGATTGACCGAATCCAAGTTGATCCTGGATCAGCCCTAAGTATTATGCCAAGAAGGATATTGTGATATCTTGGGATCTCAATGAGCAGATTGATATCAACAAACACTACCATTTTTGGATTTAATGCTAATGGAAGCAGACTACTTGGTAAAATAAAGTTAAAATATCAGATTGGAGACTTGAAGATGGAGATTACATGTTATGTAATAAATACTGACACGTCTTATAATCTTCTACTCGGAAGATCGTGGATTCTTATCAACCTCATTGTTCCTTCTACACTTCATCAATGCATGAAATATGTAGACAAAGATGGGAATGTGAAGACTCTGGTGACAGAAAAACAACCCTTTAAAGGAGTAGAAAACTACTTTACTGACGCGTTGCTATACCAAGACACAAGTGATACAGCTAAACAATCTGCTCCAGAAGAATTTGATAGTGGCAATGAAGCTGACACTGAATTAGGATCCGAAAATTTAGAATCTGATAATGAAATATGGAAAATAGATCCTATTGTAATAAACCTTGAAGGCCTTGATGTAAATGACACCGATAATTCTAATGATGAGTGGATAATTAATGAAGATATAGAGTTTGCTTATTCTTTTGGTATTGATTCTGAACTCTCAAGTATTAGTACTGGTGTGGTTAGTAATCACCTAGATAAAATATATTCTTTAGTTTCATTTCAAGCACCCATTCGATCATCCTTTTACATACAAAGTGATGATGATGGAGATGCAAATGAAACTATTTTTGAAGTTCCTCCTAAGAATAAAAATCAAAACCTATGATATTTGGAAAAGCAAATAACAAGAATAAATGAAAATATTTAGATTCTGAGGAAGAACAGGAAAATCCCGAGTTAGTTCGTTATGATGAAAATTTTCATAAGTTAATGAGAAAAATGGAATATAACTTAGCCAAAGGCAGGGGGTTAAATTTTGAAAAAGGGAGGAAATCAATTTTTTCAACCTTTTGTTCTGAAAGGAAAGATACCCGATTATTACGATAAAACTGGCAAGGGGTTGGGATATGTTACCACTCCTGAAGATTTTTCGGATATAAAATCTGAATAAAGGCAGCAAACTCATTCGTCAGACTCATCATGTTGGGATTTAGATGTAAGCATTGGTGCTATTTTTTAAGAAGTCTCTTTCAATATGGTCTCTGCAGGCAAAGAAGAAAAAGATGATGAATTATCACACATTAAAGATGATCCATGGGTAAAACACCTCAATATGAAGTGGGAAATTCAATTTGAACAAAGATAACCTCCAACTGAAGATAAAGTGATCTAAATAAATATGGGTGATGAAACTAATCCTAAATCCATATTTATAAGTGAAAATTTATCTTGGAAGAAAAAAAGAAATGATCTCTCTCATTCGAGAGTACATTGATATTTTCGCATGGAATTATGAAGATATGCTAGGATTTGACCCAAAATTCGTGGTTCATAAATTAAATATTTGACCCGATGCAAAGCCAATAAAACAACAACAATGAAGGTTCCGTCTTGAAATTATGGAGGTAATTGAAGCTAAAATCAAAAAGTTAATTGAATTATGTTTCGTTCGCGAAGAACAACATTCAGATTGGATCGCAAATATAGTCCTTGTAACTAAAAAGAATGGAAAGATCAGGGTTTATATTGATTTCAGGGATTTGATAAAGCATGTCCGGAAGATGAATTTCCTCTACCTATTATGGACGTCATGATTGACAATACTTGTGGCTATGAAAGGATGTCATTTATGGATGGATATTCAGGATATAACCAAATTATGATATACCTTGACGATGAGAAGCATACATCTTTCATAATGCCACTTGGAGTATACTGTTATACAATAATGCCATTTAGTCTGAAAAATGCTGGTGCTACATATCAACGTGCCATGAATATGATATCCTAAAAATATCTACGAAAGATAGTGGAAAGTTATGTAGATAATTTGGCAATTAAAAGTAAGAAAAAGAATGAGCATCTTTGTGATTTGAGAACCATGTTCGATCTCATGCGGAAACAGTAGTTTAAAATGAATCCTACTAAATCTTTTATGTGAGTTCCAGTGAAAAATTTCTTAGTTTTGTAGTTACTTCCTAGGAAATTTATCTTAATCCAGACAAAATTAAAGCAATCCAAAATATGCTGCCACCTAAAAACCTCAAAGAATTGAGAGGATTGTAGGATAGGCTGACATACATTCATAGATTCATATCAAATTTATCTGGAAAATGCCAACCTTTTACACCATTGATGAAGAAAGAAGTATCATTTATTTGGGATGATAAATGCCAAAAAGCATTTGAAGAAATCAAGAAATATCTTACCAAACCAGCTGTTCTTGTAGCTCCAGTCTCAGGAATACTTTTCCTGTTATATGTGAAAGCTATGGATCATTCCTTGGGAGCTTTGTTAACGTAAAAGAATGAATTAGGGTATGAACAAGACATTTATTATCTCAGTAGAATGATGATTGGAGCTGAATATCGATATAATACAGTGAAAAAAAATGTCTAGTTTTAGTATTTGCAAAACAGCAAATGCGATACTATTTAGTGGGACAACAATCCATGCTATATTGAGAGTTAATCCCTTAAGAATATTAATGATCAAGTCTGGGTTATTAAATTTCAGATTATCTGATTGGGCCATTCTACTATTACAATATGATATGCATTTCATTCCACAAAAATCAATTAAAGGACAAGCATAGCTGATTTCTTAGCTGAACACCCAATTCCAGCATCTTCAAAACTACATGAAGATATCTCTTGTGAAGTAGGTGAAGGAAATATAATTCCGAAAAATGATATTAAATAAGAAACTGGTGAAGTAAATGCTATTGAAGAAGAAGTATGACAACTTTTTTTTTGTGGTGCTTCTAGAATGGGATCTCAAGGATAGATAATAGCAGGAGTGGAGGTTGTTTTTGTTTCTCTCAATAGCCATATTATTTCTAGAGCATACTCATTGACAAGTTCATACTCTAATAATGTTGCTGAATACAATATCTTAATAGTTGGCTTAAAAATAATCAAACAACTAGGGTTGAAGTATTTAGAAGCATATGGAGATTCCAAACTTGTTATAAACCAAGTTAGAGGAGAATATGAAGTCAGAAATAAAGATCTGTTGCCATATTACCAAACAATAATAAAAATGGTTGATAGCTTTAATGGTTTCTATATCAGTCATATACCACATCACCAGAATAATTATGTAGATGCACTAGCTTCCTTGGTTGTTACTTTAGCGTTACTCATAAATACTAATAAACGTATAACAGTGGGAAGTAAAGAATTATTTTGCCCAAAGTATGAGCTTGAGGTGGAACTGAATTCAGATAAGAAACAAGAAGCAGATGAAGTATATGCTCTTGAGTCTAATCTTGAACCAAGAGACTGGCGATTTTCTTACATATATTATATTTTTTATGGAATATTATCAGAAGATCCAAAAGAAGTAGCAGCAATTCCAAGAAAAGCTGTTCGATCCTATTATAATGCTAAATTGCAGACATTATATAGAAAATCTTATGATGGAATTTTACTTCGTTGTATTTCTAATAAAGAATCTCAAGAAGCACTTGAAGAAGCTCATAATGACATTTGTGGAGCACATCAATCAGAACCAAAACTTTGGGATAGCCTCCAAAGAATGGGTTATTATTAGGCCAAAATGATGACAGATGCAATCATTTATACTAAGAAATGTAAAGCCCGTCAGATACATGCGGACTTCATACACCAAGCTCCGGAGTATCTCCACCTAACAGTTACATCATGGCTGTTTGAATAATGGGGAATGAACATTATTGTATCAATCTTCCCACCTTCAACAAGGGGTCATCGATTTATATTGGTTATAACAGATTACTTTTCAAAATAGACTGAAGCTGTTGCTTTAACTAAAGTAAAATCTTCAGATGTGATTAAATTCATCAAACATCATGTTATATACCACTTTGGAGTACCTAGAAGAATCATTCGTGACAACGGACCTCAGTTTGTGAGTAAGTCATTTTCTAGATTTTACAATAAGTATTGAATTGAAAGTGTAGTTTCGTCTCCATACTATCCAGTAGCCAATGGTTTAGCAGAGGCTTTAAATAAAACTATTGCAAAGTTTCTTAAAAAGTTTATTTCATCCAACCAACGAGATTAGGATGAAAAGCTTGGAGAATATCTTTGGACTTATCGAACTACTGTCAGAACTCCTACAAATGCCACGCCATTTTCCTTGGTGTATGGGTCTGAAGCAGTATTACCTTTGAAAATTCAAATTCCATCGTTAAGGGTTGCAATAGCAACCAAAATGACACAAGAAGAAAGATATCGACAAAGACTTCTAGAGTTAGAAGTTCTTAATGATAAGCGTTTGGAAGTTCAGCAAAGTATTGAACTTTACCAAGCGCGAATCTAAAAAACTTTTAATAAAAAGGTTAGACAAAAAACTTTCAAGAAAAGAGATATGATTTTTTCAGTAAGAAGACCAATCATAACCAATCAAAAATCCAAAGGAAAGTTCCAACCAAAGTGGGAAGGACCTTTCGTTATTGATACAATCTATTCTAATGGTGCATATCGTTTGGAAAACCGATTGGTGATAAAAATAATGATGACAATCAATGGGAAATTTCTGAAGAAATATTATTCTTACCTTTGAATTGAAAGGCTAAAAAAAATCCTGCAAACTTGTTCGTGTTTGAGATTAGCGATTCTGGAATCAGAGTTTCCTAAAAAGTGTAAATTTTGTAAAGTTGCGTTCTTTTTCTTTTTCCCTAAATTTGCTAAGGTAAAAATTATCTTTGGCAAAAGTGCAAATTTTGTAAAATTGCATTCTTTTTCTTTACTCCAAATTTGCTAAGTTAAAAATTCCTACTGGCAAACAAAATTTTCTTTCCTCCAAATTTATTAAGTTAAAAATTACTTCTGTTAAAAGCACGAATTTTGTAAACTCGTGCTCTTTTTCTTTCCTCTAAATTTGCTAAGTTAAAAATTACTTTTGGCAATTTAGAAGCTGTTATATTATAAGTCACTGAACATTGCAGATTTTAACTTGATCAGGAAAGTTAATAGTTACTTCTATCTTGATTAAAGAAGCTTATTCATTCGTAGCAAAATCCATTTTGGGCGTTTGAATAATGACTTTATATTGTCAAGTTAATAATTATCTCTGAACAATATTCTGGAGGATCAAAATATTCATCAAGTTAACAGTTATCTCTGATGATCAAAATTAAAATCATTCAAAATAATTAATCAAATTAACAGTTACTTCTGAATGAATGATAACAAAATTCTTGAAATAAAAATTTTATTCATTACTAAATCAATATTACAAAGAGTTCCTTGATATCGTACAATGAATGGAAATAAAGTACAAATTATTGAGTCAAGAGAACATTAAAAAAAATTTCGTCAACATCTATTATTCCAAATAGGATGGTTTTATAACTAAAGACAAAAGCTTGCTTCTGTAACGTCCTCCTGCCAATGGTTGAAAACTTCCAAGTTTGTTTGCTCAGTTATGATCAATGTTACTAGTGACTTGGTTAGTTCAAAGTTGGATGTACTAAATGCATATTCCCAAGTATACAACTTGCGAAACTACTAAAATTGGGGGTTGCTGATAACCATTTACAATTCTTACTTTAAAGGATGCTAGGTAGGAAATAAACAATGCCACACATCCGAAATTTTTTATCTCATGAAAATTACATGAGATTTTCTGGTTCTTCAAAGATATTGGAAAATTTTGAGAACCAAACGGGTGTGGATCATTGTTAAGAAAAATGACTTCAGTTATATCATGTAATAGATCCAAAATTTTATTAAGAAACATAAAAGAAAATACCTGATTTATATTCGTAATGAGAAAACTTACCGTAGTTAAAGAAAATGATTACAGTTATAAGGATATTTTCAATGGGATATTCCTTCTCTAACAAACCTAGCAGAAGACTAGGCACAAATAGGTTGACATCATCTGGAGACCTTCTAACATGCCAACCCCAGTCTGTTGCCTCGATCAAGGAAAACGAAGAAGAACAAACTCCATAATAGAATTGGCTTTGGAGAGGAACTTCAGAAAAGTAGAGAAGAATTCTTAAGTCAGGATAGCTTTTTGGAAGAAAGGCTAGCACTTTATATAGAGGATTTCATGATCGAAATTTTCGGCTAAGAGATTGTTTAGGTAGAATGTTCGGTTGAGATCTTTGACTCGAATCTCAATAAGTTTTTTTCTTATTGCATGGGACGCTTAGGTATCCGTCCAAAGGAAATGAGATTTTCAGCTAAAATTTTTGATTAAAATCCTGTCATTAATGGATGCATGCAGCGCTTAGATCTTTGCAGCAAAAAGTCAATCAAGTTAATGGAAAGTCATTCTATATATGTAAATCCACGAATTTTAATGCAGGGTTACAAACCCACGGATTTTAATGTAGGGTTACATTTATATGTAAACTCGCGGATTTTAATGCAGGGTTACACTTATATGTAAGCCTACGAATTTTAATGCAGGGTTATAAACCCGCAGATTTTAACGTAGGGTTACACTTATATGTAAGCCTGCGAATTTTAACGCAGGGTTACAAACCCGCGGATCTTAATGCAGGGTTGCACTGATCATAAATCAGAGTTCAGAATATTACTCATACACAAGCTCATAGAGTTGGAAAAAAAAAAACTCGCGGAGATGAATTTAGAGGCTATAGACGCATAAATCTAAATGCAGAGTCACGTTTCTTATACAAACTTGCAGATCTGGATGTATAGTCGCATTTTGAGCTCAAAGTCAAGTCTGATATATGAATTTTTCAATGAGAAGACAAATAGAAATTGTTCTTTGAATAAAAATAGAAGGAAAGATTGCATCCATGAGATTAATCTAAGTTTGCATTGTCAGAATTAAAAAAATAATATACAAGAGCTCCTTGAAATAAAATTTACAATTTAGTAATTCATGCAAGCCTTGATTTTTTCTTCTACATCGCTTATTTCAAACTGAATGACTTCATAAGCTTGAACAACAGCTTGTCTACATAACTCCTTTTCATTGGCGGTAGTATTGCTTGCTGGTTCAGATTTCAATGCATCTAATTCAGTTTGAGAAGTCGAGAGGACTTTGTTCACATTATCAAGCTGTATAGACAAATCAACAAGATGAGCAAGATTCTTCTCTGAATCCTTTCGCTCCTTAGAAATCTTTTCAAGGAAAGTTTGTGTTTTAGCAATGGTTTTTCAAGTTCTCACAATAGCTTGATCATGGCCTTCAATAATTGAAGTAACATTATATATTTGAATACATCGAGACTGTTTGTTTGATTGATTTTTGTCAACACAGGCCTTACAAGTATCAACTTTTTCTTTAATTTCTTTCTGGAGCTTGAGTTGTTCCTCCATCAGTTTTTGGAAAGTGGTCTCCACCATTTCTAACTTATCAGCGCTACGAATCTTCAATAAAGAGTCAGCATAGTTCTGAAGTTTGACAATCATAAGTTTATGAGATTGACTTTTTCTTCTCCACCAACACTTGCTATGCCAGCCAAATAAATGTTGAGAACACTGATAACTAAGGAGAAAGAATTTCCTTTCAGAATCTTATTGATACAACGATCTAGAAAATAAAAAAAGACTAATAATATGCTGATGTAGGTCATCTTCCAGTGCATCAATTTTTGCACAACTTGCTTATGGCAATGATGAAGTAGTTGCAGTGGAGACAATCCATAGGGAAGCTATGACCTGTACTATGTTCTGAGATAAAGGAACAGTAGCCTCAGAAGTTCCAATTTTAGTAACTCCAACAGCAACGATATCAGCAAGAGAAGTAGTCTCATTAGTTTCATCAGTTTTGACTTCAGTTATTGAAGTAATTCCAATTGAGATAACAGCTTCAGTAGCATCAGTAGCCACAATTTCAACTTCAATAGTCGCAGCAGGCTCAACAGATTTAACTTCAGTAACCTCAGCGACTTCAATAGAGTCAGTAGTTGCAGCAATTTCAGATGCAATTTCTGTTTGAACTTCAGTATCAACAAATGAAGTATTGCCTTCAGGTACATATTCCGAAGTTGGAGTAGAAGGAAACATTTCTAAAGAAAAAGAGAGAAATGAATAAATGATGATAAAAGAAACAAAAATGATATAAATGGGTCCAGTTTAGAATAGACCTTGAGGTTGGAAACTGGATTCTCCAGGTCCATACACCTTAGCTCTCTCTTCTATATTTAGCATGATCAGATGGAGGAGTAGAAGAGCGAATGCATCACTATCATCATCATTACTCATAACTTGAATTACTGGAAGAATCGAGGCAGCAGATTCTTCTTGTACCAATTGAAGTGGTCTTTCTGAAGAAGACACAACAATAGGAAGAAGCCATTTGCTGGTGCAGTAGAAGGAACTTCTGTGATAGGATCGCAGAGAAAAATAGGTCCTTGACTCTGACACTTTTTAGATGAGCGAGTAATCAAATTCGCATCATCATTATCTTCTTATTTCTCCTCAGTAGTTTCGAAAGATGCACTAAGTATTGTTGCGCCAACTTCAGCTAATACAGCTTATAGAATGATTGGCAAGTCACTGAGATGCTTTAATCTCTTCCGTTTGTAATAAGAAGATCTCTTCCGTTTGTAAGTGATCTTCTTAGGAGAAGATTTTGATTGAGGAGAAGTTGGAATAGTAGGAGATACAGGTCGATCTATTGAGACCATTGCAGTACTGTCTTCATCCTTTGATAAGACTTCTTAAACGTTAAACTCTTCTATTCCAGCTACTTTAGTGCTATCTGCTTCTTTCTCTTGAGCATACCATACTCTAATATCTCTCAAATAAGTAAAACTTACATCGAAATTATGAGGCATGGAGTGGACAGTAGAATACCATTTGCAAAAACTGAAACTCATAGACGAATTTGGAGCTTTGAGTGGAAGATTAAACTTGGCCTTTGTACCACCAGAGATGAAATGAAACCAAGCTCTGCCCCCCTCGAAAAGATTCCCAGTAAAACTCATATTTGTATTTGGATTTTCAGTATACAACTGATCATATTGTCGAGAAAAGCGACTTGGGTAATAAGGTTCAATATAATAGCGGTTCTCTAAGCGGAGAACCAAGTGCCCTGGACAGATATTTATTAACCACTAGAAACACCTAGGAGACATAATCGTGAATTTATCAGCACCAGCTACATTCACAAATTCTTCTCCATAGCTAATGTGATAAATTTACTACAACCGTACAGTGTCGGTTGTAGCGCTTGACAAGTCGTTCCCACAGAGATATAGAGTATTTTGCTATCTTGCTAATCATATAATTCTAACGAGCAAACTATGAGTTTTAAGTTGATTTCAAGTTCTCTAATTAGCTTAGGATATAGATTTTACTAATTTACAACAATGTATTACTTCTATTATCTTCTTCTTATCGTAAAAATTGATCTTTTAGTTTTAGTCTTTATTTAAAGTATTTTAAGCATTAGATATCAAGTGATGTGCAAGTATAACTCATCAAAAAAACTGCTTTGCATAAAAACAAACTAAATCATTAGATAATTCGATGAAGAAGATGAAAACCAATAACCCCAAATACTAACTAAGTATATGCTATCAAGAAATTTAACTCAAGTATAATTTATCAAAGTATTAATTTTTGAGTTCTTGTATTTTAATCTTTTCATAGAAAAATCATATTTTTTATATTTTTGTTTAGAAAAAATAATAAAGAATAATTTATATGGTTGATTCCTAATTTCATCTACATCCTAGAGTTAAACTAACTTAGCTACTTATAGTTCTAACTATCAAAATCATAATTTTATTCATGAAAGTAAGAAAATCTAATATAGAAAGCAATTAAATTAAACTAAAAAGCAAATAAAAGAAAATTACCTAAAAACAATGATGAGCAGCAAAACATATCTCTGGAGTTTGGTATGACGGCCATCACCCCTTCGGCAAAACCCTAATTTTATTAAAAAATACGAGTACAAAATAACATCTTCAAAACCCTAGATTATAAGGATATAGCCAATATGTAGATTTCAGAGAACCAAACCTAAATCTGAGTACTAGTGAGTAAGTATAAAATTACATAGAAGACCTAATTAAAATTTCATCCAGATTGGGCCCAATAGAGCCGCCAAATAGCGGCAAATGCCACCAAATAGCGGCAAAGTTGTGCAGTCTTGGCCCCATTTTTCTTCTTCATGGAGTTCTAGTCCTTTTCTTTTTATTTGAATGATTGTATTAAAGTTTGGGTCTTTACAGCTTCATGATCTTTTAGCTTTTCTCACTTTTAACTCATTTTTGAACTTAGTTTCCTAATTCGGCTCTGAATTTAAGCTATCTACTTGTAGGAATAGGTTTATCTGAAAAACATACTAAAAATACCCGAATAATATTATTTATATACAAAAATAGTTAATATGGAAGTTATAAATATGCAATATATGACACTCATCACACACCCACACCTATTTTTTGCTAGTTCTCGAGCAAAACCTAAACTTAAAAAGAAAAAGAAAAATCCTAACTCACTTTCACAAAAATCGTGATTGCACTTAGCAAGTTTAACAAGCCGTTAAACCCCTAGATTACCCTAATGAATGAGTTGTGTTTCGTGAGAGTTTGCAGTGATATACCCACAAAATTCGTGAATAAGTTAAATTAAGAAAATAAGAAAAGAAAAATAAAAATAACCAAAAATCAAGAAAAATAAAAGAAATTTATACAATTTTTTGATATTTTCTTCAATTATTCTCACTAATATATAACTCAAAACCGCATTTAGATTATCAGTTTTCAAGTCAAGTATCATATCAAATACACCAATCATTTTAATAAAAAAATTCAAATCGTATCGTTCAATACCCACTAATAGATAATTCATTGTCTCCTATACATCTACGTGCATGTGTGTTAGTCTACTTCAGTTTTAGACTCAAATTCTAACTCATGATTCATCTCTTCTCTCTAAATAATTTTTTCTTTTTTTTCTCTTTTTTTGGCAAATATTTAATCTTTAATGCTAATATTCACGTTTACTTAAGTGCAAAGTACCTGATCATACTCTTTATTTTTGCGAATATTTCACTTTTCATGTGAATATTCACGCTTGTTTAGGTGCAAGGTGCCTGATTACTTGGATCATACTCTTATTTTTTTTCATTTCTAAAGGATTATTACCTTAAATATAAGCTCAACCTCTTTTTTTTTTTTTTAAGGACTATTGCCTTAAATACCACGCTCATTCTTTTTTTTATTCTTTATTCTTTTTTTTTTGATATTTAGAGAGAGAAGACTACTCAATAATTATTATCTTTATTCTTAACCTAATAAAATATTATAAAATAAAAAATAGATGTATCTTACCTTAAAATTACTATTAGTGGTATTTATTTTTCAAATTTTTATTTTTTCATAAAATTCTAAGTGTATTATCTAATCTACTCTCCTATCAAATTTTAAATCTAAATTTATTCTTTTATTTGTTATTAGGTTTATTTATTAAAAAAATATTTTGTATTTTTTATTTTTTTCAGATTTTTTACTTTTTTTTAGATTTTTTTAAAAAAATATGTACCCTAAAAACTACCCAAAGTGTAAGATAAAGAAATTAAAAAAATCTAAAATTAAATAAAAATTCTAAAAAAAACTAAAAATCTAGAAAAATACGAAAAAATACCCTAACCCACTCTCCCACACCTAAACTCTTGTACGCCCTCATACACGAACTAAGAGTGGTAAAATAAATATAAAAACTATTGTACAAATATTATACAAATAATAAGAGTCGTGAAAAGTCATGAACTCAATATCATCACCCTATTAACGCATAAAAAGTGGTTACGACCTCTTGATCGCTTTTAACTTTCATAGTGTGTGCGTTTCAAACGTAAAGTGGGTATATTATTATATCTCATTATCCTCTTACAAGTCACAAAATTAGCTGTCTGTTTCTTATGCCACCTCGCTTTTTGTTGTCCACATGTAAGCATTACTAATTGGGTTAAAAAATTCTTCATTATAAACCTGCCAATCATCGTTAGTAACAAGCACACATGTAGGAATATCGCGAGGTGAGAAGAGTGCAACATGATCAAGTGAACTAATTATGAAGTGTGGTAGTGGCCCTTCTAACTCACGAAGTAATGCAAGCTCCTCTGCAAATAAATCTTCAAAATTTTATTCATAAATGAATGGCACACTTGTATAAGTATCATCATATGTAGAGTTAATATGTGCTAATTCATCTAATAACATGAGCTCATTTTTGAAAATTTGCTCAAATAAGAGTTCATCATTAGCGCAAGTGGTAGAATAAGAGTGCAAACTGTGAATCATGTTTAGCTCAATGTGGGAACTCGTTGTGTGCTCATCCATATTGAATATAATCAATGCCACAGTTATATTCCCAAATGATAGTTTCATAAAGTCACTCCTGCAATCAATTAATGTATTTGAAGTTGCAAGGAATGGTTTGCCCAAGATGACGAGAATTTGATTCCGTGGAAATCGGTTCAGTTTCTAAAATAATAAAGTTTATAGAAAAGATGAACTCACCGACCTTAATGAGCACATCTTTAACCATACCAAGTTGTATCTTGATCGAACGATCAGTTAGTTATAATATGACTTTGGTAGGTTAAAGTTTTCCGAACCCTAATTGCTGATAAACAGTGTAAGGAAGCAAATTGACACTTGCCCCTAAATCAAGTAACGCCCTATCGAATGTAGTGTTCTCAATGGTGTATAAGATTGTGGGAGAACCTGGATCTTTATATTTGATAGGTAAGGAGTTAGAGATGATTTGCGATATATTTGCAGCAAAAAGACTTTCTCAGTAATATTTCTTGCTCGTTTCTTAGTACACAAATTCTTGAGAAATTTGGCCTAAGTAGGAACCTATTGTATAATATCAAGGAGTGGAATATTAACCTTCACTTACTGAATATTTCAAGAATCTTTTCTACTTGTGATAAAGCCTTCCTAAGCTAATTGGGATATGGTGCTTTTAGTTTAGAAACAGGTACTGCTAAATGAGCATGTGATGGTTATGGAGGTGATGGAGATGGATGTGGAGAAATAGATGGAAAAGATGGTGCGGTCTGCGAAATAGTAGGAGTGAGATCATGGGGCATGGCTACATTATTGTCTATTTGCTTGCCAGATCTGAGTGTGTGAATGTCATTGTATTGGTGAATATGGGATGGAACAGACTGAGATGAGTTAGAGTTGGAATTCATTATTGGTTGGCTCGAAAAGGTACTCGGCTCCGCTCACTCAGCTGTGTGGCTAACTGTCCAACTTGCTGCTCTATATTCTTGATCGACTGAGAACTTGTAAGAAATTGTTGGTCGGTCCGTTGTATAAAGTCAGTAGACACTTTCATTAAATTTTGTATTTGTATATCTAAATTGGACGTTGTCTTAAAATCTTCTCCACATTCCTTTAAAGTGTCGTTAGTCGTCTATCATAATCATTGTTAGACCCCTGCTGTGGATATGACTGATTATGCGTAGGTTGTCTAGTCTGCTTGTTTCCTTGATTCGTAGCATTTGGGTGTTGATATACACCCACGTTAGGTCTCGGGAATTGACTATTAGGTGGAGGCTGCATGTTAGGGTTGGGGGCTCCTTGATATTGCTCTTGACCCTATGAGAGAGTTGGGTGATTCTTCTAATCCGGATTATTTGTAGGTGTGTAAGGATTGTTCATAGGTCGTTGATATAAGGCGTTAGCCTGCTCAAGTGTTGGACCCATGGGATTCAGTAATAATGGACACTCCTCCATAACATGATTCGGAGTTCCGCAGTTAAAGCATGTGGAAACTTGAATTTGATTGACTTGACCCACCGATAGAGCTAGGAGCCTCCAGTGCCTCAATTCTCCTTATAAAGGCTGCAATATTAGCTTCGACAGCTATAAAGCTGTCGACGCTATAGATCCCACCCTTATGCGCAGAAGTTGATGCATTGGGTTTCTCAGTGGGACTCTCCCACTGCATAGTTCTCTACGATAAGTCCTCAAGAAAGTCCCATGCTTCATCCTCATTTTTTCTCATGAACTCCCCCTGACACATGGACTCAAGAAGAGTTTTGAATGTGTAATCGAGTCCTTCGTACACGATTTGACATAATCGCCACTTTTCTATCGCATTATGGGGGCACTGAGCTAATAAATCTTTGAACCGTTCCAAGTATTTCTAAAAGGGTTCTTCCAGCACTTGACGGAATTGATTAATTTGATTTTAAATTTTTTACCATCTTGTGCGTGGGATAATACTTCTTGAGAAATACTGTAACGAATTCATCCCAAGTAGTGATTGAATCAGTAGGCATACTGTATAACCACTTCTTGGCATTATCTTTGAGAGCGAATTAAATGAAGTGAAGCTTAATTGCTGATGTTATATTTTACTGCAAGCGCACAGTGTCGGTGTAGCGTTGTACAGGTCGTCCCACAGGGATCTAAGGTGTTTTCGCGATTCTTACTTTCCTTAGTCTAACGGTCTAACTATGAGATTTTAGATCGAGAGAAGATTAGTTAAGTTTTAGAGGTTAGCCTAGGATCTCGAATCCATTAGAATAATAGCCTAATAATAAATTATCTCTTTCTTCCTAACTTTTTAATTATGCACGGTTAAGTAACATATTAAAAAGGTGATCTTTTTAATTTGATTTTAATCGAGTGCCCCTAAGTATGAACTATCAAGTGATGTGCAAGTATAAACCATCAAAAATAACACTTTTCTTAAAAACAAATCATATCAAGTAGAAACTCTCATAAATAAAAGAAAAGAAATAAACTTCAAACCCTAATCTAAGCATAGGCTATGAAGAAACCTAATTCAAGTATAACCTATCAAAAAAATTAGATTTACAAGTTTATTCAAGTCAAGAGTAAGAATTCCAAACTTCATTTAAGTATAGATTATCAAAATATTAATTAAGCATAATCTATCAAAGAATTATGATTTGTGAACTTCATCTTTTATTTATTTATAGAAAAATCATAATTTTATTTCTTTCTAGGAAGAAGATAAGATAAATCCATGTTAGGTCTATTAAACTAACTTCATCTACATCCTAGGGCTAAACAAAATTAGCTACTCATATTTCCAGTAAGCAATTAAATCTATTTTTATTTATGAAAGTAAATAAATCTATACTAGAAAGCAATTAAATCTATCTAAAAAGCAAATAAAGATTAGAAAATAATGACTTACATCTGGAGCATGGTATTGTGGCCGCCATCCCTTCAGCAAAACCCTAATTTTATTAAATTAAAACGAGTACAAAACTTCAGGATCCTCCTTTAGAATACAAGGATAGGCCAATATATAGGCTTCTGAAATCAAACCCTAATTCTAGCAGAACTGGAAAACTACAAAATTACAACGAAGACATGGAAAAATCTCAGCGCATGGGGCCCACAAGTGACCGCTATTTGGCGGGTTTCACCGCGATTTGGCGGCCAAATAAAGCCAAAATATCTTGAAATATTTTCCTCGGGAAACTCTTGTCTTGTACATTTTAATTTCGTGACTGTATTTGACTTTGAGTCTCTTTTGTATCGTAGTCTCGTAGTCTTACCCACTTTAGAAACTTTTCAGATTTTGATTTCCTACTCCAACATTGATTTCTTACCATCACCTTGTACGAATCGAATTATCTGAAAAAGATACTAAAAATACCCGAATAACATTTATTTATATACAAAAATAGATACAGTATGAGAGGAAAAGAACAATATATGATATTCATCACACCCCCACACCTTCCTTTTGCTAGTTTTCGAGCAAAAGCTAAACCTAAAAAGAAAAATAAAAATCCTAACTCACTTTCGCAGGAATCGCAATTGCACTTAGCACGTGCAATAAGCCTTTAAACCCCTAGATTAGCCTAGTGGACGAGTTGTGTCTCGTGAGGGTTTGCAGTGAATATACCCACAAAATTCAAAAAGAAAATAGATTAAGGAATAAAGAAAAGAAAAATAAGGATAATCGAAAATCAAGAAAAATAGAAATTTTATACAAAGGAAAGAAAAATATTTTTTTATGATATTTTCATCAATTAATCTCACTAATATACAAACTCAAGAACGCATTTAGATTATCAATTTTCAAATCGAGCGTCTTATCAGATACACTTATCATTTTAATCAAAAATTTAAATCCTATCTTTCAACACCCACTAACAGATAATTTATTGACTCCTATACATCTACGTGTACGTGTGATAGTTTACTTCGGTTTTGAACTCCAACTCTAACTCATGATTCATCTCCTCTCTCATAACAATTTTTTTTCTTTTTTTTTTCTTTTTTTAAGAATATTTCACATTTCATGCGAATATTCACGCTTGCTTAGGCGCAATGTACCCGATTACTCGGTTCATACTATTTTCTTTTTCTTTTTCTCTTTTTTTTTAGAATATTTCACCTTTCATGCGAATATTTAAGCTTACTTAGGCGCAAAGTACCCGATTACTCAGATCATACTTTTTTTTTCACTCTTGAGGCTATTGCTTTAATACCAGGCGCACCCCATTATTTTAACACTCTCGAGGCTATTGCCTTAATACTAGGCTTACCCCATTATTTTATTCTCAACTTTTTTCTCTTGTTTTTTTTTAGAGAGAGAAAACTTACTCAATCGTTATCATCTTTGTTCTTAACCTAATAAACTATTGTGAAGTGAAAAATAGATGTATACTTGCCTCAAAACTACTGTTAGCAATATTTATTTTTCGGATTTTAATCTTTTTTCATAAAATTCAAAGTGTATCATCCAATCTACTCTCCTATCCAATTTCAAATCTAAATTTGTTCCTTCATCTGTAATTAGTTTGATCTATTGATAAAAATATATAAATTTGTAGTTAAATTTATTTTTTTATTAATTTTTTTTCAATTTTTTTCAATTTTTTTTCAGTTAGTTATCCTAAAATGCCCTAAAAACTACCCAAAGTGTAAAATAAAAAATCCAAAAATAAAAAAAATAAAATCTTAAAAAAAAATAAAATCCTAAAAACCCTAAAAAAAATAAAAATCTTCTAATCTACCTCCACACCTAAACTTGTGTATGCCCTCATGCACAAACAAATGGTGGTAAAATAAATAAGAAAATTATTATACAAATACAAATAATGAGAGTGGTAAAAAGTTACGATCTCAATATCCTCACCCTATTAACTCATGTAAAGCGGTTACGACCTCTCGATCGCTTCCCACTTTCATAGTGTGTGCGTTTTAAACGTGAAGTGGGTGCATTATTATATATCATCAACCTCTTACACGTCACGAAATTACCTGTCTGCTTCTTATGTCGTCCTCGCTTTTTCTTAGTCCACATGAAGCATTAACAATTGGATTAAAGAATTCTTTATTATAAACCTGCCAATCATCGTTAGTAACAAGTATACATGTAGAGATATCATAAGGTGAGAAGAGTGTAATATGATCAAGTGAACGTGATTGTGGCTCTTCTAACTCACGAAGTAATGCGAGCTCCTCTGCAAACAAATCCTCAAAAGTTTGCTCATAATTCAATGGCACACTTGCACAAGTATCATCATATTTAAAATCAGTATGTGTCAATTTTTCTAATAGTATGAGCTTATCTTTGAATATTTGCTCAAATGAGGGTTCATCATCAGTGCAAGAGGTCGAATGAGAGTGCAAATTATGAATCATGTTGACCTCAATGAGGGAGCTCGTTGCATGCTCAACCATATTAAATATGTTCAATAACACAGTCATATTCCCAAATGATAACTTCATGAGGCCACTCCTGCAATCAATTAATGCATTTGATGTCGCAAGAAATGGTCTCCCCAAGATAACGGGAATTTGATTCCGTGTATTGGAGATTGACTCAGTTTCTAAGATAATGAAGTCTACAGGAAAGATAAACTCGCCAACCTTAATGAGCACATCTTCAACCATACCAAGTGGTCTCTTAATTGAACGATCAGCTAGCTGTAATGTGACCTTGGTAGGTTGAAGTTTTCCTAACCCCAATTACTGATAAACAGTGTAAAGAAGCAAGTTGATACTTGCCCCTAAATCAAGCAACGCCTTATCAAATGTAGTGTTCCCAATGGTGCATGAGATTGTAGGGGAATCTGGATCTTTGTACTTGATAGGTAAGGAGGTAGAGAGGATATGTGATATATTTGCAGTAAGAAAAACTTTTTCAGAAATATTTCTTGCTCGTTTCTTAGTACACAAATCCTTGAGAAATTTAGCATAAGTAGGAACCTGCTGTATAATGTCTAGAAGTGGAATATTAAGCTTCACCTGCTGAAATGTTTTAAGAATTTTTTCTACTTGCGGTGAAGGCTTTCTAAGCTGATTGAGATATGGTACTTTCGGCTCAGGAACAGGTTCTTCCAAATGAGTACGTGACGGTGATAGAGGTGATGGAGATGATTGTGGAGAAAGGGATGGAAGAGATGATGTAGCCTGCGAGATAGTAGAAGTGGGATCAGGGGGCATGGCTACATTATTATCCACTTACTTGCCAGATCTAAGCGTGTGAATGGTATTGCATTGGTTGACATGCGACTGATTGGAGTTTGAGGAACTGGCATTGGGGTTCATTATGGGTTGACTTGGAAAGGTACTCTGGCCACGTTCACTCATTTGACTTGCTAATTGTCCAACCTGCTGCTCTACATTCTTAATAGATTGAGAGTTCACGAGTAGTTGCTGACCTTTATTTTGAATAAAATCAGCTGACACTTTCATAAGATTTTGCATGTGTGTGTCAATGTTGGACATATGCGTGTCAAACTTGGAATGAGACTTGAGAAGATTTTCAACGTTCCTCTCAAGTGACTGGAGTCGCTTTTCTTGCTCAATATTAGACCCCTGTTGTGGATGAGAATGATTTTGTGTAGGTGGTCTATTCAGATTGTTCCCATAATTTGAAGCGTTTGGGTGTTTGTAGGCACCCATATTTGGTCTTGGAAACTGACCAGTGGCTGGAGACTGCATGTTAGGGTTAGGGGCCCCCTGATATTGCCCTTGACCCCATGATAGATTTGGATGGTTCCTCCAGCCAGGATTGTATGTAGGAGCATAAGAATTGTTCATGGGTAGTTGATACAAGGCGTTAGCCTGTTCAAGTGTGGGACCCATAGAGTTCATTAATAATGGACACTCCTCCATAACATGATTCGGAGTTCCGCAATTAAAGCATGTGGAAACTTGAATTTGATTTACCTGACCCACCGGTGGAGCACTAGGAGTCTCCAATGCCTCAATTCTTCTCATAAGGGCTGCAATCTTAGCTTCGGCAGCTATAGAGCTGTCGATGCTATGGATCCCAACCTTATGCGCAAAAGTTGATGCACTGGGCTTCTCAGTGAGACTCTCCCACTGCATAGTTTTCCACGATAGGTCCTCAAGAAAGTCCCATGCTTCATCCTCATTCTTTCTCATGAACTCCCCCTGACACATGGACTCAAGAAGAGTTTTGGATGTGTAATCGAGTCCTTCGTACACGATTTGACACAACCGCCACTTTTCTATCGCATGATGGGGGCACTGAGCTAATAAGTTCTTGAACCGTTCCAAATATTTCCAGAAGGGTTCTCCCGGCACTTGACGGAATTGATTAATTTGATTTCGTATCCTTACCGTCTTATGCGTGGGATAATACTTCTTAAGAAACACCGTAACGAATTTATCCCAAGTAGTGATTGAATCAGTAGGCATACTGTACAACCACTTTTTGGCATTATCCTTAAGTGCAAAGGGGATGAAGCGGAGCTTAATTACGTCCTCCGATAAGTGCTGCAGTTTTATCATTACGCATACTTCCTGAAATTCACTGATAAAGAGATATGCATCTTCTGAATCAGAACCAGTGAATTTAGAAAGTATACTAATGTACTGCGGTTTCAACTCATAGTGATTACCCGCTGCGTGTGAAAGTTTGATGCATGATGGTAATGATGTGCGCAACGGGTAACATCGATCCTGAAGGATCGGGATCGGTTGGTCCATCTTGACACCCATGAGCAAATCTGATCTCACTAGTCGACCAAATTGATCACGGGTCTAATGTGGCATGAACCAACGACCATGAGTGTATGCGTGAATTTTCTAAACTAATGCAAGAAGTGGGGTGTGGTGGAGAGAGAAAAAAAATGGTGGAATAGATATGATCAAATAAAAATGTGATTCTTACTATTCCTAATTTTTTTATTCTTTTTTAGAACCAGGGACATAAACTAAAGAACTGAAGAAAATAAGAGATCAGAATTCACCAATATAACCGCCAATTGGCGGCTTTTACCGCTGAATAGCGGTCAAAAAGGATTTGACTCTCTGCTTTCGGCTGATTAGTTCAGAGGTTCTTTTGATTCTTTTTGTCTTCCTGTATCCGCACTTTATGGTCCCTGCACACTCAACACACTCTGTTAACCCGTAAAATGTCAGAAAAATCAAGAAAAATACCGTCGATCCCCAGCAACGGCGCCAAAAACTTAATGTGATATTTTACTGCAAACGCACAGTATCGGTGTAGCGCTGTACAGGTCGTCCCACAGGAATTTAAGGTGTTTTTGCGATTCTTACTTTCCTTAGTCTAACGGTCTAACTATGAGATTTTAGATTGAGAGAAGATTAGTTAAGTTCTAGAGGTTAGTTTAGGATCTCGAATCCATTAGAATAATAGCCTAACAATGAATTATCTCTTTCTTCCTAATTTTTTAATTATGCACGGTTAAGTAACATATTAAAAAGGTGATCTTTTTAATTTGATTTTAATCGAGTGCCCCTAAGTATGAACTATCAAGTGATGTGCAAGTATAAACCATCAAAGATAACACTTTTCTTAAAAACAAATCAATCAAGTAGAAACTCTCATAAACAAAAGAAAAGAAATAAACTTCAAACCCTAATCTAAGCATAGGCTATCAAGAAACCTAATTCAAGTATAACCTATCAAAAAAATCAGATTTACAAGTTTATTCAAGTCAATTTATTTATAGGAAAATCTCTATAGATAATTCTAAAAATAAACAAAGAGTAAAAATTCCAAACTTCATCTGAGCATAGATTATCAAAATATTAATTAAGCATAATCTATCAAAAAATTATGATTTGTGAACTCCATCTTTTATTTATTTATAGAAAAATCATGATTTTATTTCTTTCTAGGAAGAAGATGAGATAAATCCATATTAGATCTATTAAACTAACTTCATCTACATCCTAGGGCTAAACAAAATTAACTACTCATATTTCTAGTAAGCAATTAAATCTATTTTTATTTATGAAAGCAAATAAATCTATACTAGAAAGTAATTAAATCTATCTAAAAAGCAAATAAAGATTAGAAAACAATGGCTTATCTCTAGAGCATGGTATTGTGGCTTCCACCCCTTCAGCAAAACCCTATTTTTATTAAATTAAAACGAGTACAAAACTTCAGGATCCTCCTTTAGAATACAAGGATAGGCCAATATATAGATTTCGGAAATCAAACCCTAATTCTAGCAGAACTTGAAAACTACAAAATTACAACGAAGACATGGGAAAAATCTCGGCGCATGGGCCCCACAAGTGACTGCTATTTGGCGGGTTTCACCGCTATTTGGCGGCCAAATAAAGCCAAAATATCTTGAAATATTTTCCTCGTGAAACTCTTGTCTTGTACATTTTAATTTCCTGACTGTATTTGACTTTGAGTCTCTGCAGCATCGTAGTCTCGTAGTCTTGCCCACTTTAGAAACTTTTCAGATTTTGATTTCCTACTCCAACATTGATTTCTTGCCATCTCCTTGTACTAATCGAATTACCTGAAAAAGACACTAAAAATACCCGAGTAGCATTTATTTATATACAAAAATAGATAAAGTATGAGAGAAAAAATACAATATATGATATTCATCACACCCCCACACCTATCTTTTGCTAGTCCACGAGCAAAATCTAAACCTAAAAAGAAAAATAAAAATCCTAACTCACTTTCGCAGGAATCGCAATTGCACTTAGCACGTGCAATAAGACTTTAAACCTCTAGGTTACCCTAGTGGACGAGTTGTGTCTCGTGAGGGTTTGCAGTGAATATACCCACAAAATTAAAGAAGAAAATAGATTAAGAAATAAAGAAAAGAAAAATAAGGATAATCGAAAATCAAGAAAATAGAAATTTTATACAAAGAAAAGAAAAATCTTTTTTTATGATATTTTCATCAATTAATCTCACTAATATACAAACTCAAGAACGCATTTAGATTATCAATTTTCAAATCGAGCGTCATATCGGATCCACTTATCATTTTAATCAAAAATTTAAATCCTATCTTTCAATACCCACTAACAGATAATTTATTGACTCCTATACATCTACGTGTACGTGTGATAGTTTACTTCGGTTTTGGACTCCAACTCTAACTCATGATTCATCTCCTCTCTCATAACAATTTTTTTTCTTTTTTTCCTTTTTTTCTTTTTTTTAAGAATATTTCACCTTTCATGCGAATATTCACGCTTAGTTAGGCGCAACGTACCCGATTATTCGGTTCATACTCTTTTCTTTTTCTTTTTCTCTATTTTTTAGAATATTTAACCTTTCATGCGAATATTTACGCATACTTAGGCGCAAAGTACCCGATTACTCAGATCATACTTTTTTTTTTACTCTTGAGGTTATTACCTTAATATCAGGCACACCCCATTATTTTAACACTCTCGAGGCTATTGCCTTAATACCAGGCTCACCCCATTATTTTATTCTCACTTTTTTTTTCTCTTGGTTTTTTTTAGAGAGAGAAGACTTACTCAATCGTTATTATCTTTGTTCTTAACCTAATAAACTATTGTGAAGTGAAAAATAGATGTATACTTGCCTCAAAACTACTGTTAGCAATATTTATTTTTCGGATTTTAATTTTTTTTCATTAAATTCAAAGTGCATCATCCAATCTACTCTCCCATCCAATTTCAAATCTAAATTTGTTCCTTTATCTGTAATTAGTTTGATCTATTGATAAAAATACATAAATTTGTTGTTAAATTTATTTTTTTATTAATTTCTTTTCAGTTTTTTTTTCAATTTTATTTCAGTTAGTTACCCTTAAATACCATAAAAACTACTCAAAGTGTAAAATAAAGAAATCCAAAAATAAAAAAAATAAAATCTTAAAAAAAATAAAAATAAAATCATAAAAAAATAAAAATCTCCTAGTCCACCCCCACACCTAAACTTGTGTATGTCCTTATGCATAAACAAAGGGTGGTAAAATAAATAAGAAAACTATTACACAAATACAAATAATGAGAGTCGTAGAAAGTTACGATCTCAATATCCTCACCCTATTAACGCATGTAAAGCAGTTACGACCTCTCGATCGCTTCCCACTTTCATAGTGTGTGCGTTTTAAATGTGAAGTGGGTGCATTATTATATCTCATCAACCTCTTACAAGTCACGAAATTACCTGTCTGCTTCTTATGTCGTTATCGCTTTTTTTTTGTCCACATGTAAGCATTAACAATTGGATTAAAGAATTCTTTATTATAAACCTGCCAATCATGATTAGTAACAAGCATACATGTAGAGATATCATAAGGTGAGAAGAGTGTAATATGATCAAGTGAACGTGGTTGTGGCTCTTCTAACTATCGAAGTAATCCGAGCTCCTCTGCAAACAAATCCTCAAAAGTTTGCTCATAATTCAATGGCACACTTGCACAAGTATCATCATATATAAAATCAGTATGTGTCAATTCTTCTAATAGAATGAGCTCATCTTTGAATATTTGCTCAAATGAGGGTTCATCATCAGTGCAAGAGGTCGAATGAGAGTGCAAATTATGAATCATATTGACCTCAATGAGGAGCTCGTTGCGTGCTCATCCATATTAAATATGTTCAATACCACAGTCATATTCCTAAATGATAACTTCATGAGGCCACTCCTGCAATCAATTAATGCATTTGATGTCGCAAGGAATGGTCTCTCCAAGATAACGGGAATTTGATTCCGTGGATTGGAGATTGGCTCAGTTTCTAAGACAATGAAGTTTACAGGAAAGATAAACTCGCCAACCTTAATGAGCACATCTTCAACCATACCAAGTGGTCTCTTAATTGAACGATCAGCTAGCTGTAATGTGACCTTGGTAGGTTGAAGTTTTCCTAACCCCAATTGCTGATAAACAGTGTAAGGAAGTAAGTTGATACTTGCCCCTAAATCAAGCAACGCCCTATCAAATGTAGTGTTCCCAATGGTGCATGAGATTGTAAGGGAACCTGGATCTTTGTACTTGATAGGTAAGGAGTTAGAGAGGATATGTGATATATTTTCAGTAAGAAAAACTTTCTCAGGAATGTTTCTTGCTCGTTTCATAGTACACAAATCCTTGAGAAATTTAGCATAAGTAGGAACCTGTTGTATAATGTCTAGAAGTGGAATATTAATTTTCACCTGCTGAAATATTTCAAGAATTTTTTATACTTGCGGTGAAGGCTTCCTAAGCCGATTGGGATATGGTACTTTCGGCTCAGGAACAGGTTCTTCCAAATGAGTACGTGACGGTGATGGAAGTGATGGAAATGATTGTGGAGAAAGGGGTGGAAGAGATGATGCAGCTTGCGAGATAGTAGGAGTGGGATTAGGGGGTATGGCTACATTATTGTCCACTTGTTTGCCAGATCTAAGCGTGTGAATGGCATTGCATTGGTGGACATGCGACTGATTGGAGTTTGAGGAACTGGCATTGGGGTTCGTTATGGGTTGACTTGGAAAGGTACCCTGGCCACGTTCACTCATTTGACTCGCTAATTGTCCAATCTGCTGCTCTACATTCTTAATAGATTGAGAGTTCACGAGTAGTTGCTGACCTGTTATTTGGAATAAAATCAGCTGACACTTTCATAAGATTTTGCATGTGTGTGTTAATATTGGACATATGCGTGTCCCACATGGATCTAAGGTGTTTTTACGATTCTTACTTTCCTTAGTCTAACGGTCTAACTATGAGATTTTAGATCTAGAGAAGATTAGTTAAGTTCTAGAGGTTAGCCTAGGATCTCGAATCCATTAGACTAATAGCCTAAAAATGAATTATCTCTTTCTTCCTAACTTTTTAATTATGCACGGTTAAGTAACATATTAAAAAGGTGATCTTTTTAATTTGATTTTAATCGAGTGCCCCTAAGTATAAACTATCAAGTGATGTGCAAGTATCGACCATCAAAGATAACACTTTTCTTAAAAACAAATCATATCAAGTAGAAACTCTCATAAATAAAAAGAAAAGAGATAAACTTCAAACCCTAATATAAGCATAGGCTATCAAGAAACCTAATTCAAGTATAACCTATCAAAGAAATCAGATTTACAAGTTTATTCAAGTCAATTTATTTATAGGAAAATCTCTATTGATAATTCTAAAAATAAACAAAAAGTAAGAATTCCAAACTTCATCTAAGTATAGATTATCAAAATATTAATTAAGCATAATCTATCAAAGAATTATGATTTGTGAACTCCATCTTTTATTTATTTATAGAAAAATCATAATTTTATTTCTTTCTAGGAAGAAGATGAGATAAATCCATGTTAGGTCTATTAAACTAACTTCATCTACATTCTAGGGCTAAACAAAATTAGCTACTCATATTTCTAGTAAGCAATTAAATCTATTTTTATTTATGAAAGCAAATAAATCTATACTAGAAAATAATTAAATATATCTAAAAAGCAAATAAAGATTAGAAAACAATGGCTTATCTCTGGAGCACGGTATTGTGGCCGCCACCCCTTCAGCAAAACCCTAATTTTATTAAATTAAAACGAGTACAAAACTTCAGGATCCTCCTTTAGAATACAAGGATAGGCCAATATATAGGCTTCGGAAATCTAACCCTAATTCTAACAGAACTGGAAAACTAAAAAATTACAGCGAAGACATGGGAAAAATCTCGGCGCATGGGGCCCACAAATTACCACTATTTGGCGGGTTTAACCGCTATTTTGCGGCCAAATAAAGCCAAAATATCTTGAAATATTTTCCTCGTGAAACTCTTGTCTTGTAAATTTTAATTTCCTGACTGTATTTGACTTTGAGTCTCTGCAGCATCGTAGTCTCGTAGTCTTGCCCACTTTAGAAACTTTTCGGATTTTGATTTCCTACTCCAACATTGATTTCTTGCCATCTCATTGTACGAATCGAATTACTGAAAAAGACACTAAAAATACCCTAGTAGTATTTATTTATATAAAAAAATAGATAAAATATGAGAGGAAAAATACAATATATGATATTCATCAATTGCATCCTCTTACAAATGCTGTCGTTTAATCATCACACACACTTCCTGTATTTCACTGATAACGAGATATGCATCCTCAGAATCAGAACCAGTGAATTTAGAAAGCATGTTGATGTATTGCAGTTTCAGTTCTTGGTGATTACTCGTTGCGTATAGGAGTTTGATGCATGATAGAGTGATGTGCGCAATGGGTAACATCGATCATGAAGGATCGGGATCTGTTGGTCTATCTTATCTCCCATGAACAAATCTCATATCACTAGTCGACCAAATTGATCACGGGTCTAATGTGGAATGAACCAGTGACCGTGAGTGGATGCGTGAGTTTTCTAAACTAATACAATAAGTGGGGTGTGGTGAAGATGAATTGGTGGAAGAAATATGATCAAAGAAAAATGTGATGTCCTACAGTATTTATTTTTTTTATATTTTTTATATTTTTTTTACAGAACCAGGGACCAAAATACAGAATCAGAGAAAAATGGAGGAGCTCTAGGATGTAGATAAAATTAGTTTATTAGATCTAATATGGGTTTATCTAATTTTCTTCCTAAAAAGAAATAAAGTTGTGATTTTCTATGGATAAAATAAAGATAAGACTTCGTAAATCATAAATTTTTGAAAGATTATACTTAATTCATATTTTAATAGTCTATACTTAGATGAGATTTTGAATTCATAATCTTTATTTATTTATAGAATTATTAACAAGATTTTCTTATAAATAAATAGAAGAGAATAAATTTGTAGAGTTGATTTCTTTGATAGGTTATATTTAAGTTTGGTATTTTGATAACCTATGCTTAAATTAGGATTTGAAGTTTATTTTTTTATTTTTATTTATGATATTATCTACTTGATATAATTTACTTTTAAGAAAGATATTATCTTTGATGATATACACTTGCATGTCACTTGATATGTCATACTTAGGGGCTTTTAATTAAAATCAAAATAAAATGATCATCTTTTTAATGTGTTACTTGATTGTGCATGATTAAAAAGTTCGGAAGAAGAGATAATTCATTGTTAGACTATTATTCTAATGGATTCGAAATCCTAGGCTAACTTTATGAACTTGAAACTAATCTTTTCAATCTAGAATCTCATATGTTACTTGATAGAACCAAAGAATTAACAAGGTAGCAAAACACCTTAGATTCTTGGGGTAACGACCTGTAAAGTATTATAATCGACACTGTACGCTTGCAGTAGAATATTTACATCAGGGCTCTACAATTTAACATGTATAGTTCAAATAGTACTGGTGTAGGAAGATAACTGGTTATGGATATTATAGTTCTGCCCACCACTCAACGATCTGGCCATGTCTCGTGATAATGAGATTTTTTTTCCAATATCACGTGATATGGATTAGAGTATGATTTTGATTCTATATTATTTTTGTATTCTATGATTACAATGATTTGTTTGTTTGTTTGAAAAGTGATATATGATTTGTGACTTGGCCCAGTATATGACCTTGCAGGATATGATACTTTACTTACTTGACCAAACTATAATATGGAACTTGATAAACCAATCCTTGATACATGATGCATGATGAATGAAACATGGTGACATAGTATGAGTATGGAAAGTTTAAAAATTATATATGTACATGACCCCAAGGTAAATTGTTAATGATCTATGGTTATTGATAAAGAAATGTAAAATGTCATGAACAGATGTACTATGATGTCTCTAACTGGTCATGCATTGATAGGGAAATAGAGAAACTATCTAATAATATGAACTATATTGTATAAGAAACTATATAATGTAGTGATGTTCCAGTAACTTTTAGTATAGCGGCATGAATGATATTGGATCACTATGTGATAATAAGTATCCTGGTAGGGTATGTCTTTTGTTGACCTTGCAATACGAAATATGAATATTAGTACCTAGCGATATGACATACTTCAGCATCATGCGTGTGAGGTTGGGATCCAAGTATGTACCGACATCTATATGATATATGAGTATAGTGATAAAATGGGTATAGTGCTATTTTATCTGTCATATAGTTTCAAGTAACTTAATTTGTAGCATTGACTAAGAACATAATAAATAGTATTATTCATATTTTACTATGCAATCTCTTACAACCATGCTTACCAGATTTATGATAGCATGGACATATCATGTTTACATACACTCTCTTTAGTACTATATTAGTACATATTTCATTTTTTTATGTATTACTTATTGAGCTTAATCTCCTGGATAATTAATTTACATTTTTAAAATGTGGAAGGAGAACCTACTTCGACCGAGGATCCGTACTTTACTACAAGGGATAGATGACTTGATTCTTGACCATTGTATATATTTCCTTTTATTTCGTATATTGTTCCATTTCTTTGATCTTTCGTTATTGTATGTAAAGAACAATGTGACTTTCTTATACATATATATGAGCAGCTTTCTGTATCCGTTACATTAACTATTATTCATATCTAACATAGTAGCAGTTATTATCATTTCAAGATCCTGTGCATGTGCATGTAGGGTAGGCTTGTATATATGTAATGCATTGTTTTAACAAGTAGCTGAAAAATGAAACATTACAAATAACCACCTAAATAGCCTTAATGTGGATAGGTTGTCCTTTTTTTTTGCTTATTTTCTTTTTCTTTATGGTAACTAGTAGAAGTGATCTATAATAACAATAATAATAAAAAAGAGGAATATAATGAACATGTTTCTCTACAAGATATATTTTTACCAAAACAATTATCATAGACCTATCTAGAAAAGGGGGAAAGAAGTATGTTTACAAAAAATCAATCAATGTACAAAGCAACTAACTGGCTACGGTTGTTCAAGGTTGTGCATTGCTAGATGTACATGCAACCTCGGTCGTGCATCAATGACAGTAGATGTGGACTCGGATATTTACGGTTTCGGTAGTATGATGAGCCTAAACACAACTGAGAATCAGTTTGATCCAAAAACTTAACCTATAGGTAGAGGCCCAACTTTGTATTTAAACCTATAAACTTTTTTTATCCTATCCTATGTGGAAAACCAAATCCAAAGTTACTTGTGGGAAACCAAACCCAAAGTTACTTGCGCCACTCGAATAATTCGGGCTTTCAACATCAGTATCACTCTCTCTTGGCCATAACCTAGACCCTTGATCCGAACTTGGGCTCTGTTATCAATTGTTGGGGATCCGAATCTGGGCTCTGATATCAATTGTTGGGGAGAAATGTCGGGTCCAACCAAGAGCATGATGGGTCTAAATACAAAACTGAGAACTAGTCTGATTAAAAAACTTAAGTTGATAGGTAAAGGTCCCAATTTTGTATTTAAACCCATAAACTTTCTTTGTCCTGTCTGATGTGGGATTATACTCACATATGAATAACTAACACTTACACAGATGACAAGCAGCAGACTCGACTTATGGAGTCAGACACAGAAGACACAAAGTTGTCAGATAGGAAGGAGCGCCCCCAACTAAATGACTGGTATGCATTATTAGTAGATACAAGAGGTCCAACAGAATGAAGGGACCTCGAGTACTATGTTACTAGCAAGAGATTCAATTACCATTTTTTTTTTTGAATACGTGATATTTTGTATTGTATTTTTTATTATTGTACTTTGCTGTTGAAGTGGCTTGTTATGCTAGTTGTAATATTTTATAGTTGGATGCTTCCTCTATTTCTTATTAATGAAATACAGAAAGCATACTCCATGATTCTTCTTTAAAAAAAAAAAAAAGAATAAAGAAAATATAAATTTTGCGAACCCTAATCATCATACTATTATCAGGTACGTACTTTCACTTTTCTCTCTCCTTTTTCCTGAATAAAGGGTATATATGGTCCCATCAATCTAGCCTTCTATTTGGAGGCACGTACGCCACAACTGAATGTCATTTCAACCGTTAATAGCAAAACACCATGAGGCTTGGAACAAACTATGGCGTAAGCACCGGGAAAGCAAGGTAAGTACGTAAACAAAGACACAAAGGAGCTTAATTAGTAGAAGAGTCAAGAGGCAAACGCAAACTTCACGCATAGCGGGCGGGGCGCCTAACAAGGAGTAAATTAAGCCTTTCCTCAGCCCGCCGTCACAGTTAGGAGCTAGACGTTAAGGGGCTCAATGATAGAAGGCATGACCCCTCCAGTTTGCACTTCCTTTAACCTTTCTACCTTGACCTTAGTAGCAGATAACCTTTTCTTGACAGGCTCGCCCCTCTTAGCTAGTTCACTACTCAGCTTATCAAGCGGGTCTTAGAGTGGAGCAACTTCTTCTTGAGGAGCTCGACTCCCTCAAGGTCCTCGCTCCTATTCTTCTCAAACTAGGCCTCAATATCGAACAACTGCTTTCTGAAGAGTTTGACTTCTTTAGTGCATTCAACACTTAGCTTAAAGGCCTTTAGCTAGTTCACCTCCCTTACGCAGAGTTATATGGTGCTCTAACACAACCACTAGCTCATTATCTAAGTTAGTTATCTCCTCGACAGTCTCAATGGAGATCATCTCAATGAGACAAAGCGAGAAGCTAATAAAAGAGATCGAATTTGAGAGATGATTATAAGAATATACTATAAACTTGAAGCTTACCTAGGCAAAATGGCAACCTTTCGGAAGTAGCTTCCTCTTTCTATCAAAATTGTGATATTTGCCAGCCTTGACTAAGGCAACCTTTACTTATTCGAGTCTGATCCATCATATCCTAAGTATTAGAATTGGCATATAGGTGGGAGAACTACTGATATGGAGGTCGATGAGTCCCTAAACATGCCATGGTGGAGATATTATGTAATTAACACAGGATTATGTGGGAAAAATTGACAAAATGATGGCTCACAATTAGAACCCACTTGTGCCATCATTCGCTCCCATTAATACTGGAGGGTTGCTCGCAAGAAACGAAGTCATAATCTTGTTGACTTACCTCATGTAAGTCAAGTTGAATGAATACTGATTTATAGGCCTACAAAATAAATCCTACTAATTCTTTCGATTCCAGGTCGGGATCTTGTAGACTTGGGAAAGAGATCTCCTCTCACATCCAGGCATGTGAGTTTCCGACAAGGGGTTTGAGAGAGTCAAGATCATTACCTAGGCACATGAGCTGCCTTGAGGAAATCCAAGAGATACAAAAGCATAACATGTGACTCACGCAATGGGATTCGCAGCAAGCATTGGTTAAGAACTCTCGTACGCCTATGATACATTAGCCTCTCATATCGATTCAAAGAAAATTTCGACTACGACCCTCTCACAAGATCTAATAATAAGATAATTATAGCTATCAATAATAGTTGTTCCGATAGCCTTATTCAGGTTTAAACTCACAATGTTCTTCGAGGCTTGTAACTAAAGAAACTATTATGTCGACTCAGCTAAATTCTGACAAAGGATATTGAGCTGCTCATTAGGACACGATCATAACCCATATGTATATGCCGTCGCTCATGTTAATTCCAGTAATGCAATACTACACCATTAAAACCCCTGAGTGTTAATAATCCTTGCTGCTCTTATGATTTGAGCGTTAGAGATATGACATCAAGACATCAACTCCCGTTGTTCTCCAAGGCTCCAGCCTTCTTTGATTTAGTAGGTTTGCAACCAGCGATTACCTAACATCCTAACCAATAAATCTTACTGTATGTAGATGTGATCCAAACTAGTAGGTCAATACTATTGGTTATTTTAGATTGATATAGACAGAGTTATTACTCTAAAAGATTAGAAAGACATGTTTTCTAATCCAATCTGAAAGATGGTATTACAGAAAAAATCCGAATTGATTTATATAGGTATAAATACTGTAATAAAACTAATAAAATTATTCTTGGTTCCTACTGTTATTAATTAAATCTAGAGACAGAGTTAAAAATATTCTCAATCTGAATTGATTTTATTATCTACTAGAAAGTAGCAGAATATCTATATATTTATATATATGTTAATTATATAAAAATAAAAAACAGAATTAGAATACTTTGCTGCAACAGGAAACGCGCGTGGATGCATAGCAATACTCGTGGTGCTCAAGGTTTCTATTCTTCTTATATAAGTAACGACATAGAACAAATAATTATATATAAACCCACATCTTAACAACACTGTATCCGACGTGAGACTATTTTTTTCTTCCTCTTTCTTTTTGTTCTCTTTATTATTCACTCCACTTTGAAGTCATTTTTCATTCGGCTAATTTATTTATTTTTGAACTAGTAAATTGGTTCAAAAATTTAATATTCAGATATACATAAATTCAACAAATATAACGTCAAAGCTTATGTCCGCAATGAGTTTGAGACTATTTTCATTTAATTCGTGACCGAACTGAATCTCTGTCGGGTTAGTCTCGTTAAATTCCTAACCTATTGGACAAGCCAGCCCAGCCCAGCCCAGCCCAGACCCAGCAGCTCCTCCTATTATTATCTTGTTTGGATATATTAACCGGTCTTCGGGGCCTGCGAGCAGCCAATACATGTCCTTGCTCCCTGAAAAAAAAAAAAAAAAAAAAATAACTGTCTTGATCCTGTCTCCACGGTGAGTCCTTTTCTATTTCTCTCATTGAATTATTCTAGTTTTCTTTTGTATTTTACGCATCAAATTTGCGAGCTGGGATTTTCGATTCATGGGTATTATCGTCGCTGTTACTTTGATTGCACGCTTAACATGGTTCTCTTTTCTATTGAGAAAAAGTAATTTAGTTTGATGTTTATTTTGCATTTGCTTACCTTTCTTCAGTTTTAGAAAAACAAAGCTGATAAATTTTGATTGAAACTTTGGGTCGCAAGCTGGGGTTTCTAATAGTCTTTCTGTAATTTCTCTTGAAATTGTTTGTTAGAATCCTGCCATAGGAGTGGATTATGCGGGGTTAAGACCTCGATTCTGCTTCTTTTGACCTCCCTTCGCCATTAAAATGGGGTTCAATTAGTCAAACCCTAGTTCAATGGGAGAAGGAGTAATTAACCATTAAATAAATATAGCTGACCACGAATTTGTCTTGGTTAGCTTCTTCCTGCAGATTTTGCTCATTGTTATATCTTATTCTAAGGTTCTGGTGTTTAAGTTTTAAGATGCCCCAAACATGCTTAGAGATGGGAGAAAATTAGTGAGTGGGGAAGGGATTAGATGGTACTATCTAGAGAAACCCTGTTTTCATTTCAATCTTTATTCTAGATTACTAGTATCTGCAATTTGTTTTACGTTGTCTTGTTTTTGATACTCATATCATATAGCAAAACAATATGTATAATTTGTTTATGATCCTTGAGGGCGTCAATGTTGATAACTAACTTATGCAACCTAAGATAAACTTTTATATCTTTTATTTTGTCAAAGTACATACATTTAGATAAGTAGATCATGTTCTATGGCAAATTTCTTAGGCTTCATTTGATTTGAGAGAAAATGAAGGAAAAGAAATAAAAATAAGAGTTAAAGTGTTTTTTATTGTTATTTTGAGAGTAAATTTAAAAGAAAAGAAAGTGGTAGGGAAGTGAGAAAAATATGACACAAGATTTTCTCTCTTTTTCTTTCCTCTACCCTTGAGAAATGAGAGCTATGGTGCTACGACCACATGGGACAATGGCAGGAGAGTGAAGGGCAAAGTTTGTCATAATTTTTTTAATTTTATTTGTAATTTATTATTATTCCTTTTCATAATTTCTATTTAGTTTCTCTTTGAACCAAACAACCAAGATAATCATACTTTCTTTTCCATTTCTTTTATTTTCTCTTTCCTTTTCCATTACTTTTTCGTTCTTTCATTTTCTATCAAACCAAACATAGCGTTAATGAATAGAACTTTGCTGTTTGCAGCTTCTTCGTAGACCCTAAAACATGACTCCTTTACTGGGTGCAAGTGCTTCCATGTCGACCCCTTCTATGTGCGTACTTGGTATGTCGTCATTTCATATTACAGTTTTCTGATAATTATGCCGAGGGGATACTGGTTTTGGTTGATATGTGATTGAGACCATTTATTTTCTTCACAAAAGCCATGTAGTAATCCTTGTAACCATGTGCTTCTCAAGTCAAATCTACATAGTGTTTGATCTTATAACTAATTTCTGGTGCATCTGGGATGCAAGAAAATAGCATATCCATTTCCCAATTATTAGTTAAAAAAAACTTCGAATTACATCGAAACAGTTCAGTTATATAATTTTCTTCTTTTTGATGTATAACAATTTGATGCATTGAGCTAATTACATTCCAATTCTTAATAACGTTTTAAGGTTACACTATTTTATATCTTAATAATGAACTTGAGATGGTTGCTTAGGATGGTTTCAACTTGTTGATTGACATATTTGATGATTTCCATGTTACCCCATTGGGCAACCCAGCTACATTTATGGAGGTGTAGGGATCCGAAGGAAATTTATGTTGAAATGAGTTTGTCCACTCCTATTGTGGAAATAATGAGTCTATTTATGCAGAATGGATTTTGTCCTCACCTGGCGAGGAAATGATGTCTTCTTACACCACCATTATATTGTATTGATAGTAGTGTCACATTTTTATTTTCTTATTAGTATTAATATTATTATTTTTTTTGTAAAAAGGAGAATTTTATGTCGTGTTCCACAGGTAGTCTATAAGTATAGTTCTAATCGTCAAATCAATCTTTCTTCTAGTTTCATATGGATTACTTCCATAGTGTAGGAAATTTTGTTAGGATTAGCATGGGGTTATAAACCCCACCACAAACACCTCTCCTCTGCCTCCAGCTTCATTGTGCCACTTTTGGCAAGCCTTTCTCTTCCATTCAGGAGTTTTATCATTGACAACAAGTTTTAATATTTGGTCAGTCATTCGTCACACCTCTCTTGAATTAGTGTTGTTGCGCATAGTTGTCTCCTGCCAAATTGACAAAGGATTAGATATTGATGGCAGGTAAAAGGTTATGCACATATCTGGAGGCATTATCTGATTTATGTAAATCCTGCTGCTTTAATTACAAGAACTAGTCTAACCTACCAGTCACGTTCAAGTGTCATAAAGTTGCTGATCATCTAGTCTTTATTGAGTTATTCAGTTGTAATCATTTCTTGCTGGCTAGTCAATGAAAATATATTGTGATGATTTGGCACTAAGCTAAAATAGATGGGAGAAGGATTCTCTTAATTCTCCACCACCATCCCCTAGAAAAAAAAAAAAAGAAATGAAAAAGGTACACAAAGCACAGATGAAGTAATATTAAAAGGAAATTGGTCCTGCCAATAAGTTCATGGGAGAAACCTAATGGCTGTGGTTAAATTTTCTGTCTATTAGATTTTGAAGTACTTTAGGTGGGAATCTATCTTGTATTGAGGAAGACATATCTTAACAAATGTAACTTTGTTGTTTATATGCCTATCCTATTAAATAGATTTCTCTCTGTGATTTCTTGTGGTAAAAGCATAGCATGTCTTCTTCCTCTCTCACTGTAGCAAATCTAATTTCACCATAATGATGCTCTTATTCTCTTTCAAAAACCTCATGGTCTTGCAATGTAAACAATGGAGAGTGGTGAAAGTTCGGTTAATGAAGGATTTATTTTATTTTTAACATTCCAAATTGCCTAGAATCGAAAGTGTATCTCGAACCATAGTAATTACCTAGTTGGGTTCAGAAGACTCAGAACTTTAACAAACATTTTTGGCAAATTGGTCGTACAAAATTTAGAGTCATAGATAGTTCTATTATAGAAAATTTAAACAGTTGTACCATACAAATTTAATCCAGTCATCTCCACGTTTCCCCTCCAAGGAAACAATCTGGTCCTATCCCTGATTCTGGTAATCACTTACAGTTTTGAAATTACTGCATTTGTCTTGCTTGTCAATTCGGGCTTATTGTTGAATGTTTTACTCAGTATGTCCAACTAAAAATAGTTCTTTTAACTATCTGATTCTGTGGCTCAGGAAATACAAACATTTGGAAGCCTAGGGGTCTCCACCTGACACAGAACAGTGTGGCAGTACCCTGCAGCCAGCCTAAACAATTGAAATTCGTGCACCCTATTTCTCATGCCTGGCAACTACAATCGAGATCAGTGATATGTTCCGCTGCATTTGTAAGTAGTTTTTACATATATTTACAAGTAAAAAGGCAACATATAGTTTGCAAGTTAGTTCGTGAACCTCTAAAATCCATATAGCACCATATACGTGGTAGCTTGACATTGCCAAATCAAGGAACAGTGATATACTCATTTGAGAAAAAGGGTGTGGTTCAAGCCATCAGCTTAGTTCTGTTATGTACGTCTATATGAAACTTGATGGTTTATGAGATTATAATTGTCTGTCTCTTAGCTTTTTATGCTACAGACTAGTATCAGAGGCATCTGATTCTCTGGTGTTTTTGACATATTGTTGCTAGGGGGGAAGAAACAGAGAACCTAATTATATAGCTTACCATGTTTATGGGAGTATACCATTTTAATTATTGTGAATTTACAGATCTTTAAGGGCAAGTTGTAGGTATAAAGTAAACATGCAATGCAACACTCTCCTTACGTAAATTAAGTAATAAACTAGCATTGGCAACACCAATTTGATCATGTTTATTCCTAATGTTTTAATTGTGTCATCACTAGGCCAACACATTCTCTCTATTTTTTCAGGACTGACCTAGGCTGACAGTCTTTTATCTGGAATTTCCTCAACTTTTTATGCATTATTTCTTAGCTTCATTGTCATGCCCCGCTTCCGATATACGGTACATGAGTACGTATAACAGGTATCGGCAACATATTCTGTTTGAATATGTTAAAACCTCCAGTAGAATTTGTCACAATAATACTCAATAATAACAATTTAAAATTCAAAATAAAATTTAATTTTATTGATTGTAGCAAAGTTTGGATACAATTGATATGATAAGAGAATGGTACAAACAACAACTAAGCCTTTTATCCCAAGTATTTTGGGTAGACTACATGAACCAAAAAAAGAATCACGCCAGATCGATCACTTTGATATTCCTTCTCCATTCATTTCTATCAAGTAATATCTCCTTATTTAAACTTTTAGACTCCATATCTTTGCGTATCACCTCCATTCATATTTTCTTCGATTTTCCATTCGTTCTTTTAACTTGTCTTACATTGATAAACTCCTCTCTTCAAACTGGTGCACTTATAGGCCTACGTTGCACATGACCAAACCATCGTAAGTGATTTTCTCGCATATTCTCATTAATAGGAGCTACACCTACTTTAGCACGGATATTTTCATTTTTCACTTTATCTCTCCTAATATTTCTGCACATCTAACGGAGCATGCGCATCTCTGCTACACTTATTTTCTGTGAATGACGTTTCTTTATAGCCCAACATTCCGTGCCATATAATAAAGCTGGTTTAATAACAGTTTATAAAATTTTCCTTTCAATCTTAACGGAATGTTACGGTCGCATAAAACTCCCGTTGCCCTCCTCAATTTCAACCAGCCAGTTTGTATTTTATGGTTAATATCATTATTAATCTCTTCATCATTCTGAATAATAAAACTCAAATATTTAAAATGACTGCACATTTGTATCTCTTGCCTATCCAGTTTTACAGCATTATAGTTTATGGTCCGTCGTTTACTAAATTTACACTCCATATACTCTATTTTAGACCTACTCAATATAAGCCTTCTAGATTCTAATATATGCCTCCATAACTCTAATTTGGTATTTACCTATACTCTTGTCTTATCAATAAGACAATATTATCAGCAAATAGCATACACTGAGGTATCTCATCTTGAATGGTTTTAGTAACTCATCCATCATTATAGCAAATAAGAATGGACTCAATATAGATCCTTGATGCAATCCAATTGTGATAGAAGAATTACTTATTAAACCACCACATGTTCTGATATTGGCCACTAATTTATCATACATGTTCTTAATTATGTCGATATATTTAATGGGAACTCTTTTTTTCATCAGTGTCTACCAAAATATCTTTCGTGGAACCTTATCATAGGCTTTCTCTAAGTCAATAAATACCATATGCAAATCTCTATTTCTCTCTAGAAATCACTTTATAAGTTGACGAAGTAAATAAATAGTTTCTGTCGTCGATCGTCTCGGTATAAATCAAAACTGGTTCTCCGCTATTTTAATAGTTTGTCGCAATCTATGTTCAATTATCTTCCCAAAGCTTCATAGTGTGACACATGAGTTTTATTCCCCGATAGTTAGAATAACTCTGAATGTTGCCCTTGTTCTTATACAGAGATACTAGGGTTCTTTTCCTCCATTCATTTGACATTTTCTTATTTTGTCAAATTTTATTAAAAAGATCTGTTAGCCACCTCACACCAATCCCTCCTAAGTATCTCTATACCTCTATAGGAATCTCATCTGGACCAACAGTTTTTCTTAATTTCATCCTCTTCAAAGCCTCTTTTATTTCATACTCTTTAATTAGGCGCATAAAACTACGATTCATATCTTCATATTGAATAGTAAGATCTCCCAAATCTTGAGTAAAACTACAATTATATAATCTATCAAAATAATTTTTCCATCTTTAATCTTTTTGTCTCGAACTAGAACCGTCTGATTCTCATCTTTAATACACTTTACAGTACATAAGTTTTTAAACTTTCTCTCTTATTCGAACAATTATATATATATATATATATCCTTATCTGCCTCTTTATTATCCAACTTCACATATAATTATTTATATAATTTAGTTTTTGCATCCTGAACAGCTTTATTAGTCTCATTTTTTGCTAGTTTATATTTCTCGAAACTTATTTCATTATAATTATTATTATTCTTTAAATCTCTATAAATATCTCGCTTGATCTTAATAGCATTTTTTATCTCTTCATTTCACTATGATATATCCTTACATGGTGGAGCACCATCTCTCGACTCACCGAATATATCTTTAGCTATTCTTTTAATGCAACTAGCCATTTTATTTCATGTTACATTAGGATTATCATAGTCCCTCCAATCTGCTTCTTATACTACTCTATCTATAAAAACTTTCTGATTACTTTCTAGTCGTCACCACTTAATCCTAAGATCTAACTTACACTTAATATTTCTAAGTTTCTGTCTAATCTGAATATCTAAAACTAAGAGTTTATGTTGGATAATTACACTCTCACCTGACACTACATTACAATCGATATAACTAGCTCTATCTACCTTCCTAGTAAAAAAGAAATCTATTTGGTTTGCATTCGATCCACTTTTAAAAGTAATTAAGTGAGAAACTCTCTTTTTAAACCAAGATTCTCTAAAATTAAATCATAAGACAAAACAAAATTTAGAATTGAGTTATCTGCTCATTTCTTTCTCCAAAACCAAATCCTCCATATACACTATCAAACCCTTTACGACTACTTCCTATATGCCCATTGAGATCACCACCAATAAATAGTTTTTCTCTAGCGGGTATTCCTTATACTATCTCATCTAGATTCTCCCAAAATTGATATTTACTGGATTCATCAAGTCCTACTTGTGGTGCATAGGCGCTAATGACATTAAAATCTCTCCATATAAAATAAGTTGAACTAATAAAATTCTATCACTTTTCCTCCTAATCTCTACTACATCCTCAAGTAATTTCTTTTTTGTGATCACACCTACCCCATTACGATTTCTATCTATACCCGTATGTCAAAATTTATAACCCCAATACTTTATGACTTTAGATTTCTCACCTACCCACTTAGTCTCCTGCATACACAAAATATTAACTCTCGTTCTAATCATAGCATTAACTAACTCTGCTAATTTTCCTTTAAGAGAATCTACATGCCATGATGCCAACCGAAATTTATATTTATGAGCTAACTTTTTTACCCCCACCCGCTCATTAAAATATGGGAACTCTCTTATATTTGACACCACATCCGGGTACCGACGTGGCGCGTCGCTTCTGGGCGACGACTTAACAACCCTCACACATTTTTCACTACATTCGGGCTCCGATATAGCGCGTCGCTCAGTAGGAAACGCCTCAACGAAATTCATATTTTGCCTTATGTCATAATATGTGATAATGTTTTACGTTGGCTGTCACTGGCTTACCACAACTCTCATCTTTTATCCTGCCTTGGGACAGGCAGTGTAGCACTGGCGGAGTTGTGATAAGAGAATGGTATAAAACTAAATAAGAGAAAGTAGAGAATCTCTAGATCACTATTGGGCTTTTACTTGATCTTCAAAAATACACTAGTTCCTGTATTAGTTTTGGTTCCTGCTTCAGTTTTGATCTGTCCATCGATAAGTCTGGACATATACATCCAGGTCATCAGATTGCGACCAAAAAAATATATGTAGAAATAGTTGAAAGAATACAAAAATATTATATTAATATGTAACAACAATATTAATGGTTATATGTTAAATCTAATATCTTTTAGTGCAATTAGATTTATAACAAGAATATCTTTATTAGGCTGTCATGCAATTAGAAAAGTTAAGTGATGGGATACCACAGTTTCAATTGTCTCTTGTACAGATTCAGAAAATGGTCACAGAGTTGTCCGGTACGGAGTCGGACCTTTGTCAGGCAAACAAAAATAATCAGATATAATTCAACAAATCACCACACACCCATGGCGTACGAAACATTCAGTTGTACAATATAATAAGTTTATAGTAGAAACAATATATATATTTAGTTTCTCCCCCAATCCAGTATCATTTAATATAGTTCATATTAGGTCTAATTTCTTATTCTCATGTTCTCATAGTTTTTATATGGATCATATCAGATACAGTGTTTCCAATGGATTTTATTAGTTTGTTAGTAACATGGTTTAAAGAGTTTGTTCAATTTATATTTGATTGAATAAATCACAATTGGCTAAATTAAAGATTTATTGATATGAGACATTGTAGGGATATTGACCAGATAAGTGTATGGATGCTGTGAGGTTTTCCATCTTATGCACATTTCTCAATTAGATAACTAGCATAGAAGATAATTTGCCTAAACACCGATACAGGATAATATCACAAATAGTATTTTCATGATTATAGATTTTATATGATTTATCAAATATTATATATATCAATTATTCAAAAATATAAGTTTACTATGTAATTTAACATATTTAATAACAAGTACATAATAAAAATAACAGGATTTTGGTAACATAAACAATCATCAGTAGTTGATGATTCATATATGATAACCAATCAAATTATAGAAATAAATAGTGTAATTAAAATAACAATCAAGTAGAATAGCATGATTAGTGAGTTCAAAAATGAATTCATCTTGATTCATTCTCGATATCGCTCGATTATCAACACAACGAAGCAATCTTTTGACAAAAGAGTCGGAATTCAAAACTGTAGATTGAGGAGAAAGATGGTATTTCTCTCTGACAAAGTGACGGCGGCTCTGATGATGGCTCTGACAGTGGCTCCGGTGAGATAAGAGTAAGAGAGAATTTTAGAGGGAAGGAGAATTTTAGAGGAAGGTTTATATGTATGAAATATGTTAGAAATATGGGTTTATATAGGTTTCAAATTGAGGGTTTAGAATGTGAGAAGGTCTCGATTTAATTTAGAGAGATAATTTTTTGAATTAAAAGGGAAAATTAAATTGAGGCTTCATGACTGAATTTATGGAGAAGGCGAAGAGTTGGGAGATTTGAGAAGATAAAAAGTTTGGGAGTTAAAGAAGATAAAATGTCATATTTATTATTTGGTTTACTTATTTTTTTAATTTAATTACTTAAGGCTATAAAAAATGAAGAGTCATTACACTCTTTAAGGGATACCAAGTTGCATGATGGACAACAGAACTGAATTTTGATGCATGAAGAAAGCAATCACATTAAAGGGTCTGTAAATAGTAAAGAAAAGGTTTTTGTAGTATATTCATCTAACAACAAATCATCTTTTTCATATGAAGAAAAACTCACGAGTGTGCGAACGGAACATTGATGAGATTTAGATAATTACTTGCGAACAACTAGCTAACTGGGGCAAAGGCTTGTTGCTTTTCACGACCAACCACCTGCAAAGCTAATTGAAGCCTAGAGCCAATCAAGAACTATAAAATGGCCCAAATCTTTTGTATAGGGCATTCTACCTGTTTCAGAATCTTGTTCCCACATGTCAACACTTTATGATTTTTTTCATAATTTCCTCTCTCATTACATTGTGCCTTAGGTTCCTATCTCCATCAAAATTACTGTCTTATTTTCATATCTTCAGATTCTTAGGAGGCACCTCATGTGTAAGATCTTTAGAGAAATAAATCTATGAATTCCAGCAGCAATCTTATTTTAGGCAATTAAGAGCAGAATAAGATTTACTGCTTATGAATTAGAGAAATCAAAACATAATAGAGATCAACTAGCTTGAATTTTGGGATATTCACAGTATAACTGTTAGAATACATAAAGAATAACCTCAAGCATTGATAAAGTTTTGTCTGAACCATTCCAGACCTTAATTTCCTTCCCTTTTCTTCTCAGTATAGACAAGCTGCATGTGAGACTGCCTCTAAAATAAGAAAATCAGGGGAGGGTGGTGTTTATAGAAACCCATCCCCTTAAAAGTGAAAAGGACCAAAAGTAGAAAGTACTATCTTGATTTGCATGGAATTGAGAATCGTCTTCCAGCTATCACTATCCTGCAATGCCTTGTTGCAATGTGTTCTGGAGGAGATGAGGAAAGTGAGTGTAGGATTATTATTTGATCAGGTATCAAATTGTTCGTCAAATGGGTTCCACAAGGTAGACCTGATACAAACCCTATTAGCTTGAGGTTAAGTGGCATTTTGGTTTAAGTCAGGTAGGTATAGGTTTGATGACTTTAAACTCTTAAACCTTCTTTTAAATTAATATCATTCAACTCCCTGATAGATAAGTCAACAATTATTCAAGCTTTATAACAGATTTTAAGACAAAAAATAGAAGGCTCTATCTTAAGTCTCACAGATTTGAGAATCGCCTTCGAGCCGTCATTCTCCTGCATTGTGTTGTCCCAATGTGTTTGGGAGGAGATAAGGAATGTGCAGTCTAGGATTATATGACTTGGTCAGGTTTTGATTGTCTGACAAGCAGTTAAAAATCTAACACAAACCCTATTAGCTTGAGTTTAAGTAACATCTGTTTTTAATTTAGATAGGCTTGGGAATCAAACTCTTGAAGTATTTTATGAATGAATATCATTTTCTATGGGTAAAAGAAAATGACATAAAATAATTGTGATTGCTCAACCGGTTTTTAAGCTTTCTAATAAATTACTCTTGATATTTCGTTTTACAAATGACACTTGAAGCTATTAACATTCTTTTTACGTCACCATTCTTGGCAAAACTTGTCTACTCTTTCTAAAAGTGGGTGCAAATTTTTGGTAGCCAGCAAGAAAAATAGGGAGTACGGTAGGAAAATTGAAGCTGGGGCATGCTATATTAAAGTTTTATCCAGTAGAATACTAGGTTGAAGATGCGATGAGGGCAATAAAATTTGCTTTTTGGACAACACAAGAACATCAGTAACTAATTGCCATGGTCTTGAATTAGAAGGCTAAATATCTTAGGCATTTAATTTCTTATATGATATAGCTATATCTTTAGATGGACACTGTGTTATCTATATTTAACTAATTATAATGAAGCTATGGTGTTTGTACATTTATTTTGGACCTATGTTATTCGTCTATGTGGACCGCTATTGGGTGTTTCTACATGTCCTACATGCACCGAAATATTTCTGGTTTGCTAACCTGTAGTAATCTTGAATTGTGCTATGGGGGCTTATAGGGTCTAAGTATTAAGATGCCTCTTTCATTTTTTTAATTATAATTTTGTCTAATAATTAATATTTAAATCAATGTTGAAAAACGCGTTATGGAGCCTATTATATTGTGTTATGATATCTAATGAAAACTGAATGCCGTCAGACAATTGATAATTCAGTGTATCTTAATGGTGCATTTTTATGTTATTTTCTGATATATGTTACGTTATAGTATATTATGGTATGTTGTTTACTGTTAATTTTTAGTAATTTTCAGATCATCGTTGATTATTTGCTTTAATTCTTAGCTGATTGCTGCAATTTCTTTGCTTAATTTCTTGTTATTTGATTGTTTGATTATTGTAGAATTGTAAGCTTGCTAATTTTTTATTGCTAACTTTTTTGTTTACTGAAATTTCTCTTTGGTTGCTGGAATTTCATACATACAATTTATTGTATTGAATTCTTAGCTGAACTAAAATGAATAATTACAAATAAGATAAATTAAATATTACAAAATACAAATTGCAAATTGGTGATGATTGAAATTAAAATATATAAATTTTAAATTTGTTTTCTTGTTCGGGGATCGAATTTAATATAATTTATGGAGATAAATGTAAAAATTATTGTGAAACTTATTAGAAATTTAGAATAGTTTCCATGTGTTATAGAATATCTTTCTATTCTTTTCTTAAAAAATTTTAATTATTTTCCATTTTATAGAAATTATGTTTATTTATTAAACAAATATATTATTCTTTATGCTATATGCTGACCTAATAGAGGCAGAGAATTACACTACCGTTATTGCTAATCTTAAACATTGATATAAAGTTCAGCTTTTCTAGTCATGGGATTGGACAAAGTCCAGGTTTCTTGAAGGTTTATAACTTTAATGAGTTAGTGCTGTCTCTAATAAAAGTGCTAAGGAGTGTTTAAAGGTTTATCTCTTCTTTACTTATTTGTTATAATCTTCTTTGATATTCTCTTCTGTCCTTGATTCACTTTACATAACTAATATACTGCAGCTTATTTTCATAAATGCAGAAATGACACGAAGTTCAGATTTATTATTCTTTATTCCAACATGATCAACTTGGACCTTGTACGAATCCAATACCATTTTCAATTTCAGAATTGAACTGGGTTGCTCCGAACTTAGAACATCAGCCCATTTCTCTGAAGCAACCATGAACCCTTATCTCAAACTTCCACTTCCATTTTAACCCAGCAGCATAGGTTATGTCAGGAAATAACGGCCAAATAAGGTTAAAATAGATAGATATGAAGTATATTAAATGCAATTGAGTAGGATTCAGCTATTTGCTGAGCATCTGATCCAAGATATCTACGGAGTGATTAGACCAACAACAACTACGACGTGATCAGACCATATTTATAAATTTTTGATGCCTGTGCTTTCCTTAACACCACAAATGTGAAATTTGATTTGATTTCTCCCCATAAGCATTAGATATTAAGGCACTTTAAGCACCAATAAGATAGAAAATGTATGTATCATGGAGAATGAGTGTGGGCAAGGCCCTTAGAGATTATGCATTATTAGCTGGGGATATTGTAAGCTGCTTGTGCTTTTGGCTTAAGATGATATAAAGTCATGGGAAATATAAAAAATATAAAAAGTTTGGAAAGTACGGAATAGATGTCCTTTTCTAAGGTTAGAGTCCGTTGCAGTCAATATGAAGTCATAAATTAAAATTTGGCTAGCTAGATCTTCTATGCTGCAAGGCTCATTGAATTTATAATTTCTCTTTCTTCTTGCCTTCTGTGTTGTTTTCATCATTTTTCTTCCCTAATTTTTCTCTCATTCGTCATCTCATTTTCCCGAGCAGAAAGTTTCAAGTAAGCTATATGCTTACTTCTTTTACATCATAAATTGTAGGAGAGGGCATGCTGCTCTTGCTTTGTCGAGATAGATGCCAAGGCCGCTAGGAAGCATCCTTTTGATGATGATGTAACAGAAACAAGGTAGATGCATATCCACGAAGATTATGCTAAGCCAGCGAATAAATTAGGCAGATCCTACAGCCACATAAGGACAATACAAGTCACAAAATTCAATGGAAACGAAATGATAACATAAAGTTTAACAGAGTTTTAAATAACTGGATGATCATAAATAACAGAACGATGAGTTAATCACGTTTCTGTCTGGGAATACAGGGATATGAACCCGTTTCTGTCCAGAAACATAGCTATATGAAAACTCCTGAACTGTGTGTACAACAGTACAAGTCTAATGATCCATTCCTACCATCTTTCATTGAGTCTAGAATACTGATTAATCAATGTCATGTCCTGGAGCAAGATTGCTGTAATATCTGTATCAAGTAGCATCAGATATCTAAGAATCTAAATGTAGTCATGTTAGGATATTATCTTATTATCAATATTGGTGTCAGGTTCATAATTATCGTGTAAGTGCTTGTATATGTTCAAGTTGATTTCAGCCAGATTTTAAGTTCACCATTGTCAAGAGCACTCGGGCTAATTGGCTAGGAAATTGTAAGCTGGATGGATAGTTTTCTGGGCTTTCACAATGTATCTAATTAAATAACCACCATAATTGAAGGCATTTGTCTATGAACCACTTTCCTTGGACAGCAACTCCTTATGATGTTTCATACTAAGATTCCTCAAAATTTGACATCAATTTATACTTTCTTTTGTGGTTTAATTCATGCAAGAAACTATTTCTAGTAAATTCTTAAGAAAGTCAAGGAAATCAATCATCAGGTTATCTTAAGTACTTTTATGGAGATTCAATATCAATGTTTAAAATAACGATAATGGTAACTGTAACGCCCCATTTCTCGGAAGGATACGGTAACAGAGTGCGTTACCTAACGCCCCATTTCTCGGAAGGATACGGTAACAGAGTGCGTTACCGGCAGGCACGTGTAAGTCGACGTGCACGAGACCTATAAATATGTAAAAAAAGAAATGAATGGAACTGAATACTAGTCATCTACCAGTATCTTGAAAGTTAGTCTACTGTCATATAAAAGAGAAGATATATATGTCTAAGATAATAAGCAACAACTACAATACTGATACAAAAGTTAGAAATAAAACTCTGAAGGGGTGATACATACCAAACAAAAAATACAAAAGCGGGGGACTAGAAATCTACTGGTGCTTAGCCTGCTCCAGAAAGTACGGGTCGTGTAATGGCGGATTCTCGCTCACATCTTCAGTACCTGAGCGTATTGAGTGTATTGGGGAGTTTAGGATCAAACCCTGTAAGTAAAATAATAAGTAGAGAGTGTAATATAAACAAATAGGTAAAATATGAGTGTGGATATGAAAGTATGCGTATGTGTGAAAAATATTAAATGATCAAGAAATAAACTTGCATCGTAAAAGTATCCGTGCATATCTGGGACCCGACCAAGATGCTGGCGCTGAACCAGCCGTGTCGCTAAGCACTCAAGCAGATACCGATACTGAGTATTCGGTCGTCCCATCAACATGAAATAAATAAGAAATGATGGCTAAGTACCATCCGGACACCCACGTGGATGACCCCTATTTTGGTTGCGCAACCTATCCTAAATCTTTCACGATACAGTATTTGTTCACCCTTTAGTTCTCCCATAACCCATGATTTCAAGTTATATTACATGCAAATCAATCCGGAATATTATGAACCAATCATTCAAGGTTAATATATATACATATCTAGTAACAAGCAAGATGCGGGTCATGTCAAAATCAAGTTAACAGGCAAGTCATGATTTATAACACTATCGAGATATGTGTATGTACTAATAAGGAAAATCCGACATATTTTATGTATCTTGTACAAATAATTAGTATGTATATGTTAAGCCAAGTATGATGGAGTGTTAAAATCAATTTAACAGGCAAATAAGGATCTATGGTATGTGTATGTACTAATAAGGAAAATCCGGCATAATTTCATGTATTTTTGTACAAGTAACTAGTATGTATATTTCAAGGGCAAGTATGATGGAGTCTAGTATGCTAGAATAAGTGTTATGAAAATTAATCATGTATGGAAACCACGCAATATAATTATGCATATAAGCACATATTACATATGTGAGTACTAATGTATAAGGAAAGAAATCAAATAGGCTTAATACTATTATAACCAATACATTAATAATATATGAATTTTCCAAATTCTAGCATGATTTTATTGTATGGAAAGTAACAATTAGCAAATTTATTAAATCTTACTAATGTATATATTTTTCAAGTAAATATGGATTAGAATAAGAAGAATTATGACCTAACATAATATCTCGTATAAAAGAAATATTTTATTAATTTAATGTAGAAACTTATTTGAAATCTTCTCTTTAAAAATATGATTATGAATATATATATATATATATATATACACACCTATGTTCTAATGGCAAGTTAAAAGTTGATTTAAAATTATTATATTATACACGAAGAACTTATGTAGAAAACTTCAAATTTATATCTAATATGATGAACATTCATAAAAGTGATATTTTTATAATTTAAAAATTAAGCATATAGTTTAATTTTACAACTTGTAGTTTAAGAATGAGAGATTATAAATAAAATGATAAATTCGATGCATAAACATAAAGTAAAGTGTAAAACTCATATTTTTTATATTTAAAATAATCATAGAGAATTTTGTATAAACATATCACATTTCTAAATTTAAACAAATCAAGATTCTAAATTGGCTATAAAAGATTTTAGTTAGAAAATAAAATCATAAGAGTGGATGTGATTCTACTTGCTTTGATGGTTAGGAAGATAAGCCTATTTTGAGGTTAACGAATTTTTTCTCCTTTTTTTCTTCTTCTTTTCTTTTCTTATTCTTCTCTTTTCTTCTTCTCTTGAGTTGGAGTAAAAAAATAGAAGGAAGAGAGGAATGAAAAATGAAAGAGAGAAAATAAATGAAAGAAAGGGAAGAAAAACAAAGGAGGGATATGGGGGGTAAGATGATGGTTTGTCATGTTTGGTAAAAAGACAAGCATGGTGAAGATAAATGATGAGTGAATAAAGACAAAGTAGGTATAAAACAAATGAATATTAATAATAGATTATTAGAGTTATTTAAGGATATAATTTCAAATTAAAATAATCCAAATAAAGTCAAAGTTTATCTTTACAAGTCAAAAAAGAGAGACTAGTCAAAATATGTGTAGGGCCTACCGGTGATTAAAATAATATTATTTTAAATGATTATCCAGAAAATTTTAAAAACAAATCACCAAAAATATAGAAAAATGAGACGAACACAACGAATTCACTATTGGATAAATTTGACATCAGGAATGTAACTTATGATGAAGCTAGGTTATTACATCCTACCTTCCTTACAAAAAAATTTCGTTCTCGTGAAATTTAATTAAATTAATTGGACTAATAAGATCTTAATTAATCAATAAGGACGTGGTTATTGAGAAAATAGTTCGATTAGAAAATAGCTAAAAGCTAACTAATTTGTCATGCTAAAATAGCTAAAAGCTAACTAATTTGTCATGCTAGCTAAACTAGTGGGATAATAAATCAAAGTTATGATGGAAATAATCCCGTAAGTCTCACTTATTAAGGTCAATGCGAATAGCTGCAATAATTTCCTGCAGATCAATTATTACCACGCCAATAGGTAAGACTCATGATAGCGAAAGCATATGATTTTGGTTGAAAATAAACTATGAAGTATCATATAAATCTGCTTGCTATAGTTCTAATGAATGACTGTAATTATTGTCGACTAAGAATAAAACTCTATAGTTATCATGTCAACTCAATAGGACTTGAACAGTAAAAGTACAAGAGTAGATACATATAAAATAAAAAAATAGATATGATATGGATAAAAGAACAAGGTAAGATAGAAAATCAATTAATAATAGGACCAAGATAAGGTTTTAGATCAAAGAAAAATTTGGACATGTTTAAATATTGCAGTAGTCCTAAAAACATCCTAAATTAATCTAGAGCTCTGATACCACTTTGTAATGTCTCATTTTTTGGAAGGATACGAAAATAGAGTGCGTTACAGGCGGACACGTGTAAGTCGACGTGCACGAGGCCTATAAATATGTAAAAGAAGAAATGAATGGAACTGAATACTAGTCATATATCAGAATCTTGAAAGTTAGTCTAATGCTATATAAAAAAGAAGATATACATGTTTAACATAGGAAACAACAACACAATACTGATACAAAAGTTAGAAATAAAGCCTCGAAGGGGTGATACATACCAAACCAAAAATACAAAAGCGGGGGCCTAGAAATCTACTGGTGCTCGGCCTGCTCCAGAAAGTACGGATCGTGCAATGGCGGATTCTCGCTCACATCTTTAGTATATGAGCGTGTGGGGGAGCTCAGAATCAAAGTCGGCAAGTAAAACAATAAGAAGTAGAGAGTGTAATATAAACAAATAGGTAAAATATGAGTGTGGATATGAAAGTATGCGTATATGTGAAAAATATTAAATGATCAAGTAACGATATCAAGCAAGAATGTATATACATATCAAGTCTAAATTAATATCATATTTCATTTTATATCTTGATATGCACATGTATGGGAAATAGTAATGATTAAGTAATAATATCAAGTAGGGATATACATGCATATTAAGTCTAACTTAATATTTTGAATTGAATGATGAAAAAATAGACTTGTATCGTAAGGAGTGTGCAATATGCACTAACAAGTAAAATATGAATTGATGTAAAAAGTATATGCACATGTATGAGAAATAATAATGATTAAGTAACAATATCAAGTAGAGATAAACATGTATATCAAGTCTAACTTCATATCATATTTTATTTTATTTTAAACTAATTTGTGAAGAAATAGACTTGTATCGTAAAACCATCCGTGCATACCCGAGACCTGACCAAGATGCTGGTGCTGAACTAGTCGTGCCGCTAAGCATTCAAGCAGATACCAATACTGAGTATTCAATCGTCCCATCAACATGGACTAAATAAGAGATGATGGCTCAGTACTATCCGGGCGTCCCCGCGGATGGACCCCTATTTCGGTTGCGCAATCTATTCTAACTTTTCATGATATAATATTTGTTCACCCTCTAGTTCTTTCATAACTATGATTTCAAGTTATATTACATGCAAATCAATTCAGAATATGATGAACCAATCATGTCAAGGTTAATATATATACATGTCTAGTAACAAGAAAGATGCAGGTCATGTCAAAATCAAGTTAACGGTAAGTCAGGATCCATGACACTATCGAGACATGTGTATGTACTAATAAGGAAAATCCGGCATATTTTCATGTATCTTGTACAAGTAATTAGTATGTATATGTTAAGATAAGTATGATGGAGTGTCAAAATTAAGTTAACAGGCAAGTCAGGATCCATGACATGCATATGTACTAATAAGGAAAATCCGGTATAATTTCATGTATTTTTGTACAAGTAATTAGTACGTATATTTTAAGGGCAAGTATGATGAAGTTTAGAATGTTAGAATGAGTGTTATGAAAATTAATCATGTATGGAAACCACACAATATAATTATGCATATAAACACATTATATAGGTGAGTACTAATGTGTAAGGAAAGAAATCAAATAGGCTCAATACTATTATAACCAATACATTAATAATATATGAATTTTTCAAATTCTAGCATGATTTTATTGTATGGAAAGTAGCAAATTTATTAAATTTTACTAATGTATATATTTTTCAAGTAAATATGGATTAGCATAAGAATAATTATGACCTAACATAATATCTCGTATAAAAGAAATATTTTAACAATTTAATATAGAAACTTATTTGAAACATTCTCTTTAAAAACATGATTATATATATATATATATATATATATACACACACACACTTATGTTCTAATGGCAAGTGGAAAGTGATTTAAAATTATTGCATTATACACGAAGAATTTATGTAGAAAACTTCAAATTTATATCTAATATGATAAACCAATGTTTAAAATAGCGATAACGGTAACGTAACGTTTTGCCTTTGTTAGGTTATGTCGTAAATAGCGTAACGCATAACGTAGGTTATGCAATTTTCTATTTATTTAATAAAAATAAATATAAAACCATATAAAATAATTTTAATTGATTGAAAAATAAATTTAAAATATCTAAAATATATAAAATTATTTTGTAATACATAATCTATTCAAATGTTATATTAAGTTTTACAATAATTTTCATATATCTTTATAAATTATATTAAGTCTGCAACCGTAATTTCAATCATCATTTAAATAAAAAAAAAAGCAAGATTCCAATTATTATCATTGTTGTAATTTATATTTTGTAATATTCAATTTATCTTATTTATGATTGTTGATTTCAGTTTAATTAAAAATTCAATAAAATCAACAAGTAAAATATTTTAGCAACCGGACGAGAAATACAACAAGTGAATAAAGAAACAAACTTAAATTATCAAGTTAGAAATTTCAAAAGTAATCAAACAAGCCAACAATTAATTAAGAAAATTACAGCAATTTGCTAATAATCAAAATAATAATCAACAACAATATATGAATTACTAAAAAAATAATTGTAAATAACGTAGCATAACGTAATTTAATGTAACGTTATGTAATATAACGTAAAATAACGTAAAAAACGTACTGTTACGGTGCACTGAGTTATTTCCAGTTGTTACGTAGCGTTGAGATTCCGTTAGGTTACGTAACGCAAATAACGGGTTTCATAACGCGTTATTTTCAACAATGTGATAAACATTCATAAAGGTGACATTTTTATAATTTAAAAATTAACCATATAGTTTAATTTTACAACTTGTAGTTTAAGAATGAGAGATTATAAATAAAATAATAAATTCGATGCATAAACATAGAGTAAAGTGTAAAAATCATATTTTTTATATTTAAAATAATCATAGAGAATTTTGTTAAAAGATATTACATTTTTAAATTTAAACAAATCAAGATTCTAAATTGGTTATAAAAGATTTTAGTTACAAAATAAAATTGTAAGAGTGGATGTGATTCTACTTGCCTTGATGGGTATGAAGATAAGCCTATTTTGAGGCTAAAGAAAATTTTCTCTTTTTCTTCTTTTCTTTTCTTATTCTTCTCTTTTCTTCTTCTCTTGAGTTGGAGTAAAAAAATAAAAAGAAGAGAGAAATAAAAAATGAAGGAGAGAAAATAAATGAAAGGAAGGGAAGAAAGAGATATAGACAAAGGAGGGATATGAGGGGTAAGATAATGGTTTGTCATGCTTAGCCAAAGGACAAGTATGATGAAGTTAAGGTATGGGTGAATAAATACAAAGTAGGCATAGGACAAATGAATGTTAATAATAGGTTATTAGAGTTGTTTAAGATTATAATTTTAAATTAAACTAACCCAAATAAAGTCAAACTTCATTTTTACAAGTCAAAGAAGATAGACTAGTCAAAATATGTGTAGGGCTTACCAGTGATTAAAATAATATTATTTTAAATAATTATCCAGAAAATTTTAAAAACAAATCACCAAAAATATAGAAAAATGAGACGAACACAACGAATTCACTCTTGGATAAATTTTACATCAGGAATGTAACTTATAATAAAATTAGGTTGTTACAGTAACGTAACGTTTTGTCTCTGTTAGGTTATATAACATATAGCGTAACGCATAAACGATTTTCTATTTATTTAATTAAAAATAAATATAAAACTATATAAAATAAATTTTATAAATTAAAAATTGAATTAAAAATTCTAAAAGAAAATATAAAAAAATTATATCCTAGTATTAATTCTAAATTTCTAACAAGTTTCACAGTAATTTTCATATTTATTTTCATAAATTAAATTATATTCACACCGATAATTTCAATCAATATCTAAATAAGAAAACAAGATTTCAAATTTATTTCCAATTATTATCAATATTATAATTTATATTTTTTTAATGCTCAATTTATGTTAATTTTAATTGTTTATTTTAGACTAGCTGATAATTCAAGCAAGTAAGAAATTTCAGTAATTAAAAAGGAACTATAATACAAAAAAAATTCAGTAATTGGAAATAAATTATAACAAGTAAATAAGGATGTACAAACTAACATTACTACAAGCAATCAAATAAGCAAACAACAAGCCATCAAGTGAAAAAAACTACAACAATTCGCTAACAATCAAAATCAATATAAAAACTATTTAAAAATTATTGTAAATAACGTAACATAACGTAATTGAACGTAATGTAACGTAAAATAACGAAAAATAATATAAAAACACACCGTTACGGTGCATTGAGTTATTTTCGACTATTAAGTAACGTTGGATTTCTATTAGATTTTATAACGCAACATAATGGGTTTCATAATGCTTTATTTTCAACATTGTTCAATATGTTATTCATAAATTTGTCAAGGAAATGCATCTTAGATAAAATTATAGTTTATCGAAAAATCAATAAGATTGAAAGTATGCATGTTATAGAGAGTTCATCAAGAACTCACCTGGACTTGGACAATAATCCTCCTGAAAACTTGTACTTGGATGCTAATCTTAATAATATAATATTATTTTTAGTTCTTAATACTAATACTTACATTAGTTTTCTTTTAGTCTATTTGGATAATGCAAGATAAATGAGTATATTATTAAAAATAGTGGTGGTGTTAATTATCATTAGGGTTTTTTGTCATCAGTTTTTAACTGGATATTACTATAATAGCTACCTTATCGATTCTTACAATGCTAATGAATATGGATTTATTAGCGATTTTGCGAAATTCTAATTCTATTAAGATAATATAATATGGATGCAATGAATATGGATTTATTAAATATTTCTGTAATTTTAATTCTAATAAGATAATATAATGTGGATGTAATTATTCTATTGTCATAATTTCAATTTTCAACCATATTTATCATTAACATATATTTTTATTTAAGTACTTTCTTAGGGTAAGATCAAGCCTCACAATCAACTAATTAAAGTTAAACTGTTTCATTATATAATACTTAGAGTTATTAACTTTTAGTTAAATCTTATAAATCTAGCACTAGCTATTCTATTGGTTAGTTTATGGATTTATTATTCAATACTAGATGTTTCATTATATTAATTTTGAAGATTTAACACAAATCCTGTAAGGCTACAATTTTATTGCATTTTAATTTATGATATGAATTCCATTACATAAGAGTCCATAGGATCCATTTAAATAATATATGCTTAATACGAATTTAACAATGATGTACTAACCTAAATTTTTTTAAATGTATTTTTTAAATCTATAAATTCCAATATTACTAGCCATGTAATATTAACTTAATAAAGGACCAGTAAACAAAACATATAATTTATAGTTTCATCTCTTTAAAAAAAAAAGATATTGACTCTTAAGTTGTGACATCTAAGTATAGATTTTTAATTGGGGTTTGAGTGGAAGCAGACTAATTATTCAAGAAAGAACATATGTAACGGGAGGAAAGTGAAGGACTCACTTGCAAAATGTCATATCAAAAGGGAAACCCTCCCTTTCTCAATTGGCTCAGTCCAAGTGCTGATGGAGTTGTTGGTCTGGGGTGTTGTTATCAGTGGCGGCGGTCAGAAGGCGGAGGTGGTTAGGAAATTGTGTTTTTTGGATAATTTTGATTGGGATTTTGTTAGCTAACTTGAGGGAGAGAAGTAGATGATATACGTGCTTTTGATGAGGGAGATAAACCCTATTGATAAAATTTAAATGGAGGTTCCACAGGAGAAGTAAGGGGTTGAGAAATTTGAGTGAGTAATTGAAATTGTGGAGGGTATAATGATGCATGGGGGAGTTGGTTGTAGCATGACTTTTGGAGCTATGGTGTGGGGATTGTGGTGTATTGTTGGGGAAGTTGAGGAGCTTGGTAGGTTGAAAAAGATAAAAGGTCATTGAAAAGTTAAAATAGAATTAGGTTACTTTAGTGGTTGGTGCTCAAGTTTTATGACATTGTGTTGGAGATCCTAGTTCAGTTCTTGGTGTTGTCAAGTTTTTTCTTTTATCATTTTTACTCAGTTTTCATTATTTTGGGCCAAACTAACATGGGCTGAGCCCTAGCAATGGGCCTTAAGTTTATGATTAAAAATTAAATATTTACTATTTTATTATCACTCTAATTTTATATTATCTTAATCTTTTTAATTACTACTAGGATTATTATTCATAATTTGAATATTATAATTGTATAAAACTATATGGTATTATGGTTGACAAGTATTACAGAACTCTGAGCCACTTGGACAATAAGTTTTGAGGCCCTTCTAACCTACTCTTAAACTACTTGTTGTTCACGTTCCCAATTAAAATGGAATAAAGACATTGCTAAAGCATTTCTCTAACTAGTAAAGGTATTTTTTTTACTTAAATAATAATCTTAGTGCCTTTCGAGGTGATTTCAAGATAGTTGAAGGACAGTTTGTGACTTAATCATTTTCACAAATATTCTTTTGATGACTTGTCGCTAGAAGTACTACTACGTTTAGGTTTTACACTATATATATATATATATATATATATATATATATATATATATATACACACGGGAGCTAAGTATTACTCTCGTCAAGATGGGAAGAGTGACGGAAAAATCCCTAGCCATTCACACTTTTTTCTTTCATTTAACCCATGTCAGTCTCTATCCCTCTTGTTCACGCGTACAAAGATCATGGGTTGTAGGGTTGATTTGGCCATCTAGTCGTAGATATAAAATGCTATATTTTTGGAAATAGTTAAATTTGTAATTGTTTAATCGAAGGTCAGATCTTATTATATTTTCATGTTTTTTGGTAAGAGTGGATCCTAAGGTTTGGAGAACAGCATGGTAGGGTTTGATGACAGAAAAATTGTTGTTTTGTTAGAATTTTGCTGATGCTATAGTTATGCGTGTGTGTGTGGATATGAGGGGCTGCTCCTATAGGAACACTTCTTAAAACTAAGCTTCATGCGAGTTCTATCATGACCATCCTCATTAAATATTTAAACCGTCCACCCCAATCTATATATATTTATTCGGTTTGAAATAAAACCTCATGCATCGTGTACTCATGCATTGGATGTCTACTCATACATCGTGTACTCATGCATTGAATGATTTCTTTTTTCTATGACTGAAATTTTATATTTTTAAAACCACTTAAATCATAGGTAAACGATATCCAAATGACTTGAAATTTTATTTGTAAGCTAATGACATATGGATCGAGTTGGATGGTTTGGATCTTTAACCGGGACAGTCCAGTATAGGATCCTAAAAAAGCTTAGTTTGAGAACCATTTTTATAGGATTGCCCCCCAAATTATATATAGAGAACTGCTCACCTAGGGTTGGTTCTCAACGAGCCATATGCGTACTCAGTTACTAGCCATTGCATTTGTGTTTCAGATCTAAAGGTTGTTGATTACTATGAATTAATTGAGTGAACCCGGCAGTTTCGAACCAAACTCCTTTTATCGAATTAGTTCAACCCACCAAAAAAAAAAAAAAAAAAAACCACTTTGTATACCTCCTCTCTATTCGTTCTGCCCTCAGAACAACGCTCCTCTATTCATTCTGTCCGTAGCGTAGAGCTCCTCCCACTTCATTCTCTCTCGAGTGATCTTGATTCCATCTCTCTACCCCATCTCCCCTTTATCGTTCTCTGAAAAATTGAAACATAACGAAAGAGCGATTTCCCCTTTGCCATTTCTCTATCCCATCTCAAAGTCATGTTCGAGTTGACTTGATCAGGGCCCTAACATCATCGCTCCTGTATGTCATTTAAAAAGTAAGATAAAACCTTTTCTGTGAAATTCTTTTTTTATTGGGTTCCTTGTATAAAAACCCTCTTTTTGCGTAATTCTTTTTTTATTGGGTTCATTGTATATATTCAGCTCCTCCAATGCTCCCTATGGAACACATAATATTTAGTGAGATTTTGGTGCCCCTGTTTATAAATGTTTTCGTATGCCTAATTGATATGTGAAGCACCTCCTTTTCAATTGTTTCTCAGTCTTCATACGTAGTATGAACTTTTATCGTTCCCACTTTCTATGATTTTATGCTAGTACCATGCTGTGAACATATAACTCACAGATTAGTATAAGCTGTGTAGATTGTTCTTTTGTTGTACTTGGATAATTAGCTCAACTAGCTTTTGCGCCAAGGAGTTCTTGCAGTGGAAACTGGGTAGCGTGAATTTTCCCTTTTAGTTTCAACAGTGCATTTGTAAGAAATAATACTTGTAAAAGAACTGGGAAGAGGTTTATGTCACAGAGTTCTTGTCAATTAAAGGTTTTACTTGAAAACTATCTAGCACATGCACGAGAGTTCGGAAGGAATCATCTTTCTCAGGGAACCCTCAAACTTGCTGATTTGCTACAGTTAGTTGCTCACATCATCACCTAATTATATTAGCCTTTTATACACTGTTTATGTTCATAACCGTGTCTGAAGTGTGCTGATATACTGCTAGCATACCCTATAATTATGGGATCTTAAATCTGATGCAGTGGTATTTGGTCGTGTGCCGGTATTCATATTCCGGTTCTGCAATAGTTCCATTGCATGTGTCTGTCGACTTTGATGATCCTAATGCATATTTGGCAACTGATTGATTGGTGCTCAAATTACTTTAGAATTAGAATTAGACATTATTAGGAGACGTGGGCAATTGATACTTGTTATTGAGGCTCTCTACAGTCTAGGCCTTATTTACATTTCTTCTGAGGGCTTGCCTTTCATTCCTAGCCCAGTACGTCGAGACTTCTTAGCCCACTACATTAATTAAAATTTATGTGAGTTATTGGAAAGAGGTTGTTATCGAAGTGTGTATTTGATTTGGCTTTAGTGTTGCAATAAAATTAGAATCATCTAATTGAAGACCTCGTATCGCAGGGCTTCATTTGTGTTTCTTTTTACTACTGCTTGATTCCATTAATTCACTCTAACTTTACCTTCCTTCTCCTGTCAAGACTTGAAATTCCAAATGAGTTCATCAGTTTGTTTGATAGGGAAAGAGAAAATATGAGCTTATTGATGATTTTCTCTGATGCAGAATGCGAGATGTGCTGAAGGCCAGACCCAAACGGTGACGCGCCAGTCATCAACTATCACAATTGCCCCAACTCAAGGTAATTCTATTGGTTTCCCCTACGCCTCCTTTCCTTTACCACAACAAGAAGTTCCTTTCTTCTTAAAAAGTGCATGCTACCTTTTTTTATTTTTCCCTTGTCTTTTGTTTGAATTTATAGCTTTTAACCCCCCTAGCTGCATGCATTTTGTTGTGGAACACCAAATTATAGATATGCTTCACATTTACTTATAAGTAGTTAGGCCAAAATTGTTTTTGACTTTCAGGTAAGGAGAAATCACCAGATCTTGATGATGGCGGCACAGGTTTACCACCGCGGGATGATGGCGATGGCGGTGGTGGCGGCGGAGGTGGGGGGCCTAACTGGTCTGGCGGTTTCTTCTTCTTTGGGTTCCTTGCTTTTTTAGGTCTACTCAAGGACCAGGAGAGTGAAGGACCATACCGGGACAACAGAAGAAGATAAGAGTTCGTCATAAAGCACAGTCCAGTAGTGTTGTCTTTTATTTCGATTTATCCGTGACAATGTCAAATGATTTGCTATTCTGGTTCTAGTCTGTTGTCGGAGTTACGTGCGGCATAAGACGAGGAAGATTGCAGTTTTTAAGATTGTTGTAGTATACAAATTAGATCTCAAGCTAGGTCTTTTTACGAGGCATTCTTTACCAACCGCTATAAGTAGGAGTCAACATGAATGTTTGAGATCTCCCATGCGTTAAAGCGTACATAGTTCACTTTGAAGGATATTTGAGGTGTTTCCGCGCTAACTGGGGTGGACGAAGTTTTTATTTTATTTTTTAGAGTTTGGAATAGAGATGATGGACAATGTGATACTGGATGGAAGAGAAATTTAAGTTTTTACTGGCGGAGATTTGAACGTAAAGTTAGGATTTAATAACGAATGTGGTTTTTACCATGCACACTCAAACAAATCATATGCTTACTCTTTCGTGTGATTCGCAAGAAAAAAATTATAAGAAAAAGATTACAGAGTAATAAATTATATACATAAAAAATTTACCGAGTAATAAATTACATACTCTCAATAAAAGAAATTTCCTAAAAACCGATTTTTTGACGCAACCGATTCAAGATCAAACTATCTGAGTACTAATACTGAAAATGAATATAGACTCCATTTGTAGAAAGCCCTTAACGTCTAATTGATATTATGCTTAGGCTAGTTATTATGAAAGGAGTTATTTTTGTGCAAATGAAGGGTGACAACATCCCCACCTTATTTAATTAGATTGTATGTGCTCTTAGATGAATTAGCAAAAATATGTAATTAGATGCAACAACCAAAATGAATGCAGCATGTATTTTTCTCTAGCAATCATCAAGGATAAAAAAAAAAATTATGATGCCCCCTATAAATTCTACCTAACAGTGACTAATAATAGTAATTATTATTATTTTATAATAGGAAGCTCAATACTAAAAAGAGAAAAAAAATTCAAGAGGGCTGACAACAATTGTCGCTGGTTAGTGGCAAAACTTGGAACTTTGAGCCTCGGGTTTTTGCAGAGACTTCCTGTTGCTCCCCCGGATTTTCTGAAATTGCTATACTTATACATCAACAATCTGCATACTCAATATATACGACCAACCCGTAAAAAAAAGTAAAAAAAATTACCATCAATCCCTAACAACAGTGTCAAAAACTTGATATAAATTTATATGTTACTGTAAATGCACATGTATTGTAGTATTTAACAGGTTGTCCTATAGGGATTTCAGGCTTTTTGTGATCTTACTTTAATTTTAATCTAACGAGTTAATAAGAAATGTTTGCTTTGTTGAAAGTTTTAATTAATTATCATAGGAAGGAAGTCTAAGATGTTAGAATCCACTTGACTAATAATACATCTATGATCATCTTTATTTTCCCTTCTTTGTATTATGCGCATTCATGTAATACATAACATAAAAGGTGATCTTTTTTATTTGAAATTAATTTGAGAGAAAAGCTCAAGCATAAAACAAAAATTATTAACTCAAATTAAATCAGAATGCTAACTATATTAAGCCAAATTATCAGCTTAAATCCATAATAACCATAGGCTAACAAAATCTCTTAAGAATTACCTATCAAAACTTGAGATGTACAAATTAATTTCTTTATTCTTAACATAATAGATAATCACAAAAAATAAGCATGGAGGGAAGATAAAATTTACATGTTAATAATGTATAGACCTAGCTTCATCTATATCTTAGATCGTATTTAGATTAGTGACTCATCTTAAAAGCACATAAAAATTTAATGTTTATTAAAGTAAGCAAGTAAAAATTACTATTATCTAAGAAAACAAGTAAAAATATTCTACAGTAAATTTATTACTTAACACCAAAAAGCAATGGAGGAAGATAAAAACCAGCATGTAGGGAAGAGGTTTGGAGACCATCACCCTATTGGCAAAATCTCCAAATTTAATTGAATTCATAAAAACCATATAAAGCATGAGTTCTAGTTACAAAGATTACATCACACACATACATGCAGGTGCACGCATGCACGCACGCATGCACGCACCCATGCACACACACACCCATGCACGCACACATGCACACAATTACACACTCGGGGTAAAAAACTTGATTTAGTTAAACTTAAGGTGTTCTTAAATATACGAATTTTTCTACAAATATTTCAGCTACTGACTCATCCATATGGCCATCTGATAGCGGCATTGACTATTAGGTAGCAATGGTCAATTCTCATCTTTGATCTCCAATTCTGCATAGGATTTTGGCCAAAAAGTTTTATCAATTTTGATTTCTTTTTGTCGCTGCTCAGTGGCATCTGTAGCTAGGTAGCCGTAAAGTACATTTATACCACAAAAGTTTTGGATTCGCTTAAACAACAAAGGGATACTAAACGACTTTATGGGAAGATAAGTACAAGTTACCCATAAAACACAAATAACCCTAACCCTAGACCCTTCAATCGCCCGAGCTTTTCTCTCAACTTTGATTTCATTTGCTCATTAGGTTTAGTTTGTTGACATATTTCTTTTAGAGTATCCATGCATGCTTTATGTAAAAATCCTGTTGCATGAGTACTTTCTGGATCATTTTCAGTATAACTTTTTAATCTTAAATGATCATATCTATTTTGTATAAGATTATTCCATGGATAAGGTATTTTTGCAAAAAATCTCTTTATCCAGAATAATTTCTTTTCTACTGTACTTAGCTTAAATACATATCCTATGTATGTATTTATAAAATCTTCAATCATGCATATATTGCTTAATCACGTTTTCATTAAGATTTCTTCATAATTTTGATCTTCAGATAAAGTTTCTCCTGTTAAGTCTGCAAAAAATATTCTAACAATACTTTGCAGAGCCTCTTTCTTTGAATTTAATTTTGTATCAAGATTTTTAATAGATTCATGATGAAATTTTTCATGTTGAGAAGCCATGATAAAACTATTCCTTCCAAAAAACTTGTAGAAAATAAAACAAATTCTATATTGGAAATAGTTTCTGGCAATAAGAATACTATTCCAACAATATATTGAATCCAGTTTCTATATATTGCTGTAACTTTCCATAAGGAATTTTATCTATATTAAAAATCATTCCTTGAGAATTGGTAAATTCTTGTCCCAAGTTTTTGTATCTTTTACTATTTCTAATAATATATTCATTTATAAAAGCTTCAGGATTTTCACCATATCCCTCATTTCCCTGAGTCATTTCTACTCCAGGAATATGTGGAGATGATTGAACTGATCTCAGTGGAAGAAGTAAAAGTGTGGATTTTGATATAGATCCTTGTTCCTTGTTTATATGGAAATAAGAATAATCTTCTTGTTTAGAAAAGTGATCTTTTTCAGATCTATATATATCTTCTTGTTCAGAAGAGTTATCATGTTCGAATAAATATGTATCTTTTTGTTCAGAAGAGTTTTCCTGTTTGGATAAATATATATCTTCTTGTTCAGAAGATAGATCCTGTTCGGATCTATCTTTACTTCTCAAAAGCTTTGTATTCTTGTAGTTTTATTCTCTTTTATTCAATCAAAAGTGTACGATAAATTACATAAAACCCTAATTTATAAGGATGCGTCTAATATATGGGCCTCAAAATACCAAATCTAATTGATTATAACTAAATAGCTAAAAAGTAACAACGAAGCCCTTGTAAAAATTTCAAAACTTTCTAACTTTACCTTGCGGCCAAATGGCGCAATTGGCGGCAAAATAGTAAAATTATATCCTCTAATTTCTTTTTCAAGAAGCACTGATATTTATTCTTTGATCTGCATGACTGTATTTGACTTTGCTTATCTGAAATCTCGTGTTGTTGTAATTTATCCTATTTTTTTATTCAATCAAAAGTATACGATAAATTACTTGGAACCCTAATTTACAAGGATATAACTAATATATAGGTCTTGGAATACGAAACCCTAATATGATTATAACTGAATAGTTAAATGGAAACAACGAAGTCCCTGTAAAATTTTCAACACTTTCGAGCTCTACTTTGCCCCCAAATGGCGGCAAAACAGTAAAATTATGGTCTATGATTTGTTCTTCATGAAGCTCTTGCATTTTTTTCATTGATCTGCATGACTGTATTCATGAAGGGAAGACTATTTTTCTATTTGACTACATCTTAGTCTTTGAAGATTCCAACAAAAGAATTCAGAAGGTGTACAAGTTTCTTGAGTCCTTGCAATTAGGGACGATAGAAGCGAGAGCACAGGATGAATTCTTTCTTGAGCTAGAAGACCAGCCAGTCACGGAGAACAGAGATGCGGAGCTAGATTCAAAAATGCTAGCGAATCTAGAAATCGGTGAATAGAAGCGAGATGGGCCCTACCCACTAAGAAGATTCCCAGACAAGCATTATCAAGACAGCTCATCCCGGCTGTCTTGATAATGCTTGTCTGGGAATCTTCTTAGTGGGTAGGGCCCACTTCGCTTCTCTTCACCAATTTCTAGATTCGCTAGCATTTTTGAATCTAGGTCTGCATCTCTATTCTCCATGACTGGCTGATCTTCTAGCTCAAGAAAAATTTCATCCTGTGCTCTCGCTCCTATCGTCCCTAATTGCAAGGACTCAATAAACTTGGCCGCCTTCTAAATTCTTTCGTTGGAATTTTCAAAGGCTGAGATGTAGTCAAACAGAAGAATAGTCTTCCCTTCATAAATTGCGTGGGCTCCACAGGTGCATTAATGTAATACATAAAAAGGTGATCTTTTTTATTTGAAATTAATTTGAGAGAAAGCTCAAGCATAAATCATCAAAGAGACAAAAATTATTAACTCAAATTAAATCAGAATGCTAATTATATTAAGCCAAATTATCATCTTAAATCCATATTAACCATAGGCTAACAAAATCTCTTAATAATTACATATGATATTTACAAATTAATTTCTTTATTCTTAACATAATAGATAATCATAAAAATAAGCATGGAGGGAAGACAAAATTTACATGTTAGTATTGCATAGACCTAGCTTCATCTATATCTTAGATCGTATTTAGATTAGTGACTCATCTTAAAAGCACATAAAAACTTAATGCTTATTAAAGTAAGCAAGTAAAAATTACTATTATCTAAGAAAACAAGTAAAAATATTCTATAAAACAAGTAAATTTATTACTTAACACCAGAAAGCAATGGAGGAAGACAAAAACCAGCACGTAGGGAAGAGGTTTGGAGACCATCACCCTATTGGCAAAATCTCCAAATTTAATTGAATTCATAAAAACCATATAAAGCATGAGTTCTAGTTACAAAGATTACATCACACACATACATGCATGGCACATGCATACACGCACCCATGCACACCCCCCCATCCCCCCACCCTCCCCCCCCCCCCCCCCCCCCCCCACACACACACACACCCATGCATGCACGCATGCACACAATTGCACACTCGGGGTAAAAAAACAACTTGATTTAGACTTTAAGGTGTTCTTAAATATACAAATTCTTCTACAAAAATTTCAGCTATTGACTCATCCATATGACCATCTGATAGTGGCATTGACTGTTAGGTAGCAATGGTCAACGCTCATCTTTGATCTCCAATTCTGCATGGGATTTCGCCCAAAAAGTTTTATCAACTCTGATTTCTTTTTGTCGCTGCTTAGTGGTATATGTCGCTAGGTAGTCGTAAAATTACTAATTCTAACTCTAGTCTTTTTCGTGGTGAGTCCATGGTCTTTTGGATTTCTTTTGACATGGTCTAATGCTCAATTAGATGCACTGAATTCACTAGCTATTGAATCTTCTTGATTTGAAGTTTTTCGAACTTGATTTTTGCAACTCTTTAGCAAAATAGATATACTCCTTGCTGCAAATGCATTTACTCTGAAAAACAACTAAAAATATCCTAATAGTATTATTTATATATAAAAAATAGATAAAATACGAGATATAATTATGCAAAATATGATACTTATCACTTGGAGTCTAGTGAGTTAGAAATATAGACTCTAGGGGAATTTAGAGTCTAGCGAGTTAGAGTAGACTCAAGGAGAACTCAGAATATAGCAAGTTAGAGTTATAGACTCTATAAATACTTGACAAGATGTGGTTAATACTGTGGGTGATCAAATAGTAAAGCAAGTCAAGGTAAAAGTATAGTTTATTATGTAACTAATATAATCTTATAATATTTTAGAAAATTTAGATTTATCACACTGAATAATCTTATAGAAATAGTTTAGGTTGATGCATGCCTAAACTACGGTTTGAGTGATTTATCTTATCCTCCATGCAACACTTGTATAAATATTGGGAGAATTGGCTAAACTTAAAAAGTTCAAGATAGATGAAGAAAGATTGGCCTATACTTCTGATGACATTTCAGCTGACGGATACATATGTAAAAACATTATGTTTTATTAGAATCATTTCAGGTCATGGCAATATAAATAATTGAAATTATTAAAATACTATAATTATTTTTATTATGTTATTAATTAAATTTTAAATTTATATTGTTAAAATAAACAAAAGAAATTTATAGAGCAGAGAAATGCTGGAACTAAGTATTATTGGGGAAACTAGTCATTTATTAAGATTGAAGAGTCAATGGTAAGTTTTCTTTAATAATTAACTTAAGTATTTATATATTTAATTAGACTTAAAAGTCAAGATTATGATATTAAGTTAAATGGCTTATTGTAGATAGATCCAGACAATAGAGAGAAGACACCACCAGATCAATTTTGACTAAACCAACATACTAAAATAACTAAAAATGGGCGTTTACGATGGTCAGATCCGATATATAAAGAATTCATGTAGTCTCTTTAAATATGATAAAACTATGAGTTGAGAGAAAATAAAGAATAACTTTATATTCTGATGTATCAATAAACTATACAATTACCATATTTTTATAGGTGAAGGAAACAATCATAAAAGATAAAAACAAAGAATATACAAATTGATGCTAATTACATAAAATTCTCAATCACATAATCTGTCTAATTAGAGAGATTAGTCAAATATACTAAATTAGAAAGATATCATGAGATATGTTAATATCTCCCTAAAACTTAAGATGATTTGGAAGACTCCAACTTGAATTTGAAAACAAGATCATGATGACGATCAGGTGGATAAGCAGCATATAGGATCTCTAGCACAAGAGATGGCGATAGAGTAACAGATGGTGTCACCGAAAGAGGAGACAGAGATGGCAAATGCTGCATTTTGAAGATGACAGTTGTGACAGAGTAGGAGCCGAATATGACACACTAGATTTCGGCGACAGAGCAGCAGTCATGATCTCTGTCACAGGAGGCGGTGACAAAGCAACAGACAAAGTCACCAGAAGAGGAGACAGAGATGAAATAAACTGCACCTTTGAACATGACGATGATGACGGAGCAGGAGCCTACACTAGATTTCGGTAACAGAGCAACATACATGATCTCTATCACACGAGGCGGTAATGAAGTAACAGGTAATCATAAATTATACGATAAATTATACGATGGCCATCTTTTTATAGGAGAAGGAGGCAATCATAAAAGGTAAAAACAAAGAACATACAAATTGATGTTAATTACATAAAATTTTCAATCATATAATCTGCCTAATTAGAGAGATTAGTCAAATATACTAAGTCAGGAAGATATTATGAGATATACTAGTAAAATATTAATTTAATTACTTAAATTTTCTCGTTCTTATATGCATGAGGTGAGCAAAGACAAGATAGTGAACCTTAATTCATGACATAATGTGGTAAACCAAAAAAAAAAAAAAATCTTAGTTAAACATGAATACTTCATAAACCTTAATTTAACTAAGTTTCAAAGTTACACAAAATAATAATAGTTAAAAATAAAGTGTTTATCTTACCATAAATAAACTTTAATTTAAATATGTGTGTATATTTACATACAATAGTTTATTGTGCATGCTATATATGTACTTTATCTTTAAAGCACAAGATGAAAAAAACCTTAATGAGTGAACTTTATAATAATGAGATAGTATTTGGAAGAGTAAAAAATATGTATATTTCAAGTTCTTGCATTATGCACATTCATGCGCCTACAACATGCACTTCATAATTTCAAAAAACAGCCATAATATAAGAACAAAATCAATAAATATCTTTGTTGCATATCATGTCAATTACACAATTTCTTTTATGCATGTTGTGCACATTTTAATGTTATGCATGTTGTGCTTGTTATTCATGTTGTACATTTGGTCTAAATTGTGTGCATAGTTTTAATGTCATGCATCTTTTTCATGTATACGAATGTTGTGCTTGTTATTCATGTTGGTATATTGTGCTTGTTATGTATGTTGTGCACATTTTGATGTTTTTTATATTGTGCATTGTATTTGCGATGTTGTGCATGTTGTGCTTATTTTTTATGTTACGCTTATTGTGCATGTTGCGTACATTGTGATATTGTACATGTTGTCATGTTGTGCATGTTCATGTTGGCATATTGTGCTTGTTGTTTATGTTGTGATGTTGTGAATGTTATTCATGCTGTGATGTTCATATTGTGCATATTTAATTTAGGGGTTTTTACAAATTGATCACTTAATTATTTAAAAATTAAATATCGATCCCTCAAAACTTCATATTTTGATTTTAGTCCTCCAAAATATTTAAGTTACACCCTTTTAGTTCTCCTAAGTCACTTCCGTTAGCCAAATTAACTTTTTGGCCCTTTATACTTGTTATAACCCTGGAAAGGGAGGGAAAAGTCAGTTATTTCCCTCCTCTCTTCTCCTCTCTTTTTGATTGGGTTCCCCTCTCTATACTCCTTTCTTCCTCTCTTCTTGATTAGGTTCTCTTCTCCATCCTCCTCTCTTACGCTCTCCATTATCCTCTCTTATTCTTTTCTTGATTGAATTTCTTTCTCCATTATCTTCTATTTCTCTCTTCTTAGTTGGGTTCTCTTCTCCATCCTCAACCTCTCTTCCTTGCTTCCAAGTTGGGATCTCCTCTCTATCCTCAACCTCTCTCTCTCTCTCTCTCTCTCTCTCTCTCTCTCTCTCTCTCTCTTTCTCTCTTCTTAGTTTGGTTCCTCTCTCTATCCTCAACCTCTCTTTCTTTTTGGTTGGGTTCCCCTCTCCATCCTCAATCTCTCTCTTCTTGGTTGGGTTCCCTTCTTGAGTGTGAGAGTGAACAGATTGGGATTTTCTGGATCACGGTTAGGGTTAGTGGGGTTAGAGTAGTAGGAGAGCTTGAGGGAGGGGAGGGAGAGGAAGGCGGTGAGGAGGTGGAAGGAGAGGTTTGAGAGTTATCGTTTAACCATTCTAACTAAGTCATGGACGTTTAGGTCAATTTACTAATATATAAAAAATGAAAAAAGAAGCAGGGTTTATTTTGATGGAATAAGTAACGGAGGGACTAAAATGATGTAACTTAAATGTTTTAGGGGACTAAAATTAAAATATAAAGTTTGAGCGATCGGTATTCAATTTTTTAAGAACTAAGGGATCGATATGTAAAAACCCCTTTTATATATTGCAATATTGTGATATTGTGCATATTATGATTTATGATATTGTAAATGTTGATGTTATGCATATTATAATGTTGTGCATGTTTGTTATTAATGTTGGCTTGTTGTGTATGTTATGCATGTCGTGACATGCATGTTGTGATGTTGAGTATGTTCCACATATTGAGATGCTGCGCATGTTATGTATGATGTGCACATTGTGATATTATGCATGTTGTCGGAGTTACCCAAATTTATAACCAATTTGTGGTGTTGTTAAATCTATACAAGTTGTCCAAATTTAAAACCAACTTGTGATACTTTGCATGTTATGCATATTGTGCACATAGTAAGTGTTGTGATGTTGTGTGTGTGTATTACGCATGTTGTGCATATTATAATGTTTTGCATGTTATGATGTTACATATCATGATGTTGTGATGTATATGTTACACAAGTATTGTTCATTTGTTTTTCCTATTATAGAAACTACAATTGCTTTTATCAAAATACAGGAGAAACTAAGAGCTCGTTATACAATAAATACATGATGTGTGTAACGACCCCAAATCACACATTAGTGGGTACGAGTGTGTCCTAAAAATGGATAGGGTATCACAAGCGGGCACTTTCAATACCAGAGTGTACGATGCCATTACATCATAAAATCATAGGCAAGAGAATGGAAGCATGCATACATGTGTGGTATGATCTGAAACTATCTGCCGTAATATCATATATATTAATATAGCAATATCCAAAAATAAGTAAAGGAGAATGATAGCAATATGTATATAAGAATGTTGCTCATGAAGAGTCAAGTGCAGTATCAGAACCGATCAATATCAGTACCACATATACAAAAATGTGTGAATATCATGGATAGAACTAGGAAGTACGATACCTATGCATATACAAACCAAAACGATATATACACAAAAAGTTGAAGATCTTACGAGAAGCGAGTTATTAGCGCTTGGCTTAAACCTAGAAGTAAGGATCCTTGGGAGGTGGTCCTCCTTCTTGGGCACCACAATTATAGCTGCTGGATCTGGGGTATGATAACACCGTCAGAATTCAAACAAGAATACAAACTTAAACTCGTGCAGTGCTATATAAACCGTATAAAATGCTATGTGTAACATGCTAGTCGGAAACAATACAAAGATATCTGCATATGAATCATGAAGTATATAATATGCATAATACAGTATGATCAAACAAAGAAATGAGTATTCTATCCTCTCAATTTGGAACTGAATAGTGAGAGTAATCACCTATTTTAGGAGTTTACTGTGCATACACGATACCACTACCGATTTCCATCCAAACTGGATTGTTTCCATCATTTGCAATATTAACAGAAAATACAACCATTGCGAGAACAAAAGAAGTTTTATTTGTGATTTGGGAATTATAACACTCAAAATATTTTTTTTACTAATTACGAGGATTATGATTGAAAATTTTGGGGAGTTATATTTGTTGAACTGGAATTCTCTCTATATGATCTTCTGAAGTTAATTTTTTTGACCCCTTTTATCTATATACTAGGAGTGGTTTTATAACTTGAGCGGTTGTAACTATCCCTTAACTTGCAAACGATCATGATGGACTACTCCACGATTTGATCTAAGGGATCATAGTGGAACTGCACCATGATTTCATCAGTTTGGATAACCGCCCACCAACGAGGATGGATTGTTTTTGTTGTTTGCAACATCAACAGTGAATACAGCCATCACGAAAAGAAAACAAAGTTTCTATTTGGGATTTTATGAATTGTAATACTCAAGATATTTTTATTAATCTAGAGAATTACAATTAAAATTTCTGGGGAGTGTAATGATAGAAATATGATCAAAATGACCTTTTATTCCTTCCAGTAAAGGATCTTTGTTGAATGAGAACTCTCTTTGTATGATCTTTTTGAATTTAATTGTCCGATCCTTTTTTATCCACGTACTCGGAGTGGTTTTATAACTTGAACAGTTATAACTGTCGCTTGATTTTCAGAAGATCGTGTTGGAACTACACCACGATCTAATCCGAGGGATCGTGGTGGAAATGCACTACTATTTGATCAGTTTGTATAACCGTCTGCTAACGAGGATGGAATGTCTTCGTTAGTGGAGCTGACTCCTTTAGTCATCGAGATTGGCTTGCTTTCTTCGGCAAAGTTGATTTTAGCAATTTGTCATGACTATCTCAGGTGTTTTTTTTCTTTTAGTTAGGCAAAGATGGGATGTCTTCACTAACTAGGTGGACTTTGTCTCTTGAAGCTTCTGACTCCTTTATACTTGTCTTGGTTGGCAAGCAATATTACTTCATTTAGCGAAGTTGGGATTTCTTGGTTTGATGAAGTTGAGTTGAAATTCTCTATAGTGGAGTTGAGATCTTTTGTGTTGTAAGGATGGTCATTGTTCTGACTTGTACTTTTGCTAACTTGGCATGATGATATGTCACATTTATTTGGTTGGTCTTGTCTTAACGATGGACAAATTTTACCTCCTACAAACCCCTTCAAAGTTTTTGACGGGTATGATACTTTGAATCTCAAATCTTTTGATTCTTATGGGATTACTGATTGAGTTTTGAATGTCTAAATTTCTATTTCCAAGCTTCAAATCACTGTCGTTGGTTTGAGAAGAGGTGCTTCATCTGTCGTTCCACTTTTGACGGGAAATGACATTCATCGTATCTTTAAAAAGTTGTTTAAATGCGGTCATCTCGGCTACCATGGGATATTAAATCTTACCTAGAAAGTATAAGAAACCTGAGCGGCGATTATGTTTTCTCTTTACTTAGTGTTGGAGTTTCTTTGCCATTGTTATTCTTCAACCTTCTGGATTTCTTTTGAAAAGCTTTGGTCTTCTATTTCATGGCACTGAAAGGAATCTTCAAGGGTAAGAAAGTGACCGATACATGGATGGTCACGGCTCCTCTCCCTTCTATTGCTAAGAATTTTATTTTCTTTTGTTGATATCAATTTCTTCTTTCTACTCACTGTTAATTTTTTATTTTTTCAGTTCGCTAAGTTTAGAAAACTATTTTGGCATGGTGGCCTGTTCGGGCTTCGGCCGGGTCGAGCGACAGTGTTGGATTGCAGTTCAAAGGGGATATATCTATATATAAAGACTCCGATAATGTGGATTAGATCAACTTGATTCGGCATAGTGATTCTAATACTCTGCATCAGATCATCACCACCATTAGATTTGCTGGTTCTGATGGAGAAAAACTATGTAATCCCCAGTTTATTTTTGGTGACACAATTAAATTTGAGGATACCTAGGGTATTGAGCTAACTCTTTAACATTATGACCGGAAAGAGATAGTATATGCTCTTCCTCCCTTAGAATGCCATAACTCTCCATACAGAGGAGCAGTTGATGAAATGGGATCTCACACAGAGGCAACATTCCCTCCCAATTGGGCGATTCACCAAAAGGGGGATGTGGCTTCATTCAGAGCAATTCTTTGACCAAGAGGATGGGTTTACTTCTAGGAGTAACTACCCAAGATATACCGGTGACTGAGGAACCACTGAAGATGAGAAGTTTTAAGAATGAACTAATCAGATCAAGGAGTACTACCTAGCAGCAAATTTCTATACTTTCGAGTGCATTAACTCTAGTAATACTGATATACACCTTACTGGCTTTATTTTGGATAAATACATGACCTGGTTATATGAGCTAGGTTTGTACTGAGGCATACGGGCTACCCAATATGGAATTAGCAACAATCCTGCATAATTATTTACTTTGTTGGAGATGTATGCTTCATCTACTGGTATTTTCTTCACATATAATGGTGAGCTTGGCATTGAGCTCCATGATATGTAGATTGTATCTAGGCCGCTGATGAGTGTCATATATTGCATATTCATAGCCTTCATATTACCTATTTTTGTATTTAAATAATGCTACTCGGGTAATTTTAGTATGTTTTTCAGGAAATCTTATTCGTACAAGGAGACGCCATGAAATCATAATCGGATTAGGAAATCAAGCCAGAAAAGTTTCCAAAGTGAGCAAAACGACGAGACTACGATGCTGCAGAGAGTCAAAATGCAATAAAGTCATCAAAATCAATTTAACAAGAGATGAGACTCAAGTAGAAGAAAAACAAAAAATTAATACCTTAATATTGCCACTAATTAGCGGCATTTACTGCCAATTAGCGGCATAATGGGGCCCAGTTCCTCTAAAATTTCTTCCGTGGCTTCATTGTAATTTTATTGTTTCTAAGTTGTATTAGAATTAGATTTGAGTTTTCGTAGCCTATATATTGGTCGTATCCTTGTATTATAGGAAAAATTCTATAGTTTTTGTACTCGTTTTTAAATTAATAAAATTAGGATTTTACTGAAGGGGTGACGACCACAATACCGTGCTCCAGAGGTAAATCATTGTTTTCAAGTTTTTATTTAATTTTTAAATAGAGTTAATTACTTTTTAGTATAGGTTTATTCACTTTCTAGATTAGATTTAATTACATTCATGAATAAAATAGGATTTTGCTTACTAGAATTATGTGTAACTAATTTTCTTTAGCCCTAGGATGTAGATGAAATTAGTTTAATAGATCTAACAGGATTTATCTCATCTTCTTCCAAAAAAGAAATAAAGTTATGATTTTTCTATGAATAAATAAAATATAGAGTTCATAAATCATAATTCTTTGATAGATTATGCTTAATTAATGTTTTGATAATCTATGCTTAGATGAGATTTGAAATTCATATTCTTTGTTTATTTCTAGAATTATCAATAAAGATTTTTCTATAAATAAATTGAATTGAATAAACTTGTAAATCTAATTTTTTTTGATAGGTTATACTTAAGTTCAGTTTTTTGATAGTTTATGTTTAAATTAGGGTTTGAAGTTTATTTCTTTTCTTTTTGTTTATAAGATTTTCTACTTGATATGATTTGTTTTTAAGAAAGGTATTATTTTTGATGGTTTATACTCGCACATCACTTGATAGGTTATATTTAGGGGCACATGATTAAAATCAAATTAAAAAGATCACATTTTTAATATGTTACTTAACCGTGCATAATTAAAAAGTAAGAAAGAAAGAGATAATTCATTGTTAGGCTATTATTCTAATGGATTCGAAATCCTAGGCTAATGTTTAGAACTTAGAACCAATCTTGCCTCAATTTAGAAACTCTTAGTTAATCCACTAGAACTAAAGAAATAGTAAGAATTACAAAACACCTGAGATCTCTGTGGGACGACCTATATAGCGCTACAACCGACACTGTGCGCTTACAATTTATTGCATCAAGTTTTTGGTGCCGTTGCCGGGGATCGACGGTGTTTTTCTTACTTTTTCTAACAATTTACGGGATTAACAGTGTGTTTTGAGTGTGCAGTGAGCAGGAATTGCAGATACATGAAGATAAAAGGGATCAGAAGAGCTCGTGACAAAGCAGCAGAAACCAGAGAGTCCAACTCTCTGGTTGAGCCGCTATTTAGCAGTCCAAACCACCAATTGGCGGCTTAGAAGGTATATTCTGATCTCTAATTTTCTCCAGTTCTGTATTTTGGTTCTCTGGTTCTGTAAAAAAAAGAAAAATATTAGGCACTGTAGGAATCACACTTGCTATTTGATCACATCTATTCCACCGTTTTATCTCTCCACCACACCCCACTTCTTGCATTAGTTTAGGAAATTCACACAAACACTCATGGTCACTGGTTCATGCCACAATGGACCCGTGATCAATTTGATCGACTAGTGAGATCAGATTTGCTCATGGATACCAAAATGGACTAACCGATCCCGATCCTTCAGGATCAATGTTATTCGTTGCGCAAATCACTTCCATCATGCATAAAACTTCCACACGCAGCAGGTAATCATATGAGTTGAAGCCACAGTATATTAGTATGCTTTCTAAATTCATTGGTTTTGATTCAGAGTATGCATATCTCTTTATCAGTAAATTTCAAGAAGTATGCGTGATGAAAAAACTGCAGCACTTATCGGAGGACGCAATTAAACTCCACTTCATCCCCTTTTACTTAAGGATAATGCCAAGAAGTGGTTGTACAGTATGCCTACTGATTCAATCACTACTTCGGTTGTTGGCAGTGAAAATTTCTAAGTAAATAGGATTTTCCACAACAGAACGCGGAGTTAACTCAGTAGCTCCGCGTCTGGCTATTTTTAGCCTCGCGTTTGAGTAAAACACGGAGATGATCAATAACTCCGCGTTAGCTCCGCATTCTGGTTATTTAGCCCCGCGTTTTGATGCGATTAAAGCTCCGCGTGAGCAGATAACTAGATTCTCAAATTGATTGAGATTATAATTTGGGCTTATCCAAATACCCAAACCAAGTCCAATCAGAATTCTAAATCAAGAGATTTAAATCAATATTAAATATTTGATTGGAATCCTTGATGAGAGCAAATTCTATTTAGATAAAAACTCTCAAATCTTCCTGGGGCTATAAATACCTTCTCGGTGAAACCCTAGGGTCTTCTTTTCTTTCCGGCAAGTTTTCTTTTTGATCCTTTGGCAATTCAAGTACGCGAGAGAGCTTTGAAGCCTTTGTTGATCATCTTCTTTTCGACATCTTAGAGAATTCAAGTTACGCATAGAGTCTTGAGTTCGGGAAAGACAAGAAAAGATCATCTACAGTCGGCCGATATCTTCAAGAGAGAAGAGTTCGACGTTCGATCGTCCAAAGGAGCTGCTCGACAGATCCCATCGCCACAAATCCCACACATATTGTAAAAGAGAGAGATTGAAATATAAAATCCTCTCGTTTGTTCTTTTTTTTATCTTGTTCACTTTCATTGTAATTCAAGCTTATTCAATGGAAGGAAGCAAAGAAACTTTTGCGGCGAACAAACTGGCGACCACAGTGGGAGCCATCTCTTTCACTGATGAAGAGATTGTGGTGCAATCGGACGTCAACATGATCGGATCCGAAGTAGACACACTGGTCGTTGAAATCGACCAGCAGAAGTACGAGGAGTTCCTCTCCTTTGGATCAGGTGACTTGGATGAGACATGGCACTATCGTCGCATGTACTCCAGTACCCGAGCAACGGGTAGAAAGGTATCCACCGAGAGACGGGGATCCTTAGAGACTGCGGCTATAGGGCCGGAGTTCACACAAGAAATCCTAGCAGAGGATGAGCTTCCGACTGCCGAAGAAGACCTAGGGACTGGATTAACCAGAACCCAACTCTGAAACAGGAATCGGAGAGCGAGGCGTAAAGCCCTCAAAGCCCGCCTTGGACGCGGAGCTAACACCAAGGGACGCGAGAATATGGTCCCTCGCAAACTAGCTCGCGCTAACCGTGAGACCAGTCTCTCCCGCGTTAAACGCGAAGTTACAACTTGGCTTAAAAGTAAGGAAAAGCCAGCGTGTGATATTCCGCGCGAGGCTATTGCTGAGCTTAGCGAGAGACGCAAAGCCAGCAAGATTTGCGCTAGTCGCAAAATATCTGACACTCGCGAGAGACGCGAGTATAAAAATTCTTTAAAGCCAGCGTGTGATTCTCCACGCGAGGCTGATACTAAGCCAAGCGAGAAGCGCGAGGCTACTTGCAAGAAACGCAAGACTTCTGACACTCGCGAGAAACGCGAGTATAAAAATTCTTTAAAGCCAGCATTTGATTATCCACACGAGACTGATACTGAGCCAAGCGAGAAATGCGAGGCCAGTAATACTTGCGAGAAATGCAAGATATCCAATACTCGCGAGGAACGCGAAGATGATTGGCAAATTGTGGTCAGTCGTAGAAATCGCACGAGACGCGAAATTATGACTCATGATAACCACAAGAGTAAGCCAGCGTACAGGAATTTTATTCCACGCGAGGCTAAGATTACAGAAGAGAAATTTCTGAAAACACGCTAAACCAGCGTAAAACGCGAGGCTAGTGTAGATAAACGCGGAGCTATTCTTCAGGCCCACAATACAAAACGCGGAGCTATCTCTGAACTTCGCGACTACGGAATCAGAGCTGATCCTCGCATCAGAAGATCAGAACTGGGCTCCAATAGTCCTAAGAAGCTTCAGTGGGTTCCTAGACCCTCTCAAAAGTTGGATGGGTCCCACGACTCCATGGCTAAAGGCGCTGATCTCAGGGAGTATCTGTCCAAGAAGAGAGGCATAGACCAACTTCAAGCTGAACCTGTCTGTCATTGCCAGCAGCTTATGATGGCAGTATCCGCCATGATGGACAACTGCGGCTGTAGCAAGAGCAGGGTATCTGTGTTTGATCGATTAACCGAGTTAGACAAGAACCCTACAAAGAAGCTAAAGACCGCTTCCCTAAAACAATGGAGAGCTGTAACCTCCAATATGGTGGGAAAATGGAAGAAAATTGTAGAGACGGATGATGATTCAGAATCGAGTGATGAAAAACCTCCTCATATCACTCAACTTAAATCAGGAGCCGTCCCGTCTCGAAATTATAAGAGGCTTGCAAGGGGTTCTTACGACGAGGACAGTGATAATTCAGCCATAGCCTCGCCTCGTTCCTCCGCATCGTCTCGACTACAGAAGTCAGCATCGCACATGGCGGATAAGTCTGACGACATCAATCAGAGATTTGAAGCTCAAGAAAGAATGATTCGCGAGCAACAAAAAACGATTGAAGACCTTAAAGTCATGCTATCGAGATTTATTGAGGATAATGCCAAAAAGGGTAAAGAAACTCCAAACGAAGAAGAACAGGAGGAGAAAGCCCACTCGATGCACGAGGACGAGGATAGATTCACTTTTCATGATCCACATGGAGAAAAGATAGAAAAATTACAGAGTCAACTCGAAGCGCTGATGCGTAAAAAGGAGTTGAAAGAAGCAGGGATCTCAAGATCGTATCCTCCTGAATAGGATATGGTACCTTACCCACAGAAGTATAAGCCGCTCAAGTTAGAGTCGTATGACGGGAAGGGATCGCCCAGTCAGCACATATATTACTTCTTGTCCCAAGCAGGACATTTGATGGGTAATGACCCAATCATGACCAAAGTATTTGCAAGTATTTTACGAGGGCCTGCCTTTACTTGGTTCATGCAGTTGCCCCCAGGTACTATTAATACTTGGTTAGATGTAGAGAAATTATTTCTCTCACGTTTCTTCGAGGATGATACCGAGATTACGGTTCATTCCCTCCTTGCAACTAGACAAGGGGAACAGGAAACGGTAAAAGAATTTATAGAAAGGTTCCGGGAGAAGTCCGTACATTGCAAACAAGGAATGGTCCAGGAAACTCTTGTCGAAACTTGTCGACACAATCTTAAGACCAATGTGCTCCTAAAAATGGGGGTCGTAGAGTCTAAGACATGGAGGGATTTGCTCAAACAAGGAGAGCAAGCTGAGGACTTGATTCGTCGAGTCGAAGAATCTCGTGGATCAAGAAGTGCTGAGGGTAGTAAGTCATATACCCAAAATAGCAGCAATAAGAATAAAGGAAAAGCAGTGATGGCATCAGAAACTGCTCCTCAGAAGTCAAATCCTCCGCCAAAACCGAAGCCCCAAAATCAGCAGGGCACAAGGCAAAACAGACCTCAGCAGGAGAGAAATTATACTTTCAAGGCGGAACAGGCGCCTATCCTCTTTTACCTGCTCCAGAAGAAGGGAATGTTAAAACTTCCGGAGAATAAGAAGCCAGAAGACGCTGGCAGGACCAAAGATCCCAACTACTGTCTCTATCACCGGAATGTTGGGCACCCTACTAGGGATTGTTTTTCCCTTAAGAACAGAATCCAAGCACTAATAGAAGCTGGAGTTCTGACGCTTAAAGAAGAGCAGAAGAAGGTCACTGCCAATACGGTAACCATAGTAGTTGGAACCCATGAGTTCCCCACAGGAGTGACCCCAATCCCAAAGGGTAAGATGGTTACAAAGAACCTTGATCCTCACAACAAAGCCCAAGAAGGACTTGTCCCCGTAACAACCCAAAAGGGGAAGTTATGTGGGTTCATCCCGATTTGCTAGAGAATGAGCAGTGGACTACTGCAGGAGGTCAAGGGAAGAAGCGGACTGTTAATGTCATTTCCCCAGAAATAAAGGGAGAATATATAGCTTCGGGAGCCTTCACAGATTCTAAAGAAGAACCCGAAACTATGACCACTCGTCAAGATGGGGCAGGCCCTTCCGGAACTCGATCAGGGAAGACATATCTTGAGGACTACACTAGAGTAGATCCGAAAGATATATATGCGGAACTTGCAAAGCCCGCAAAGCAGAAAGGACTTCGTTTCCAGAAGAACCCTATTAGAGATGAAGGAGATAAAGAGTCTACCTTCAAGTTTGACATAATTGCTCAGCTGGCCAACATTCCAGCGCGAGTAACGCTTTATGAATTGTTGAGATTGTCAAAATCAACACGTGAAGCGTTAAGAGAGGCTTTGGCAGACTCTGAGTCATTCTTAGCTCAGATAGTCGAGCCAGCCAATGAAGCACGGGACTCTTGCCCCCGCTGTCACCAAGTGAGGAGGAGAGTCCCACAGATTATCTTCTCTCCAGAAGATATGCAGGTGAGGAATATAAAGCATAACAGGCCTTTATATTTCACCGGATATGTCGGATCCATAAAAGTGGACCGAATTCAGATTGATCCGGGTTCTGCACTAAGTGTCGTGCCCAGAAGGTTGATGCAGATGTTAGGGATCTCCCTCCATCGTCTGACACCAACCAATACAATGATATACGGGTTTAATGCCAATAATAGTCGTCCCCTCGGAAAAATCCGACTCCGATGTCAGATCGGGGATTTGAGGACGGAGGCTGCATGCTACGTCATTGATGTAGATACCTCCTACAATATTTTATTGGGGCGGCCTTGGATCCACGCTGACTAGTTCCGTCGACTCTTCACCAATGCATGAAATATTGCGATGAGGAAGGAGAGGTCCGGACACTAATTGCCGATAAGCAACCATTCAAAGGATTGGAGAATTACTTCACGGATGCTGCACTCTATAAGCAGGCTCATGAAGTCTCCAATGACGATCCTAGCAAGTTTCAAGTGCCCGATGACAGTGGCAATGGAGCAGATACTGAATATGAGCTTCCTGGAGAAGACTATGGGGGTGATTATGAAATCAACTCTCACTTAGATTTTAGTTTGAGTCTTGATAATATAGTGGATGTAATAGAGAGTGAATGGGTTATTAATGAAGACGTAAAGTTAGTCTACGAGCATGCTGTAGCTACTGAGTCTGAACCCTCTTGTACTTCCACTGAAGTGGATGGCCTATCCGAACTTGAAGTTCTGGCGGCATATCATTTGCCACTTAGGTCATCCCTCCTCTCCCGGTCTAAAATAGTTGAGGAGAAAGATCACTACTTCGAAGTGCCTCCCCGGAGAGCATCCCAAAGGCCGATTATGTTCGGCAGGATAATTACGTCGCCCCGGCGAAAGCAAAGCAGTGAAAGTGATAAACAGACATCACCCCAGTTTCACCGGTATGAACAAAAATCCCGCCATATGATGGAGAAGATGGGTTATAATTTTACCCAGAAACCGGGATTAAACTTTGGGAAAGGACGACGAAATCTTTTACCCTCATTCAGACCGAGAGGAAAGAGCCCTGATTATTATCAGAAGACTCGCAGGGGGTTGGGCTATGTATCTACTCCGCCCTCGTCACCCTCCGAACAAGAAGAGAGTTCTTCGGCCAAGGAAGATACATCTTCACCAACTCATGACTCATATATAAGTACCGGCGCCTGGTTTCAGTCCTTGACAGTCAATATGGTTTCAGCCGCACCAGAAAGCGACGAGGAACCAATTGATGTCCAAGATGATTCCTGGGCTAAGCATATGAACACTCTCTAGGATGTCTGCTTTGAGCAGCGTGACCCGCCCACTGAAGACAAATTGGTTCAAATTAACATGGGAACGAAAGAAAATCCGAAACCCATCTTCATAAGCGACACGCTAACCCCATTGGAAAAGGAGGAACTTATATCTCTTATTAAAGAGTATATAGACGTGTTCGCATGGAATTATGAAGACATGCCTGGGCTTGACCCTCAAATTACCACACACCGGTTAAATATAAAAGAAGATGCCAAACCTGTTAAACAACAACAGAGGCGTTTTCGACCGGAGTTGATGGAGGCAATAGTTGCTGAGGTCAACAAACTTATAAAATCGGGATTTATCCATGAGGAACAACACCCTGATTGGGTGGCCAATATAGTGCTGGTTCGTAAAAAGAATGGCAAAATCCAGATATGCATCGATTTTAGAGATTTGAACACTGCATGTCCTAAGGATGAATTTTCACTTCCCATCACCGACGTGATGATAGACAATACTTGTGGTTATGAGAGGATGTCTTTTATGGATAGCTTCTCAGGATATAACAAAATTAAGATGCACCCGGATGATGAAAAGCATACATATTTCAGAACACCGCTGGGGGCATACTGTTACACAGTGATGCCGTTCGGATTGAAGAACGCCGGTGCTACCTACCAATATGCGATGAGCACCATCTTCAAAGAACATTTGCGCAAGACAGTAGAGTGCTACGTGGGCAAGACAATAGAGTGCTACGTGGATGACTTGGCGGTCAAAAGTAAAAATAAAGAGGACCACCTTCAAGACTTAAGAAGGGTCTTCGATCTCATGAGGAAACATCATTTAAAGATGAATCCCACTAAGTCATTTATAGGGATGTCGAGTGGAAAATTTCTTGGGTTCATAATAACTTCAAAAGGAATTTTCCTCGACCCTGAAAAGATAAAAGCAATTAGCGAGATGCCACCTCCCCGCAATCTTAAAGAATTGAGGGCCCTACAAGGAAAGCTCGCCTATATTCGGCGTTTCATTTCCAACCTGTCTGGACGATGCCAGCCTTTCTCTCGGCTTATGAAGAAGGGGGTTTCTTTTGTATGGGATGAGGCATGTCAACAGGCGTTTAACGACCTCAAAGAATACCTCACCAAACCTCCCGTTCTTATGGCACCGGTCCCTGGGCAGCCTTTCCTTATATATGTAAGGGCCATGGATAATGCCTTAGGAGCATTACTTGCTCAATATAATGAGCACGGCCACGAACATGCCCTCTATTATTTAAGCAGAATAATGATTGGGGACGAACAGCGGTATACCCCGATTGAAAAGGAATGTTTAGCCCTAGTGTTCGCTGTTCAGAAAATGCGACACTATCTTTCTGGGCAAACACTTCACGTCATATCATGGGTTAATCCTCTGAAGATTCTGATGACAAAGCCGGGATCCTTGAATGGCCGGTTGGCGAAATGGGCATTATTGCTATCGCCGTATGATATGCATTTTGTCCCTCAAAAAGCCACGAAGGGACAGGCAATCGCCGACTTTCTTGCAGACCATCCAGTCTGGTCTAATTCCAAACAGACATCAGAGGTTAACACAGTTAGCAAGGAACAACCATGGCAAATGTTCTTTGATGGTGCTGCCAGACGATCTGCTGCTGGAGTAGGGGTTGTACTGATATTTCCGCATAAACATATATTACCTAACGGTTACTCATTGACAGAACCGTGCACGAATAATGTGGCGGAATATAACGCACTCATTATCGGCCTGAAAATGGCTCTGCAACTGGGGGTGAACTATCTAGAGGCATATGGAGACTCTAAACTCATCGTCAATCAGATGACGGGCGAGTATGAAGTCAGACATGAAACCCTCATCCCCTATCATCAGCTAGCCATTGAACTAGCTGGATATTTCGAGCAATTCTACATTTATCATATATCTCAGAATGAGAACATATATGCGGATGCCCTTGCCGCGTTAGTAGCCACATTGGCGATCCCGCCAGGTGAGGCTAAAAGCATCACCATTGGAAGCAGAGAGCTCCTCCATCCAGATACTGTTCTTCAAAATAAAGAAGTATGCCAAGCAGGCTTAACTTTAGAACCCCGTGATTAGCGATTTCCGTTTGTGGATTATGCTTTACATGGGATATTACCAGAAGATCCAAAGGAAGCCACCTCGATAAAGAGGAAGGCCCAGAAATTTTATTATGACCATAAGCTTCAGACTTTATATAGAAAGTCGAGAGATGGTCTCCTGCTACGCTGCATATCAAAAGCAGAAGCAGATGAAATGCTGAGAGAAACACACGATGGAGTATGTGGAGCTCATCAGCCCGGTCCTAAACTTGGAGACCGCATTAAAAGGCTGGGATACTACTGGCCGAACATGATTACGGAAGCAATGGCATACACTAAACGGTGCCATGCATGCCAAATACATGCCAATTTTATTCATCAACTCCAAGAATACTTGCACAATACCGTTGCAAGTTGGCCATTTGAGGCATGGGGAATGGACATTGTGGGGCCTATAGCTCCCCCGTCATCCAGAGAATATCGGTTTATTCTTGCAATAACCGATTATTTTTCAAAATGGGCCGAAGCTGTGCCCATGAAAGAGGTGAAAACGCCAGATGTGATCGAGTTCGTCAAACATCATGTCATTTACCGTTTCGGCATTCCCCGACGAATCATTCATGATAATGGTCCGCAATTCATCAGTCGGAGATTTTTCAGATTTGCAATAAGTTCAGAATCAAAGATATCGCTTCAATGCCATATAACCCCACAGCAAATGGGTTGGCCGAAGCCTTCAACAAGATAATTATTAAACTCCTTCGGAAGTTTGTCTCTTCCAATAAACGAGATTGGGATGAAAAGCTAGGAGAGTGCCTGTGGGCTTATCGCACCACTGTTCGCACCCCTACAAAAACTACCCCATTCTCTTTGGTCTATGGAAGCGAGGCCGTTTTACCTCTTGAAATCCAGATTCCTTCATTGAGAGTGGCTTTAGCCACAAAGATGACGACAGAAGAGCGCCATCATAAAAGATTGAAAGAATTAGAGGTGTTGAATGAAAAGCATCTTAGGGCTCAACAACAAATTGAATTGTATCAAGCCCGAATCTCTCAAACGTTCAATAAGAATGTTAAGCCAAGGACCTTTAAACAAGAAGACTTGGTTCTGGCTGTTAAAAGGCCAATGGTTCTAACTCACAAGACTAAGGGTAAATTCGAACCCAAGTGGGAAGGACCGTTTGTTGTGGAGACAGTATACTCCAGTGGAGCCTATCGCTTAATGAATCAAAATGGCGACAGGATGATGATACCGATCAATAGCAAATTTCTGAAGAAATACTATTCTTAATATCCCTGAAAGAACGCGTCTCCTTCTTCTTAGGCATGCGCAGTTTAGCGCCTCTGACCTAAACCTGGTGTGCCCAGTTCTCAAGTTTGAACAGCTTCTAGTCTTCTCTTAGGCATGCGCAATTGAGCGCCTCTGACCTAAATTTGGTGTGCCCAGTTCATGTTACGCGAGAGAGTCTTGAACCGCCTCCAATCTTTTTCTTAGGCATGCGCAATTGAGCACCTCTGACCTAGATCTGATGAATTACCCAACGTCGATTAGGCAATGGGGAGAGAACCAGTTTCTCGCCAACCCTTTCATACTGGGAGTAAAAAGTATGAATTACCCAATGCCGATAAGGCAAAGGGAAAAGGAGAAGTTTAGCATTTAAGCCCAAACGAAATTCTCGACAACTCACCATATTGAGGGGAATAACATGGCTAGCCCAACTCAAACGGTAGTTGGTAAAGGCTAATTAAATCCGTTGATAGCTGGGGGTTTGCTAAAAATCTGACAAAACCCTGTCATGTTAAACTCTTAGCTCTGACAGTAAGATTCGAAAAACTGTACCTAAACAACCAAATCATTTTGATGACAAGTTATCTGTTCAGCAACCAAATTTTGTAGCCAGCAGGTAAAAGAATCAAATGATTATCTTTATTTCATCAAAAGAATGAAGTTACAAAAATTCTTTCTTTTATTACAAGTTCTTATTATAAAAAGAATGAAGAATAAAAGAATAGAAGAAAACTATGGATCTCCTAGATGCTTCAGCTTGTTCATCACCTCGTCAATCACCTGACGACGATTTGCTTCTATGGAGTGTTGAGCCTGCTGAAGTAAGACATCGTCATTTATTGCAAGTTGATGAGTCAGACGCTGACGAGAGTCTTCTATAGCAAGGCTCCTTATTCCCTCCTCCTGCTCGACCTGCCCCTGTTGGAAGATTAGCGCTTCTCGCTTTTTAACAGATTCCCCTAACTTAAGCTCATTGGCCACTATGACCACCCGAGCTTTAGCAATGGTCTCCTGGGCTCTAAGGATTTCGGCCTGACTTCCCCCAATCTTTGAGTCCACCGCCTCCAAGCTCTTAAGAATGGACTCCCGACTAGCTTGAAACTCTGCCAACTCCCGAGACCATACTTCTTCCTGTCGTATCAGCTCTTCCCGACGCGCTGTCAATTCTACCCAAAGCCGTGCCATCTCTATTGCGGTAATCGCTTCCACGTCCGCTTGGCAAACATTATTTAACATGTTCACCTGCTCTTCTAAGGCATTAAAGTGGGCCCGATAGGGAGCTGCTCGGTCCTGTCCCCCGATTCTTTCAATATTATCCCAATAGCTGGATAGCATCGGACGGCCAAGACTGAAGAAATCCATGCCGCCAGAGATCATCTCGACACATCTTCTGAGCAACCGCATGAAGTCATTAACGCTATAGTTGAAGAGCTCCTCAAAATGATTCACGGTGCCTGTATTCAAAACAGGCAGCGCTAAAGAAGATGTCGCTGGAGGAGGAGCGGTACCCACTGGAATTGAAGAAGAGGAAGCTTATCCCTGCACCAGGTTCATAACATGCGGAGCCAATAAGGCCAACGCAGATCTGGCAGAGCTAGGAACCTGAGGGGAAGCGACGCTAGTACAGATCACCTGGGCAGTGCCACCGACAGGAGAAGAGGAGGGAGTATTTCCACCAGAAGCTCCCCCAGTTGCGGAAGTAGCTTCGAACGAGAACTTCAAGTTTTCCTCATCCCCTGCAGGAAGACTCGAAGCTGGAAGAGTTACAGGTGTCTCGACAGCCATTATGATAAAAGGCGTTGACATTGCTGGTTGAGGAGCAGAAGGTGCACCAAAGATCACTGGAAAGGTCTCAGTGGAGCAGACCGGTGGTGTTGAAGACGGCATACTTGGAGACGGTGTAGTTTCTTTTGCAGCGGCCGCAATAACTACTTCTGTTCTCTCATCGCTCCCTAGTTGATCAATCGGGGGAACTGAAAAAGGAACAGAAGCAGGAGCGGGTGTGAAGTAATCAGCGTCAAACTCGCTGGCAGAACTACCCAAACCACCCACTGAGCCGGTAGCGCCCGAATAGTCCACCCTGTCATCGGACTCCACCTGGGTAGTTGAGTGCATTGGCGAGAGGAGCTGACCGCCTGCATCAGGAAACAGGTAAATGGTGTTATAAAGTAAAATAACAGACAAAAGACAAAATGTTAAGAGCCATACCTGGAGATACAAGTCCAGTTGTCGGACTTGAAGGGGGAGCTGCTGTCGTTTCCAACAGCGTACCCATCTCGCTACCTAGCGGTTGCGCCACGGGATGTACAACGGGTTCTACGGTCGGAGGAGCCGGAACCTCGGGAATACTTGGAGCTCCAACAGGTCCACTCTCCCCTGCCGGCGCCGGAGGTAGAGCTGAAGCTAGCAGGTCTGAAGCAAGTTTAATAGTCACTTCTTGGGGGGCTATTAAAGTTCCCGGAGCCAACTTCTGCTTCTTACCGGGCCTTTTCTTTAAGGTACCGCGGCGTTTGAGAGTTGGACTCCAGGGACGAATGACAACAGGTTGGGGAGCACCTCCAACGTCAGGGTTGTCATCATCATTATTATCATCATCATCGCCAGACTCGCTGACGTCTGATGGTTCAGCCACTGCGCCAAGAAATTTTTCCATTCCTTTTATTCTCACTCGCGAAGCACCCTGGCGGCTAATGTAGAAAGCCTCAATCTCCTTGCAACAGCTTCGGTTGAGGGAGAAATGAGGCACATCAGCATTTGCGATGCGATACCATGTGCAAAAGCTGAGAGTCATGGTCAATTCTGGCGACTTCTGTGGAAGAGCAAATTCAGCTCCGGTCCTGCCAGCTGTGAAATGAAACCAGCCGCGGGCACCCTTGTACAAATTCCCCTCATAGGCAAAACTCCTGCTTGGATTACCCACATAGAGTTGGGAATATCCAAATTGGCGAGCAAAACGATTCGGGATGTACGGTTCAATAAGACATTTACTGTCTTGACGGTATACCAGATGCCCAGGCTGAATATTAAGAAGCCACCAGAAAGCTCCTGAGGATAAGGCAGTAAAATTGTTTGCTCCTGCAATATCCTTCAATTTCAATCCGTATCCTCCACCAGAAAAGTCGGGGAAACACCTGAAAATCTCATAGTTCTGGTGTTGCCGGAGAGTCTTACGGATTTGGGACATATAGTATTGCTTCCATGAGGAACGCTCATATAGCTCCACAAGGTAACACTTGTCACCTGAGCGGCGTGAAGCAGCACTCATCAGAGAAGGGCAGTGCATTACGAGCCATGCCATCAGATAAGTGTAAGGAAGCTCCACCCTAGGGTTCGGAGTCTTTACTTGAGCGATCTCCTTCAACTTGCCTTTCCCTTTTCCTTTGCCCTTGTCGGTAGGGATGAAGTCATTGCAGAGGATTCGCAATCCATGCTGTAGATTGCACACCATAGCTGGAAGAAGTCCGAAAGGTCGGCTGTATGCAAGGAGAACTGCTGGATATACCACAGTCATTGCAATTGCTTCTTTGGGTAGCGATGGCACGACACATCTCTTCAGCCGCAGCATCAAGAAACCGGCAATAAGGCCTCTGTTGGATACTGGGGACTGTGCCTGATAATGGTAACTCTTGAATGAGATACCAGGACTGAATCCACCTTCGTTAGATTCAGTAGTATAATGCGTTAGCCGGGTCTTGGCAATACGGCGCTCAATCTCTGTGATGTAGACAGGAGTGTGGCCGTGGACAGTTGTTGAACTATCCTTAGAATTCAAATTGGCGAAGAGGTAATCAACCCATTTCTTGTGGTCGATACCTTGATTACGCACACCTGCTAAGTCAGCACAGATGCGGTAGTGGCACATCATCTCCCAGTATGTGGCATAGATGCATTCATCCTTCGCCAGTAGCATGTTCAACTCCTCGATGGTGGGGATATACTCCTCATAGGGGACTTTGCCCATTGAGAGCCCAGAGACTTCAAACATCTCGTGGAGAGCAAACCCTAGCTCACCCACTGGTGTAAAAAGAGTGTAGGTCTCGGGGTTATACATCTCAAGAAAGCAGAAGAAATGATATGCACTCTGAGGGAACTCGAATTGAACATTTCTAATGGTCTTGTATAGACCAATCTCCTTCAAAATGGGTTCATGAGAATCCAACATGTACTGGACAAGGCGCGCCCACCACATGTTGCCAGAAGAATAAAGCCAGCCAGGCATTCTAAAGTCGCTAGCCGGGTACTGACCATCTTTCGCTAGGAACTCACTTAAGAAAGTTCTTGCGCGGATGGGAACTTCTCCTACTGGGAGCTCCTTGCCAAAACGGCCTGGAAGCAAACCAGTAATGCATCTGGGGGACCATCTTTATAAACCCCTTGTGCACCAAATTTGCCCGTTGGGATGCCATCTTGTTCTTGAGTTAGTCCACACTTTAACTCCCGAGGCATCGCCAGCCTCTGAAGATAGATCAGGGGATAGCTACGATCCATTCCAGGCAGAAACATTAAAGCTTCGCAAGAGTTATATAGCCACATGCAGTCCTCTTCAAATAGGATCGCGTCTGATTGCCCCATCTGGTCCCCAAAGAGAAATGCGGGCTTCTCTAGTACTTCTTTGTTCACATCTTCGAAAGCTGCGTCAGTGATAATCTCGCGTGCAGTAGTAGGATGATATTTGATCAATTTCTCTCTACGGTCTCTCAAATTAGGGTTATATGCAGCCAGAATGGTGGTGAAGCGAAATTGAGCTGATGGATCAGGACCACCAGCAAAGCCAAAGTAGTGCTTATGGGGAAGAGGTTCTGCTGAATACCCTACTGCAGAAAGAAGCACCAGGGTTAGAAAAGTCTCTATAAAACAGAAAAATTTTCTAAGTATGGACGCGCGAAGCTAAAAATTAGACCGCGCGAAGTTAAAAGTAACTCCACGCGAAGCTAAATATTAGAACGCGCAGAAGTTAAAAAGCCTCGCGTTTCAACGCGACTGCTACTTAAAAGAGTCTCGCGTTTCAACGCGACTGCTACTTAAAAGAGCCTCGTGTTTCAACGCGACTGCTACTTCGAAATAGCCCCGCGATTCAAAACGCGAGGATGACGCAATAGCTTCGCGTAAGAAGAAAGCCAGAGGCTTTTCTTCTTCTCCAAACCTTGCGGCCGGAGTACGGTGATCTCGCCGATAAAAGAGGTGATCGATCGGTTAGAATCAAGCCAAATCACTTTTAAAATGTTCCAAAGAGTCTCGATAGAGAGAGTCTTACCCCCAATAGGCGAAATGTGGGCTGGCGCGTGGCTGCCATGGCCGCTGCCACCACTGCTTGTGCCAGTCGCCGATGATGGAGCTGCGTGAGAAGTAGCACGGGTTTTGGGCACCATTTCTCAAAGAGTTGAGGAAAATCGTCGGAAATTGGGAGAAAGTCGGTCGGAGAACCTCAGGTCGCCTGAGCTCTGATCGCCTGAATCTCTAGGGTTTCTGGAAAATTCCCAAGTGAAGTGAGAAGAAAAGAAATAGAGATTTCATTTAAATGAAGGAAACCGCCTCTTGGAGTTCGGTGCGAATTTCGGAGAAAATGACTGATCAGTTACTCTCTAGAAACGCGAAGCTATTAGCCTCGCGTAATGATGGAAAAAAACGAAGCTATTAACTCCATGCTACTCTGTGCAACTCTGCGAAATACGAAGATAACTTGGTATTTTAGCTTTGCGTTCTCATGAAGAACTTGGATTTTTGGCTAAGTTAAGATGGTCCTTATCCGATCACTTCAGGTATTAATGATATAAGTTACGCAAATGAGCCTTAAATTATTTTACCAAAATTATAAACCATCTATTTGTTGAGCAAGCAAGATTCTTGAAGCCGACAGATAGAGAGAAAAATAATTTGCCTTTATTCATAAAAGAAAAAGATTACAAAAGAAGAGGGAGTTATAGCTCTCCCAAAAGTTTCTACATATTCATCGACTCATCAATAACCTAACAGTGAGATTCCTCCGCGGGATGTTAAAGTTCAATTCCATGGTTCACATACAAGAGATCTCCTCTGTAAATGTCAACTATAATCTGTCATCTGAAATGAAGATGCACAAGTGAATTTGAAGCTCTACAAGCCCTTACATGATCATCTAACAGAAATGATCCTCAAGAAAACTTAATGGGCTACCACAGAGTTCTTGTAACTCCTTCAAAAGGAGCCAGAGCTTGAAAACTGCAAGGCATATATTTCTGGCTTCCTTGGAGTTACTTTTACTGATGAAGATGGGTGCACAGCTAGCTTTCGAAGATATATCAGGGAAAAGCTGCACTCCACGTTGACTGGAGATGTCAGCAAGTCATCAGACTGAATTCGGTTCACTGCAAAAGAAGAATCAGGAGTTCCACAAAATTTGAAGAGTTCCACAAAATTTGAAAAATCTTCTAAGTATAAGAACGCGGAGCTAAGCTAACTTCGCGTACCACTGATTGAAATAGCCTCGCGTTTTAAAACGCAGAGGATGACACGATAACTTCGCGTAACAAAGTTTCTCTCTGCCTCCTTTTTTAATAGCCCCGCGTTTCAAGCGCGAGGATGACGCGATAACTTCGCGTATAGAAAGATCAGAGTTCCTCTCTGACTTCTCCTTCTCCTTCTCCTTCAAGCCTTACGGCTGGAGAACGGCGATCTCGTCGGTAAAGTAAACAATTGGCCGGATTAAACCAAGCCAAAACATCTCAGAATGATTCTAAGAAGATAAAAAATCAAGGTTTTTACCTTCAAGAGAAGCTGCATTGACTGTTTCGCCGTCGCGTCTACTTCCACGGCCGCTGCCATTAATGCCGGCCAACGTGCATAAAGCCAAACTCTTCTGGAGGGACATCCTAATGATGAAAATCTATGGAGAGTTAAACGGAGATCAATTGAAGATCGCTCGTTGACATCGCTCACTCGGTTGAAGGAGCTCCGGATTCTTCAAGTCTCCAAATGAAGAAGAAGATGAGCCGAGAGCTCTATTTAAATAGGATTTCCGTCGCTTAGTATTTGACGTAGAAATTCGAGAGTAAATAATGAAAAATTACTCATTTCACTGAAAACGAAGTGAAGCTGATTAGCTCCGCGTAGGCGAGCAAAACGCGAGGTAAACTTGGTATTTTAACTCTGCGTTTAAGGGTCCAAAGTATTTCAAAATTTGCTAAATTCTAAGCCATTTTGAAAACTTTGGAGGGGGTTCTGTTGGCAGTGAAAATTTCTAAGTAAATAGGATTTTCCACAACAGAACGCGGAGTTAACTCAGTAGCTCCGCGTCTGGCTATTTTTAGCCTCGCATTTGAGTAAAACGCAGAGATTATCAATAGCTCTGTGTTAGCTCCGCATTCTGGTTATTTAGTGTCGCGTTTTGATGCGATTAAAGCTCTGCGTGAGCAGATAACCAGAATCTCAAATTGATTGAGATTATGATTTGGGCTTATCCAAATACCCAAACCAAATTCAATCAGAATTCTAAATCAAGAGATTTAAATCAATATTAAATATTTGATTGGGATCCTTGATGAGAGCAAATTTTATTTAGATAGAAACTCTCAAATCTTCCTGGGGCTATAAATACCTTCTCGGTGAAACTCTAGGGGTCTTCTTTTTTTTCCAGCAAGTTTCTTTTTGATCCTTTGGCAATTTAAGTACGCGAGTGAGCTTTGAAGCCTTTGTTGATCATCTTCTTTTCGACACCTTAGAGAATTCAAGTTACGCATAGAGCCTTGAGTTTGGGAAAGACCAGAAAGATCATCTACAGTCGGCCGATATCTTCAAGAGAGAAGAGTTCGACGTTCGATCGTCCAAAGGAGCTGCTCGATAGATCCCATCTCCACAGATCCCACACATATTGTAAAAAAGAGAGATTGAAATATAAAATTCTCTCGTTTGTTCTTTTTTTTATCTTGTTCACTTTCATTGTAATTCAAGTTTATTCAATGGGAGGAAGCAAAGAAACTTTTGCGGCGAACAGGGATGAATTCGTTACGGTATTTCTTAAAAAGTATTATTCCACGCATAAGACGGCAAGGATATAAAAGCAAATCAATCAATTCCGTCAAGTGCTGGGAGAACCCTTCTGAAAATACTTAGAACAATTTAAGGATCTTTTAGCTCAGTGCCCCCACCATGCGATAGAAAAGTGGCGGTTGTGTCAAATCGTGTACGAAGGACTCGATTACACATCCAAAACTCTTCTTGAGTCCATGTGTCAGGAGGAGTTTATGAGGAAAAACGAGGATAAAGTATGAGACTTTCTTGAGGACCAATCGTGGAAGACTATGCAGTGGGAGAGTCCCACTGAGAAGTCCAGTGCATCAACTTCTACACATAAGGGTGGGATCCATAGTGTCGATAGCTCTATAGCTGCCGAAGCTAAGATTGCAGCCCTTATGAGGAGAATTGAGGTATTGGAGACTATTCGTGCTCCACAAGTAGGTCAAATGAATCAAATTCAAGTTCCCACATGCTTTAATTGTGGAACTCCTAATCATGTTATGGAGGAGTATCTATTATTAACGAATCTCATGGGTCCCGCACTTGAACAGGCTAACGCCTTGTATCAACAGCCCATGAACAATCCTTACGCTCCTACATACAATTCTAGCTTGAGGAACCATCCAAATCTATCAATGGGTCAAAAGCAATATCAGGGTGCCCCTAACCCTAACATACATGCTCCAGACAATGGTCAGTTTCCAAGACCAAATGTGGGTGCCTATCAACACCCAAATACTTCAAATTATGGGAACAACCAGAATAGACCACTTGCACAAAACCACTCACATGCACAACAGGGGTCTAATAATGAATAAGAAAATCGACTTCAGTCACTTGAGAAGCACGTTGAAAATCTTCTCAAGTCTCATTCCAAGTTTGACAAGTATATATATCTAATCTTGATACACACATGCAAAATCTTATGAAAGTGTCAACTGATTTTATTCAAAGTACAGGTCTGCAACTGTTCATAATTTCTCAATCTATTAAGAATGTAGAGCAGTAGATTGGACAATTAGCGTGTCAGATGAGTGAACGTGCCTAGGGTACCTTCCCAAGTCAACCAATAACGAATCCTAATACCAGTTCCTCAAACTCCAATCAGTCGCATATTCACCAATGCAATGTCATTCATACGCTTAGATCTGGCAAGCAAGTGGACAATAATATAGCCATGCCTCCTGATCCCACCCTACTATTTTGCAGGCTTCACCATCTCCATCACCTCCATCACCGTCACATGATCATTTAGAAGAACCTATTCCTGAGCCAAAAGTACCTTATCCCAATCGGTTTAGCAAGCCTTCACCGCAAGTAGAAAAGATTATTGAAATATTTCAGTAGGTGAAAATTAATATTCCACTCCTTGATATTATACAATAGGTTCTTACTTATACTAAGTTTTTTAAGGATTTGTGTACTAAGAAACGAGTGAGAAACATTCCTAAAAAAATTTTTCTTGCTGTAAATATATTGCAAATTCTCTCTAACTCCTTGCCTATCAAGTACAAAGATTTAGGTTTCCCTGCAATCTCATGCACCATTGGGAACACAATATTTGATAGGGCGTTTCTTGATTTAGGGGCAAGTGTCAACTTACTTCCTTACACTGTTTATCAGCAACTAGAGTTAGAAAAACTTCAACCTACTAAGATCACATTACTGTTAGCTGATCGTTCGATCAAGAAACCACTTGGTATGGTTGAAGATGTGCTCATTAAGGTCGGCGAGTTTATCTTTTCTATAGACTTTATTGTCTTAGAAATTGAGCCAATCTCTAATCCACAGAATCAAATTCCCGTTATTTTGGGTAGACTATTCCTTATAATATCAAATGTATTAATTGATTGCAGGAGTGACCTCATGAAGTTATAATTTGGGAATATGACTATGGCATTGAATATATTCAATATGGATGAGCACACAATGAGCTCTCATATTGAGGTCAATATGATTCATAATTTGCACTCTTATTTGACCTCTTGCGCTGATGATGAACCCTCATTTGAGCAAATGTTCAAAGATGAGCTCATATTATTAGACAAATTAGCACATACTGATTTTATGTATAATGATACTTGTGCAAGTGTGTTATTGATTTATGAGCAAACTTTTGAGAATTTGTTTGTAGAGGAGCTCGCATTACTTTGTAAGTTAGAAGAGCCACCACCACATTCACTTGATCCTATAGCATTCTTCTCATCTCACGATATTTCTATATGTATGCTTGTTACTAATGATGATTGGCAGCTTTATAATAAAGAATTCTTTAACCCAATTGTTAATACTTACATGTGGACAAAGAAAAAGTGAGAGTGGCATAAACTACAGACATATAATTTCGTAATTTGTAGGAGGTTGATGAGATATAATAATGCACCCACTTCTTGTATAAAACACACACACTATGAAAGTGGGAAGCGATCAAGAGGTCGTAACCATTTTTCATACGTTAATAAGGTGATGAAATTGAGATGGTAACTTTTACTATTCTCGTTATTTGTATAATATTTGTATAAAAGTTTTCATATTTATTTTACCACACTTGGTTTGTGTATGAGGGCATACACGAGTTTAGGTGCGGGGGAGTGGGTTTGGATATTTTCTTTGTATTTTTCTAAGATTTTAGTTTTTTTTAGAGTTATTATTTTATTTTTAGATAATTTTTGGATTTCTTTATTTTGCACTTTGGGTAGTTTTTAGGATAATAACTAGATAAAAAAACTGAAAATTTATTTAATTTTATCAATAGATCAACCTAATTACAGATAAAGGGACAAATTTAAATTTAAAATTGGATATGAGAGTAGATTGGATGATACACTTTGAATTTTATGAAAAAAAAGATTAAAATCTGAAAAGTTAATACCGCTAAAAGTAGTTTTGAGGCAAGTATACATCTATTTTTTCACTTTACAATAGTTTATTAGGTTAAGAATAAAAATAATAACAATTGAGTAAGTCTTCTCTTTCTAAACAAAAGAAAAGAAAGAGAATAAAATAATTGGGTGAGCCTGATATTATGACAATAGTCTCGAGAGTGATAAAATAATGGGGTGTACCTGGTATTAAGGCAATAGCCTCAAGAGTGAAAAAAGAGTATGATCTCAGTAATCGGGTACTTTGCACCTAAACAAGCATGAATATTCGTATGAAACGTGAAATATTCTAAAAAAAAGAAAAAGAAAAGAGTATGATTCAAGTAATCGGGTACTTTATGCCTAAGTAAGCGTAAATATTTGCATGAAAGGTGAAATATTCTTAAAAAAAAGAAAAAAAAGAAAAAAATTATTATGAGAGAGGAGATGAATCATGAGTTAGAATTGGAGTCCAAAACCGAAGTAGACTATCACATATGCACGTACATGTATAGGAGCCAATAGATTATCTGTTAGTGAGTATTGAAAGATATGATTTAAATTTTTGATTAAAATGATAAGTATATCTGATATGACACTTGATTTGAAAATTGATAATTTAAATGCGTTCTTGAGTTTGTATATTAGTGAGATTAATTGATAAAAATATTATAAAAAAAGTTTTTTATTTCTTTAGTAAAAAAATTTTATTGATTTTTGGTTACCCTTATTTTTTTTTCTTTATTTCTTAATCTATTTTTTTCATGAATTTTGTGGGTATATTCACTGCAAACCCTCACGAGATAACACTCGTCTACTAGGGTAGCCTAGGGGTTTAAAGGCTTGTTGCACGTGCTAAGTGCAATTGCGATTCCTGTGAAAGTGAGTTAGGATTTTTTTAATTTTCTTTTTAGGATTAGGTTTTACTCGAGAATTAGCAAAAGATAGGTGTGAGGTTGATGAGTGTCATATATTGCATATTCATAGCCTTCATATTACCTATTTTTATATTTAAATGATACTACTCGGATATTTTTAGTGTATTTTTTAGAAAATTATATTTGTACAAGGAGACGGCATGAAATCATAATCGGATTGGGAAATCAAGCCAGAAAAGTTTCCAAAGTGAGCAAAACTACGAGACTACGATGTTGCAGAGAGTCAAAGTGCAATACAGTCATCAAAATCAACTTAACAAGAGACGAGACTCAAGCAGAAGAAAAACCAAAAAATAATACCTTAATATTGCTGCTAATTAGCGGCATTTATCGCTAATTAGCAGCATAATGGGGTCCACTTCCTCTAAATTTTCTTCCGTGGCTTCGTTGTAATTTTTTGTTTCTTAGTTGTATTAGTATTGGGTTTGGTTTTCTGTAGCCTATATATTGGTCGTATCCTCGTATTCTAGGAAAAATCCTATAATTTTTGTACTCGTTTTAAAATTAATAAAATTAGAATTTTGCTGAAAGAGTGACGGCCACAATACCGTGCTCCAGAGGTAAGCCATTGTTTTCAAGTTTTTATTTGCTTTTTAGATAGAGTTAATTGCTATCTAGTATAATTTATTCGTTTTCTAGATTAGATTTAATTGTGTTCATGAATAAAAGTAAAATTTTGCTTACTAGAATTATGTGTAATTAATTTTCTTTAGCCCTAGGATGTAAATGAAGTTTGTTTAATAGATCTAACAGGATTTATCTCCTCTTCTTCTAAAAAAGAAATAAAGTTATGATTTTTCTATAAATAAATAAAATATAGAGTTTGTAAATCATAATTCTTTGATAGATTATGCTTAATTAATGTTTTGATAATCTATACTTAGATAAGATTTTGAATTCATATTCTTTGTTTATTTCTAGAATTATCAATAAAGATTTTCCTATAAATAAATTGAATTGAATAAACTTGTAAATCTAATTTCTTTGATAGGTTATACTTAAATTCGGTCCTTTGATAGCCTATGCTTAGATTAGGGTTTGAAGTTTATTTTTTTCTTTTGTTTATGAGATTTTCTACTTGATATAATTTTTTTTAAGAAAGGTGTTATTTTTTATGGTCTATACTTGCACATATCTTGATAGGTCATACTTAGGGGCACTTGATTAAAATGAAATTAAAAAGATCACCTTTTTAATATATTACTTAACCGTGCATAATTAAAAAGTTAGGAAGAAATAGATAATTCACTGTTAGGTTATTCTTCTAATAGATTCGAAATTCTAGGCTAATCTTTAGAACTTAGAATCATTCTTGCCTCAATTTAGAAACTCGTAGTTAATCCACTATAACTAAAGAAATAGTAAGAATCACAAAACACCTGAGATCTCTGTGGGACGATCTGTATAGCACTACAACCGACACTGTGCGCTTGCAGTTTATCACATAAGCTGCCAATGGGGATCATCCTTATGAAGAATACTTCCCAGTGTTCTAAGTACTTAAGGTGCTTAAGGACCCAAATTCTTCGATTTATATGATGTTGTGGGAATTAGTTTGCCATTTCCATATTGGTATCGACGTGACAGTGTCAAAAAGAGCTTTTGTGTGGTACAAGAAATGGGCCAAATATTTCTTTGCCAATCTCGATGGGCAGGGGCCAATTCCTGTCAATTGTCCACCGCCGGTCAAGGAACTAAAGAAATATTTGGAACAATTCACTATTCTTGAGAGAGTACTTAATGAAGATGAGGAAGGTTTAATCGTAGGTCATGTTCTTCTTAACTATCATCATTGGGCCAGCATCGGCTTGATGCCTAGTGCGGTTTTAGCCAGCTACTTGGCTTTATGGCTAAAGAGGTGCATAATTCTTTCTGCACCCAGGGAGTGTCTCACTTTGAAGGATCTTTACCCCACTATTTTATTGACTAGTGAATGATCCTTGGGTTTACTCCCAGCCATAATCTGTTGAATCCACTAGGAATTGAGGGCTTTCTGCCAATATTTTATTGGAGGGCAAAAGTAGAGCTCTCAATTTGCGATACCGTATGATCATTTGATGTCATGGTTTGCAACCCAGTGTGAAGGATTGATGACCGGTGAGGTCGATACTGACGAAGAAGATCTTCCAACTCTTAGTCAATTCGAAAGAAGGTGGTGGAAACACTAGTATGTAGTGACAACAAAAAAGGCTATAGATTGGTACAATCCTATAAAGTCTTTCGGTTCTTTCCTCATATAGATGTAGTTGATCTTGGGGGTATTTTTTTGTGACACAGGTTCTTTGCCTGTTGGGATTTTCGGGTGGCTACAACATATCCGTCCTTCACATTTGGTTTATCGCAGTGGCGATATTTGTGAATTGGCCTCGGACTTCCCAAGTCGATTTGGCAGGCAATTCGGCTATGACCTATTGTACATGGGTAACCTTTGTAAGGTTTTAGCACATCGCCATAGCTTAATTGATGTTGCTAGCGTTTTGAGGTATTTTATTATGTCTTCAACTGGAGTTGCTTTTCGAATGCCAAGCAAGGACCCTTCGTTGTTGACTACTTGACTTTTTGCCTGTGATATAGTGAGAGTAATACTATCAAGCTAGAGTATGATCTTTATCATACAAGGCTAGTGATTCATAGGCATTATGCCGAGGCTACTGCCAAGCCCAAGCCCTCCAAGATTGTCAGATTTAAGGAATACATGGCCATTGCATCCTGTCTTAGACTGAATGATGAAGATGTCTCTTCTAGTGAAGATGAAGAGCAGGATGAGGAACCAGAAGGGGAAGCTGCATCCACTATCATGTTTCCATTTGTAGGGGAGGGTGAGAGCGATGCGTCGGAGAAGGATTCCGATGACGCACTCTTAGTGCACTTTGCCACTTGAAAGAGGAAGGTGAGAGTTGATGATTCCAATGTTCCAGCTCCTATCCCTCTTGCTTACAACGTCAGCCAAATAGTTTCTACTGGCGATGCGATGAAAATTATAGGTTGTGCTATTCTTGATTTGCCACCCCCTATTTCTTCAACTTTTCAATCAAAGACTTTGGTGGCTGGTGTTGTTGTTTCACCACCACCACGACCAAGGAAGAATCAGATAACTCGTGAGTTAGGTCAAGTTCTTTAGACACCTTCTATGTCATCTATAATTATGGCATCAAGAAGGATTGCTGCAGCTAACCACCCAACCCAATATGGATGGAGCTTTAGTAGAAGCTGCATGAACTAATGTAGTTGCAAGGGAAAAGCTGATTGCTCTACTAAATTCCTTGACTTTGGATCTCTTGCCATTTTCCTTTGACTCTTCCGATCTTGAGGTTGCTAAACTTATGGCTTCCTTATTTGATGGAGCTATGGTTGGTGTGAACAAGAAGACATTTACGGTCGTCGAGGATGCAGGTGAGGCTATAAGTGGTGATAGTCCTCAACCCTCTTTAGGTGTTTTTCCTACTGCCTACGATGCTTCCATCACACCAGTCGATAGTCCTCTACAGGAGTCTTTTGAACCTGATGAAGGGGTCAGAGAGCCAATGCAAGTTGATGATGGCAACTTGAGAAAAGGAGACCAAGCAGCTTCAAGCCCCATTGTTGATAAAAGGAAAACTATCACGATCGATGATAGAGGAAGTGATGATGATAGTCAAGTTTCTCTCGTGGACATTACAGCGGAATAAAAGGATTCACCTACTTCAGGGCCTGTTGACATATACACAACAGCCCAAGCTCAAGGCATTAATTTCTTATGACCTTTACTTGTGCTGCTTCGCCAGACTTTGTATCATTACGTATTTCGCTTCTTTCATGAGTGGTAAATACTGCTGCGCTTTGGTTAGATCTAGATAGATCATTCAGTGTCTTTCACAATTTGCAGTTTTAGGATTTTCCTCCCTTATGAAGGGTATCCGTGTACACTTTGTTGAATGCGTTATAGTCTTGACATTATCTTTCTTTTAGATATTTCTACTGAACCTCAGTATGGTGTGGACATGATTATGGATTTGGTTTCTGATCTGGATATTTCAACTCCAGTGAATGTGTTCGCATCTCTTGTTGCGCTAGTGGTCCTTGCCACAGGTGACTGCACATCTCCAATAGCGGATATTGCACCTTTGGTATTGGATTCCGCAGGCTAATGCTTCGGCTTCTCAGATTGTCCCTTCCTTTGACTCATTTTTAGGTTTAAACCTAAATGATCTGATGACGGGAGTTTTATATCGACCGAAGTATGAATGGTAAGTCATCCAGTCTACATCAATGATGGCCATTCATGCCAGTTTGCTCAGGAATATGGACATCACTTTTACGAAACTCTAAAGAACTGCATGAACTTTGCAATGACTGGTGAGCATGTTCCCATTGAGGTTTTGAGAAACACTCTTATCTTCCATGTCAAGCGCTATAAACTTGATGAGCTTGGAAGAACCACAACCAATGTGGGCTTTAGTTGTGGATTTCTTGGTGGCCAGCGCCAATTAGAGGAATTCTCTTTGCAGCTTTCTTTCAAGGAAGGTAGAAGTCGAATTTCAACGCCTCATGGGGGGTATGAAGGAAGAGCTCAGACTCTCTTAGAAGAATAAGAGGCATTGGCTTAATGTTTGGTGGAAAGCCGAATCCTCGGACCAAGGTTTCTTATGCGAGTGAGAGTGACTGAGCTTAGCTTGCTACTGCAGACCAACAATCTTTCTAGCTTGAAGGTTATTTTAGAAGAGTTGATGGTGGAAATTCATGTTGGTGAGCTGAATATCCAAGACTTATCCACCCAATGCCTTAGAATTGAGGAGAGGATTCAAAGCTATTTGGAATTCGTAGCATAGTTGAAGACCCAACATGAATCTCTCGAAATGAGGCTAAGCCAAATTTCACAGTGATGTGATATTTACTGCAAACGTACAGTGTCGGTTGTAGCGCTATACAGGTCGTCCCATAGAGATCTTAGGTGTTTTGCGATTCTTACTATTTCTTTAGTTCTAGTGGATTAACTAAGAGTTCTAAGTTGAAAGGATGAGTTTTAAGTTCTAAAGATTAGCCTAAGATTTCGAATCCATTAGAATAATAGCCTAACAATGAATTATCTCTTTCTTCCTAACTTTTTAATTATGCACGGTTAAGTAACATATTAAAAATGTGATCTTTTTAATTTGATTTTAATTAAGTGCCCCTAAGTATGACCTATTAAGTGATGTGCAAGTATAGACCATAAAAAATAATACATTTCTTAAAAACAAATTATATCTAGAAAATCTTATAAACAAAAGTAAAGAAATAAACTTCAAACTCTAATCTAAACATAGGCTATCAGACTGAACTTAAGTATAACCTATCAAAGAAATCAGATTTACAAGTTTGTTCAATTCAATTTATTTATAGGAAAATCTAGTTAATGATTATAGAAATAAACAAAGAATATGAATTCCAAATCTCATCTAAGTATAGATTATCAAAATATTAATTAAGCATAATTTATCAAAGAATTATGATTTATGAACTTAATATTTTATTTATTTGTAGAAACATCATAACTTTATTTTTTCTGGAAGAATATGAGATAAATCCTGTTAGATCTATTAAACTAACTTCATCTACATCCTAGGGCTAAAAAAAATTAGTTACACATAATTCTAGTAAGCAAAATCCTATTTTTATTTATGAACGCAATTAAATCTAATCTAGAAAGCAATAAAATCTAAACTAGAAAGTAATTAACTCTATCTAGAAAGCAAATAAAGATCTCAAAACAATTGCTTACCTCTAGAGTACGGTGTTGTGGCCATCACCCCTTCAGCAAAATCCTAATTTTATTAATTTAAAACAAGTACAAAACTTATATGATTCTCTGTAGAATACAAGGATACGACCAATATATAGGCTTCAAAAATCAAACCCTAATTCTAATAGAACTGAAAAACTACAAAATTACAACGAAACACCGACGAAAACTCAGCGCATGGTCCCACCATTGGGCTGCTATTTGGCTTCAAATACTGCCATTTGACGTCTATAATTTGAGAAAATCGGTTGAAATTTCTTCCACATGAGTCTCTTTGAACTCATGAGTCTCTTCAAATACTTGTCTTGTACATTTGTTTTTCCTGACTGTATTTGACTTTGAATCTCTGCAGTATTTTAATCTTGTAACTTTACTCTCTTTGAACTCTTTTCTGCACTTTATTTCCTAATCCGGCTCTGATTTCATGCTATCTCTTTGTATGAATCAGATTACCTAAAAAAGACACTAAAAATACCCAAGTAGTATTATTTATATACAAAAATAGGTAATAGGAAGGCTATAAATATGCAATATATGACACTCATCACACCCCCACACCTATCTTTTGCTAGTTCTCGCGCAAAATCTAAAACTAAAAAGAAAAAGAAAAATCCTAACTCACTTTCGCTTTGTGTTTCGTGAGGGTTTGCAGTGAATATACCCACAAAATTCGTGAAGAAAATAGATTAAAGAATAAAGAAAAGAAAAATAAGGATAACCAAAAATGAAGAAAATAAAAATTTTAATACAAAAGAAAGATTTTTTTTATAATATATAATATTTTCATCAATTAATCTCACTAGTATACAAACTCAAGAACGCATTTAGATTATCAATTTTTAAATTGAGCGTTATATCAGATACACTTATCATTTTAATCAAAAATTTAAATCATATCATTCAATACCATTAACAGATAATCCATTGGTTCCTATACATCTACGTGCACATGTGATAGTCTACTTCGGTCTTGGACTCCAACTCTAACTCATGATTCATCTCCTCTCTCATAATATTTTTTTTTTTAAAATATTTCACCTTTCATGAATATTCACGCTTACTTAGGCGCAAAGTACCCAATTACTCAGTTCATACTCTTTTTTTTCTTTTTTCTTTTTTTTAGAATATTTCACCTTTCATGCGAATATTCACGCTTGCCTAGGCACAAAGTACCCGATTACTTGGATCATACTCTTTTTCACTCTTGAGGTTATTGCTTTAATACCAGGCGCACTCCATTATTTTATCACTCTCGAGGTTATTGCCTTAATACCAGGCTCATCCCATTATTTTATTCTCACATTTTTTTTTCTTTGTTTAGAAAGAGAAGACTTACTCAATCGTTATCATCTTCGTCCTTAACCTAATAAACTATTGCGAAGTGAAAAATAGATGTATACTTCCTCAAAACTACTGTTAGCGGTATTTATTTTCGGGTTTTGATCTTTTTCAAAAAATTCAAAGTGTATCATCCAATCTACTTTCCTATACAATTTCAAATCTAAATTTGTTCCTTTATTTGTAATTAGGTTGATCTATTGATAAAAATACATAATTTTTTATTCATCTAAAAATAAAATAAAAATTCTAAAAAAACTAAAATCTTAGAAAAACACAAAAAAATATTCCAACCCACTCCCCTACACCTAAACTCGTGTATGCTCTCACACACAAACCAAGTGTGGTAAAATAAATATAAAAACTATTATACAAATATTATACAAATAATGAGAGTCGTAAAAGTTACCATCTCAATATCATCACCCTATCCACGCATGGAAAGCGGTTACGACCTCTCATTGCTTCCCACTTTCATAGTGTGTGCGTTTTATACGTGAAGTGGGTACAGTATTATATCTCATTAATCTCCTACAAGTCACGAAATTAACTGTCTGTAGCTTATGCCGCCCTCGCTTTTTCTTTGTCCACATATAAACATTAATAATTGGGTTAAAGAATTCTTTATTATATACCTGCCAATCATCGTTAGTAACAAGCATACATGTAGAAATATCGTGAGGTGAGAAGAGTGCTAGAGGATCAAGTGAATATGGTGGTGGCTCTTCTAACTCACGAAGTAATACAAGCTACTCTGCAAACAAATCCTCAAAAGTTTGTTCATAAATCAATGGTACACTTGCACAAGTATCATCATACATAGAATCAGTATGTGCTAATTCATCTAATAATATAACCTCATTTTTTAACATTTGCTCAAATGAGGGTTCATCATCAGTGCAAGAGGTCAAATGAGAGTGCAAACTATGAATCATATTGACCTCAATGAGGGAGCTCATTGTGTGCTTATCCATATTGAATATATTCAATACCACAGTCATATTCCCAAACGATAAATTTATGAGGCCACTCCTGCAATCAATTAATGCATTTGATGTTACAGGGAATGGTCTATCCAAGATAATAGGAATTTGATTCCGTAGATTGGAGATCGGCTCAGTTTCTAGGACAATGAAGTTTACAGGAAAAATAAACTCACCGACTTTAATAAGCACATTATCAACCACACCAAGTAGTCTCTTGATCGAACGATCAGCTAACTGTAATGTGATCCTGATAGGTTGAAGTTTTTCTAACCCCAGTTGCTGATAAACAGTGTAAGGAAGAAAGTTGACACTTGCCCCTAAATCAAACAATGCCCTATCAAATGTAGTGTTCCCAATGGTGCATGAGATTGTAGGAAAACCTGGATCTTTGTACTTGATAGGTAAGGAGTTAGAGAGGATATGTGATATATTTGCAGTAAGAAAAACTTTCTCAGGAACGTTTCTTAGCACACAAATCCTTGAGAAACTTAGGATAAGTAGGAACCTGTTGTATAATGTCAAGGAGTGGAATATTAACCTTCACTTGCTGAAATATTTCAAGAATTTTCTCTATTTGCGGTGAAGGCTTTCTAAACCAATTTGGATATGGTGCTTTCGGCTCAGGAACAGGTTCTTCCAAATGATCATGTAACGGTGATGGAGGTGATGGAGATGGTGCAGCCTGCGAAATGGTAGTAGTGGGATCATGGGGCATGACTACATTATTGTCCACTTGCTTGTCAGATCTGAGTGTGGGATGGCATTACATTGGTGGATATGCGACTGATTAAGTTTGAGGAACAAGCATTAAGGTTCGTCATGGTTTGACTTGGAAATGTACCCTGGTCACGTTCACTCAACTGACTCGCTAATTGTCCAACCTGCTGCTCTACATCCTTAATAAATTGAGAGTTCATGAGCAGGTGCTGACCTGTACTTTGAATAAAATCAGTTGACACTTTCATAAGATTTTACATGTGTGTGTCAAGGTTGGTCATATGCATGTCAAATTTGGAATGACTTGAAAAGATTTTCAACGTGCTTCTCAAGTGACTGAAGTCGCTTTTCTTATTCATTATTAGACCCCTGCTGTGGATGTGAGTGGTTTTGTGCAGGTGATCTATTCTGATTGTTCCCATAATTTGATACATTTGGGTGTTGATAAGCACCCATATTTGGTCTTGAAAACTGATCATTGGCTGGAGACTGTATGTTAGGGTTAGGGGCCCCCTGATATTGCCCTTGACCCCATGATAGATTTGGATGGTTCCTCCAGCTAGGATTATATGTAGGAGCATAAAGATTGTTCATGGGTTGTTGATACGAGGCGTTAGCCTGTTCAAGTATGGGACCCATAAGATTCGTTAATAATGGACACTCCTCCATAATATGATTCAGAGTTCCACAATTAAAGCATGTGGAGACTTGTATTTGATTTACCTAACCTACTTGTGGAGCACGAGTGGTCTCCAATGCCTCAATTCTCCTTATAAAGACTGCAATCTTAGTTTCGGCAGCTATAGAGCTGTCGACGCTAGAAGTTGATGCACTGGGTTTCTCAGTGGACTCTCCCACTGCATAGTCTTCCATGATAGGTCCTCAAGAAAGTCCCATGCTTCATCCTCATTTTTCCTCATAAACTCCCCTTGACACATGGACTCAAGAAGAGTTTTGGATGTGTAATCGAGTCTTTCATACACGATTTGACACAACCGCCACTTTTCTATCGCATGGTGGGGGCACTGAGTTAAAAGATCCTTGAACCGTTCCAAGTATATCCAGAAGGATTCTCCCGGTACTTGACGGAATTGATTGATTTGATGTCTAATCCTTAACGTCTTATGCGTGGGATAATACTTCTTGAGAAATACTACAACGAATTCATCCCAAGTAGTGATTGAATCAGCAGGCATACTGTACAACCACTTCTTGGCATTATCCTTGAGTGCAAAGGGGATGAAGCGGAGCTTAATTGCATCCTCCGATAAATGTTACAGTTTTATAATCACGCATACTTCCTAAAATTCACTGGTAAATAGATATGCATCCTCTGAATCAGAACCAGTGAATTTAGGAAGCATACTGATGTACTGCGATTTCAACTCATAGTGATTACTGCTACGTGTGGAAGTTTTATGCATGATGGAAGTGATGTGCGCAACGGATAATATCGATCCTGAAGGATCGGGATCGACTGGTCCATCTTGTCTCCCATGAGCAAATCTAATCTCTCAAGTCGACCAAATTGATCACGGGTCTAATGTGGTATAAACTAGCGACCGTGAGTGTATGCATGAATTTCCTAAACTAATGCAAGAAGTGGGGTGTGGTGGAGATAAAAACGGTGGAATAGATATGATCAAATAAAAATATGATTCCTATTGTTCCTAAATTTTTTTATTTTTTTATTTTTTTACAGAACCAGGGAATCAAACTATAGAACTGGAGAAACTTTGGACTTAGAGGGTACCTATTAGGCCGCCAATTGGCGGGTTTAGCTGCCAAATAGCAGCTAAACCAGAGAGCTTGACTCTCTAGTTTTTGCTGCTAAATCCGGAGGTTCTTCTGATCCCTTCTGTCTTCCTGTATCTGGAATTTATATTCCCTGCACACTCAACACATACTGTTAACCCGTAAAACTTTAGAAAAAGTAAGAAAAACACCGTCGATCCCAGCAAAGGTGCAAAAAACTTGATGTGATATTTACTGTAAGTGTACAGTATTGGTTGTACGCTATACAGATCGTCCTACAGAGATTTTAGGTGTTTTGCAATTCTTACTATTTCTTTAATTCTAGTGGATTAAGTAAGAGTTCTAAGTTGAAAGGATGAGTTTTAAATTCTAAAGATTAGCCTAGGATTTCGAATCCATTAGAATAATAACCTAACAATGAATTATCTCTTTCTTCCTAACTTTTTAATTATGCACGGTTAAGTAACATATTAAAAATGTGATTTTTTTAATTTGATTTTAATTAAATGCCCCTAATTATGACCTATCAAGTGATGTGTAAGTATAGACCATAAAAACTAACACCTTTCTTAAAAACAAATTATATCAAGTAGAAAATATTATAAACAAAAATAAAGAAATAAACTTCAAACCTTAATGTAAGCATAGGCTATTTAAAGACCGAACTTAAGTATAACTATCAAAGAAATCAGATTTACAAGTTTATTCAATTCAATTTATTTATAGGAAAATCTTATTAATGATTCTAGAAATAAACAAAGAATATGAATTCCAAATCTCATCTAAGTATAGATTATCAAAATACTAATTAAGCATAATCTATCAAAAAATTATGATTTACGAACTTTATATTTTATTTATTTATAGAAACATCATAACTTTATTTATTTTTTGGAAGAAGATAAGATAAATCCTATTAGATCTATTAAACTAACTTCATCTACATCCTAGGGCTAAAGAAAATTAGTTACACATAATTCTAGTAAGCAAAATCCTATTTTTATTCATGAACGCAATTAAATCTAATTTGGAAAGTAATAAAACCTAAAGTTGAAAGCAATTAACTCTATCTAGAAAGCAAATAAAGATCTCAAAATAATGACTTACCTCTGGAGCACGGTGTTGTGGCAACCACCCTTTCAGCAAAATACTAATTTTATTAATTTTAAACGAGTACAAAACTTATCGAATTCAGAATATAAGGATACGGCCAATATATATGTTTTAGAAATCAAATCCTAATTCTAACAGAACTGAAAAACTAAAAAGTTACAACGAAACCACCGTCAAAACCTCAGCGCATGGGCCCACCATTGGGCCGCTATTTGGCTACAAATACCGCCATTTGGAAGCTATAATTTGAGAAAACCGGTTAAAATTTCTTCCACATGAGTCTCTTGTCTTGTAAGTTTGATTTTCCTGACTGTATTTGACTTTGAGTCTCTGTAGTATTTTAATCTTGTAGCTTTACTCTCTTTGAATTCTTTTTTGGACTTGATTTCCTAATCCGACTCTGATTTTATACTATCTTCTTGTATGAATCGGATTACCTGATAAAGACACTAAAAATACCCGAGTAGTATTATTTATATACAAAAATATGTAATATGAAGGCTATAAATATGCAATATATGACGCTCATTAGGTTCACAGGAGGTATTAAGAAGGCTGGCTAAAGACAATGTCCGAGCTGCTCAGGAGGAGTATTAGAATTTAGCAGGAGCTAAACTTCGATTGTCAAGATGGCCTTAAACATTTATATCTTTGTTCAATAAGCATGTTTAAATTAAGCTCCTTATGCACTAATTGGTTTTCTTTGCTTTTGTTGTGATTGTTTGATGACTACATACTTGGATTGGTTTTGTGTATGTAGGCATTAATTTATTCTAGCGAGGTTAACTTTGCCCAAATATTTGTTTGTCTTGATTTTGAGGTACTAGAGGTTTGATATTGAATTTGGTTCATGTTTCAATATGTTGGTCAGAGGTTTGATATTGAACTTATGGTTTGACATTGTAGACTAGAGGTTTTGTATTGAACATGGTCTTTATAGGATTTGTCTAATAGAGGTGTAATGGTTAACTTGTCATTAGAATCCTACTAGCTACCAGAGGTATGTCTTCACACTTAGCAACTATTTTGACTTATTAGGAAACTCATAATTTTTTTAACTCAATAGGCGAAATCTAAAGAGGTTCAATGTTGGACTTTAGATTTGGCTAATTTAGGTCATGTCAGAGTTTGATGTTAACTTGTAAGTTTGTTGACCTAGACTTTCCTCAGATGTTTGATATTGAACTTAAGAATTTTTGGGTCTTTCAGAGATTTGATATTGAACTTGGTGGGCTTGAGAAATTTTGGGCTTTTTAGAGGTCTGATATTAAACTTTATGGGTTTGAGAAATTTTGGGGGTTTCCACACTGAATATAGTCGTGATTTGCCTTTTTGGCGAAGGAAGACGGGCAAAAACCGTGTCAACTTCTTCTCTCTTTCTTTAGATATCGAAGAATTGGGTTGGCTGTGGTCATTTCAAGATTCAAAGCATCAAACATCACTTCATTCTTCAGGGTAAGCATTGCACTGAAATTTTGCTCGGAAATGACTCGACAGTAATAACGTCCCTTTGTTAATCATGCTCGAGATACCAACATTATTGCTTTCGGATTTGTTCCAACGGGTATAAATACCCCTAAGGGAATCTGGGCACTTCTAGTTCTGTGCTTTTTTTTCTCTTTCAGCTTTGGTTTTCTCACTATTTTGGATGAAGAACTTCAACTAGTCTTATCCTCTATGCAAAGGAGGGGTTCCATGGCCATGGACACTCTAGCCAACGATGAGGGGGATGAAACCTTCAAATATAAATAAAGATCTGTGGATCAAACTCATCATTTGCACCAACAGAATTGGGCTTTTTTTTGCACTTCCCTTCCCCTTTTTAATGTCTTTTGTTTTTTAATGACTTCTGTGTGCTTTTGGTTTTGTAGTGCAAATCTAGACTTCAAATCATCAGGAAGTGACAAGTTTCTTTCGAACATGCAGACCAGCTAATAATACTGTCATAGTGTGGCATGACAGAAAGATTGCCTTTCTGGCTTGATTTCCACATCCAATGTAACATCATCGGTTGGTAGTCGTAATTTTCTCACCAACAAAACCTTCGGCTTTATGGGTCTATGGACCTTGAAAGGCCATAGCATCCTTTTAGATGGTCTCGCCTCCGATCCTTTATTGGAAGGCAGGTGTTTTGAAGTGTACACCGGGGTCTTTCTGAAGACAACACCTCCGAGGAAGTGGTTTACCTTCGTATTTGTGCTGTGGACCTCATCAAATCCTTAGTCTTCTTGAACTCCTTGGATCCTTTTTTCCTTGTACGACTTACGGGATGCAAACTAAATCATAAAATCATTGTAATGTTCAGAACATTTGAACTCATTGTAATGCTCAGAACAACTGAATTCATTGTAATGCTTGGAATAATCAACGTAATTTGAATCAAAGATCTAATGTAAAGTTTATATATGACAATCAATAAAAAAAAATTATTCATCTTTATATTTGGAATACTTTTTTTTACACTACTTTACATAGGTTTTATTTTAGGATTTTTAACGAATCCTCAGCTATCAATAGGTTTGAAATAACTTTACTAACTACCATTTGAGTTGGGCTAGCCACGCTATTCCCCTCGACATGATGAGTTAGTGAGAGTTTCTTTTGGGCTTAAAAACCAAATTTCTCTCTATCCATGGCCACGAAGGCTTTGGGCTTAGTATTTTTTTTTATTGTTTGGTGTTAGAATGTTTAACCTCAGGTCCAAACTAGCACAGTTAACTTCTTTTTTATGTCCGGTGTTGGACTGTTTAACATTAGATCCAAACTGACACAGTTAACTTCTTTTTTTTGTTCGGCGTTGGAGTGTATAATCACAAGTTGAAACCGTCCACATAGGAAATTTCTAACGGTAATACTTTTTGAGGAACTTACCATTGATAGGTGCCATCAAAACTTCACCATCTGGTTTAGCCAATTGGTAAGCCCCGTTAGAGTAGACAGATTCTATCATAAACTGTCGCTCCCACTTTGTTTGAAACTTTCCTCTAGATTTCTGGATTATGAGCATAGACCGCCACATTGTTAAAACAAGGTCACTAGTTTGAACACCTTTTGCTTCACTTCTTTTGTTGAAGACTTCGGAGATCTTTGCTTTGTAGAGCTCTATGCGCTGCTAAGCTTGAAGTCTTTTCTAATCCAATGCTTCTAATTCTTAAAGACACAATTTATGGTTATCTTCAGTTGTCACCTCCAAAACTAATGCAGTGCAAACTGAATTTCCTGGGGTAAAACAACCTCACAGCCATATACCAAAAAAAATGGCGTAGCATTCTTAGGTATACACATTATAGTGCAGTAAGCCCAGAGGCACTTGCCAAGATTTTCGTGCTAGTCACGCTTGTTTTTCTTGAATAATTTCTTTAGTATTTTGATCATTGTCTTGTTAAATGTTTTGGCTAGGCCACTTGTAGTGGGGTTGTAAGCTATTGGTGCGACACTCTTGATTTTAAATTTACCGCATAGCCTGTTGAAGGCCTGACTTATGAACTATGATCCATTATCATAGATTATCCTTTGAGGAACACCAAACTGATAGATGTGTGGCTTTTTATGAATTTAACTATATCAGAACCTTTAACTTCCTTTAGCACTATGACTTCTAACCACTTAGAAAAGTATATAGTGATTACAAGGATGTACCGATAACTTTTTGAGGAAGGAGCGATAGGTTTGACCACATCAATGTCATGATGCAGTTGTGGGGTGTAAGTATTCTAAAGGCTGGTGGTGGTAGTCAGCATGGATTTGGCACACAGGACATCTTTTTGTATAGGCTATGGTGTTAATTATCATCTTTGGCAAATCGTAGCCCATTCTCAATAGTCTATCCCAAAGGTTGGGCCTAGGTCGATGAGTACCACACATGCCATCATGAATTTCTTATAACGCAGCTTGCGTTTCTTTGTGGGATAAACATCAAAGTAGGATTCTGTCATAAAATCTTTATTATAATTGTTTATTGGCGGTATCATAAAAGAATCGACTTGCCCTTTGTTTAATGGAAAAGGCTTCTTCCAGATTCTCAGGAAGAATTCCGTATAATATGAATTCTACGAACAAAAATCGCCAATCTCTAGGCTCCATGCTAGATAATGCCTCATAGACTATTTTAGTTTTTACACCTTGCTTGATAGCCTTGTTAATTTCCAGAGCATGTGCTGGGTAATACAAATTTCGGATAGCAACCAATACTTTCTGTTCTACTTTGGACGATAGTGCTAGAGTAGCTACTAGGGAGGCTAAAGCATCAGCATGCAAAATATTCTTCTAGGGTATGTGATCGATCTAGAAGCCCTTAAATTTCTCTGGCCAGGCGATAGTAGCTTAATGATATGAAATTGATATGAAATTAATTCTTCATTCGTTACCTCATATTCGCCATTGACTTGATTGACGATCAATTTTGAATTGCCATATGCTTCTAAATATTTCACCCATATTTCCTTGGCTATCTGTAGTCCGATGATGAGAGCATTGTATTCAGCTATATTGTTTGAGCATGGCTTTGTCAGCGAGTATGCATAAGGTTATACATCACCCTCAGGTGAAATAAAGAATATCCTACACCCGTGATAATTTTTTCTCTTTGGCCCATTCTTACGGGTCCATCTAAGAATATCTGCCACGCACTATCTTTCAAAGTTATGTTGCTTTCAATCGTTTTATTAGGTATAGCTTCATATAACTTAGAACTTTCAGGCACTGGGTGATCAGCCAAAAAGTCTGCAATGGCCTGTCTCTCGGTTGTTTTTTGAGGAACGAATTTCATATCATACTGCGAAAGCAGAACTACCCATTTGGTAAGCTTTGAATTTATGGAACCTGGTTAAGTCATTGATATCCTTAGGGGATTTATCTTGGATATGACATGGGCTGTTTATCCCACTAGGTAATGTCTTGTCTTCTAAACGACGAAAATGAGAGCTAAACATTCCTTTTCATGGGATTATATTTATGTTAAGCTCCAATCATTATCTAACTCAGATGATTGATTGCTTGCCCTTGTTCATTTTCATTGGTTTGAGCAAGTAGTGGCCCTAAGGCATGATTCATTGCCCTTTCTTAGAGGAGGAAGGGTTTACCGGACACCGGGGAGGTTAATACCGACGGATTAATGAGGTATTATTTGATATCATCAAAAGCCCTTTGACACTCAGTGTCCCAAATAACGGAGACACCTTTCATTATTAGTCTAGAAAAAGATTGACATTTTCCAGCTAAATTGGTGATGAAGCGACGGATGACACCAACCATCCTTGGAAATCTCAGAGTTCCTTGATACTCCTCGAAGGTTGCATGCCCTGTATTGCCTTTATTTTCTCAGGGTCTAGGTGAATACCCTTGGTTGTCACTATGAAATCAAGAAACTTTCCACTGGATATTCCCAGGAAGGATTTTGAGTTTAGGGCAGCTTTCCCAAAGATGATTAGTCACAGGTTATGCCTTGCTCATATAATGAACATAGCACCAATTTCATCTTTAAGCATATCGATATATGTAATGCCGGTATCTCATTATATTTCTTAATTATCACATCTTCAGTTTTAAATGTATAATAAGAATTAGACAAGTCATACTCAAAAGTAATATTTTTATTAAGCACCCATTCACTTTCATCATCAACATTTAGGTAAATATTTATATCACTTAAACCAATTACAAGAGGATTCCTTTCAATTGAAACTTTATTTGCGCCATCATCCGGCTTTAAGTCTGCTTCATTACCATCTTCTGGTTCCACATGGTAGAGAATTGCATTGGTAAAGCAATTTTCTACCCCCTTGAATGGTTGCCTTTCTGCATACACCATTTTAACCACCCCCTATTTATTCACGTACTTCAAGCACTGATGAAGGGTGGACAAGATAATCAAGTTGGAATAAATCTACGGTCGTCCCAACAGAAGGTTGTAGGAAGTCTTAGTATCGATGACATAGCAAGTCACCTCTATTTTAAAATTGCCAATTTGATATTGTAGGCGAATCTTCCCTACAGATCGGCTACTTTGAGTGTTGAACCCGTGGATGGTAGTTGTGGTTGATGCTAATTTTTGAATCAAGATCCGAAGGAATTGCAGTAGGCAGACCGACATGATGCTAAGGGTAGAGGTTGGCTCAATTAGTATTCTTTCAATTTTGGTTGACCCGATATACCCCATATAGGAGAGTGGTCGATCATAGTCTGAAGTTTTAACAAACATATTTTTAGGAGTGAAGGTTAAGCTTGGTAGGGCCGAGACCTGATGGCAATAATAATGCTAGCATTCTACTTCTGTGGGGAGTGAAATTTGAGTCAAGAATGATTCAGAGTTAGCCAGGACTTCTCTTTGAGCATCCCTTATCTCTTTTGAGAGACACAGTAATTCAGACATTGTAATGTGCGTAGGGATATTCGCTAGCTGTACCAAGATGTCTAGCTTAAAAGGAGCAGCCAAATCTTCTGCTGCCCTCTCTCACAAGGATTTGTCAAACTTGATCTCTTTGGGCTTACTTTTATTGAGAGGTGGCTCAGGTGCTGATGGAGGAGGTACCAGATCTGCGGTCAGAGGGATTGGTTGCTCGATAGAGTTAGTCACATCGTAGTGTTTTAAATGTGCTTTCCTTGACCGAGTTCCTCTGACTGGATCTGCCATTAGGACAATATGCTCATCTTCTGAATCAAAAGTAAATTGGTTGATGTATCGTATTCCTTTGTACACAGAGAAATAATATGGCAGCCCAAGTACTTCTCCATTCTTTTCTTCTTCTTAATGACTACTATGGTCCATTGCTCCTCTTCAACGAGATCAGGGTGTGTCCACATTATTACTCTATTTGCTGTAGGAATATGCACTAAGCCTTGCATTTTCTTAGATGCGGACTCGTGCTGATTACCCACATAATCACCTTTGAATACTGCTCTTGTAATTCTTTCCATGTATGGGCAGGGACTGCGCCCATGTTGGTTTCAATATCTGCATAGGGATTATACTATAGGTCTATAGCAGTATGGAAAGAGGCATGCCTTCATGATATCATAGAAATAGATTTCTAAATCTTTCGATGAAATTCTTTATAGTCCGGCATTTCTTTTGCTTCTTTTCAATGAGAGTAGGCATAGATACCTCGGTATCATTCTCATAAAAGCGAGTGAGGAATCGAGCTTTTAAGTCTGCCCACAACATGATGGATCTGGCTGGCAAAGTACGGAACCAATCAAAAGCGATTCCCTTTAACAACTTAACAAATAGCCAAGTCATCAATACATCATTATTCCCATGGTACTTATCGATATTGGGTGCTCAATAAGTTTCGAAAAAAGGGAAAATCCCATTTGGGTAGATAAGGGCGCATTATCCCCGCCTTTTGCAATGTATCTTTGTACATGAGGGCATCCAATTTAGTCTCCAACACCTTATTCTTTGCAATATCTCTGCTTTGTTGAGGACCAGTGTTCTCTTCTTTGGATCTGTTATCTTATTTTTATTTTTGGATCCAGACGGACCTTCGCCCGAAATTTCATGATCTCCATGTGGAGGGGTTTTGCTAAGTAACTGTAACTGTGCCAAGCTGGTATCCATCGTTGCTTTTTATTGCTTGAGCATCACTTGTTGTTGAGCCAGATATTCCTTATGTTTAAGCCTCTCAAGCAAACTGCCCATTTTGTCTCTGGTTGCATTGACAGAAATGCCTTGGAATTTGCTATTTCGGAGGAAGTGTATGCCAAACACTCCTTGCAGTTGCTTTCCTCTTCTTGCAAGTTGCTGTGAAGAGGAGAATTTGATCAACTTGCTGCTACCAACCTGGTCCTAGACCGCATATTGTGGTAGACCCCTTCATTCTCGTTGGAGGATTGATTATCAAGGAGTGAATATGGACGTATCACCCCCAGTGTAGGATCGCCGAGCCCAACCATGTTGACTGTGGTATGGCCTAGCTTGGTTTCCTTCCGAGGTTTCTTTGAATGATATCAAGACCTCTTAAGGATTGATATCACTGAGCAGAGAACTAGTGGAGTAGATGATAACTGGCTAAATACTGAAAGTTTAGCTAGTGAGTTTGTTGTCATGGATGATTTTTGTTGAGCCTGACAAACCTGGTGGAGACATTCCCTCAAATCTGAAGTTGGAGTGAAAGTCATTTCAGAAGAGATCATTCTCACCTTATGCTTGTTGGTACCAGAGTGATCTCCTTCGACTTCTCCGATGGAGTAGTAGATCGTTAATCCGTTACCTACTGGACTTCTGAACTTGGCTCAATGGGAACTTTGTTCATCATCGAGTCAAAATTTGAGGTTGTGTTCGATACTTGAACTCTGGCCTCAAGAGACTTCTTTGTTCTACTTTGGGGTTTACCGTCACCTAGAGCATCTACTGCCGTGGTTTGCTTCTTAACTATCTGCCTAGCGATGATAGCATGGTAAATTGCCTGTTAATAAAGAGGGACAACAGATTGATTGGCAGAATGGATTGACAACTTCACATTGGTAATGGGTGTGATTGTACCAGCTAAAGTATGTCGGTGGTTTGTTGAGAGCGTGATCATGGCACCAACCTCTTCTAACACACTGAACTGAGAACTTATCCTGATGTGACTAGCTTTTTTACTAGTTTCAAGGTGTGCTTCTTTTCGTGAGGAAGACGGGGTGACCGTCCTTGCTACGTGGAAGGTTCTCTTGTTTTTATTAGAAAGAGAATTTGTATGGAGAAATTCTTCATACTTTCCCTAATCGAACTTAATCAGTAGGGTAATAATAGTGGCATCAACTGCTACTTCACTAGATTGTGGCACGAATTCTTCTAGGATAGAGGTTTGACTCCCCAGCTGAGTCGCTAGCGTATTTTTATCGCTTACAACATCAGCAAAGAATGCAACCATTGTGAAAATGAAACAAAATATCTATTTGGGAATTTGTTAAATGCAACGCTCAAAATGTTCTCTTACTAATCTAGAGAATTACAATCGAGATTTCGGGGAATGTGACGATGGAAGTGTGATCAACCCTTTTTACTTCCGTTGACTATCCGGTGAGAGATCTTTGTTGAACTAGAACTCTCTTTGTATGATTTTTTTTTGGAATTAATTTTCCGATCCTCTTTTATCCACATATTCGAAGTGGTTTTATAGCTTGAATGGTTATAATTTTCACTTGATTTGCGGTGGATTTGCACCACGATTTGATCCGAGGGATCATAATGAAACTGCACCACTATTTGATCAGTTTATATAACCACTTGCCAACGAGGATGGGATATCTTCGTTGGTTGAGCTGACTTCTTTGGTCGGTGAGGTCGGGTTGCTTTCTTTGACAAAACTAATTTTAGCCATTTGTCATGACTATCTTGGATGTTCATTTTCTTTCAGTCTTGTGTGGATGGGATGTCTTTGTTGATTAGGTAGACTTTATCTCTTGAAACTTCTAACTGCTTTAGACTTGTCCTGCTGGCAAGAAAAATTATTTCATTTGGCAAAGTTGAGATTCCTCAATTTGGTAAAGTTGAGTTGAAATTCTTTATAGTGGACTTGAGATCTTTTGTGCGGCAAGGATGATCGTTTTTCTGACTTGTACCTATGCGAACTTAGCATGGTGACGTGTCACTTTTCTTTGATTGGTTTTGTCCTAGCAGTGGGTAAATTTTACGTCCTACAAGAATGTCTTCATTAGCGGAGCTGACTCTTTTAGTTGATGAGGTCGGTATGTCTTTTTTGGCAAAATTGATTTTAGCCATTTATAATGATTGTCTTGCGTGTTTGTTTTCTTCGGTTTGGCGAGAATGGGATGTCTTCACTGAGAATGTGGACTTTATCTCTTGAAGCCTTTGAAGTCTTTGGATTAGTCCTCATTAGCGAAAATTTTACTTCATTTGGCAAAACTGGGATTCCTTGGTTAGGTAAAGAGTTGAAACTGACGAGGCTGAGATCTTTTGTATAGTGAAGATAGTCATTGATCTGACTTGTACCTTTACTAACTCAGCATGATGATATGTCACTTTTCTTCGGTTGGTCTCAATCATTGGTAAGCAAATTTTTACCTCCTATAAGACTCCCTTCAAAGTTATCAAATAGTATGGAATTTGTTGCCTTTTGGAATACTTTGAATCTCATATTTTTTGACTCTTGCAGGATTTTGACTGGGATTTTAAATTATAATTTCTATTTTGGTGGGCCTCATCTCTTATGTGAGCCTCGAATCGCTATCATCTGTTAGAGAAGAAGCGCTTTGGCTATTGCTCTTTTGACGGGAAATTACAGTTGTCGCATCTTCTAAAAGGCTGTTCCACATTTAATGCGATCATCTTGCCTGCCATGTGAGATTATTATATTTCAAGCCTTACCCAGATAGTATAAGAACTCTAAGTGGTGGCTATGTTTCTTTTGCATTTGAGTTGGAATTTCTTTGCCTTTATTCTTCTTCAACCCTCTGAGTTTCTTTGAGAATTTGAAAGTTTTGATCCTCTGTTTCTATGGCACCAAAATAAATTCCCAAGGGTAAGAAAGTGGCTAGTAGCTCGTAAGTTGTGGCTGGAATGAGGATGGTAACGACTTCTCCACTTTCTGCTGGTAAGATTTTTTTTTCCTTTCGATGATATTAATTTCTTGAATCAATTTTGATTGGATCCATCTTAGGATCAATATTGCTATACTATGCTTTGATCTAACAGTGACTATTTAATTTTGAAGCCATTGTGAATATTTTCCTTTCCTGTTTTGGCTGTGGCTTTGAATGTCCTTTGCCGAAGGTATTTTCACTGATATTAGTGATGACAGTCCTTTGGCTAATGGGGGGTGATGAATATCATATATTGTAATTTTCCTCTTATACTTTATCTATTTTTGTATATAAATAAATGCTACTCGAGTATTTTTAGTGTCTTTTTCAGGTAATCCGATTAGTACAAGGAGATGGCATAAAATCAAAGTTGGAGTAGGAAATCAAGCCAGAAAAGTTTCTAAAGTGAGCAAAACTACGAGACTACGATGTTGTAGAGACTTAAAGCCAAATATAGTCAAGGAAATATAATGTACAAGACACGAGACGTACGTGGAAGAAACTTCAATTGATTTACTCGAAATAAAACAGCTATTTAGCTGTTTTCAATATTTAGCGGCCAATTGCGGGCTCCACAAGCTGAATTTTCTCCGATGGCTTCGATGTAATTGTTTGGTTTTCCAGTTCTGTTAGAATTAGGGTTTGATTTTCGAAGCCTATATATTGGTCGTATCCTTGTATTCTAGATTTTATGCAGTAGTTAATGTAGATTAAGATTTAATTTGTACTCGTTTTAATGTAATAAAATTAGGGTTTTGCTGAAGGGGTGGCAACCACAATACCGTGCTCCAGAGGTAAGCCATTGCTTTCTAATATTTATTTACTTTTTAGATAGAGTTAATTGCTTTCTAGTATAGGTTTTATTACTTTCTAGATTAGATTTATTTGCTTTCATAAATAAAAATAGATTTAATTGCTTACTAGAAATATGAGTAGCTAATTTTCTTTAGCTCTAGGATGTAAATGAAGTTAGTTTAATAGACCTAACATGGATTTATCTCATCTTCTTCCTAGAAAGAAATAAAGTTATGATTTTTCTATAAATAAATAAAAGATAGAGTTTACAAATCATAATTTTTTGATAGATTATGCTTAATTAATATTTTGATAATCTATACTTAGATGAAGTTTGGAATTCTTACTCTTTGTTTATTTTTAGAATTATCAATAGAGATTTTCCTATAAATAAATTGAATTGAGTAAACTTGTAAATCTAAATTCTTTGATAGGTTATACTTAAGTTCTTTTGATAGCTTATGCTTAGATTAGGATTTGAAGTTTATTTCTTTTCTCTTGTTTATGAGATTTTCTACTTGATATGATTTATTTTTAAGAAAAGTGTTATCTTTGATAGTCTATACTTGTACATCACTTGATAGGTCATACTTAGAGGCACTTGATTAAAATCAAATTAAAAAGATCACCTTTTTAATATGTTACTTAACCGTGCATAATTAAAAAGATAGGAATAAAGAGATAATTCACTGTTAGGCTATTATTCTAATGGAATCGAAATCCTAGGCTAATCTTTAAGACTTAAAACTAATCTTCTCTCGATCTAGAAACTTATAGTTAATCTGTTAGACTAAAGAAAAAGTAAGAAACGCAAAAGCACCCTAGATCCCTGTGGGACGACCTGTACAGCGCTACAACGATACTGTGCGCTTGCAGTAATTTATCATATCAGGGGGTATTTTCTCATTTCTTCTATTGTCAATGTCTCCTCATCTTGGCTGAGATGTAGGTTTACTTCCTTGTAACTTTTCATTGTCATCACTGCTAATTGTTTTTTTTGTTGTCCACCAAACTGGGGGAGCTTTCTCAACTCAGCAGCCAGTTGGGGATTCTTTCGGCTCGAGCGGCAATGCTGAATTGCAATTTAAAAGAGATATATCGTTATATAGGACTCGATGACTCGGATAGAGTAAACTTGATTTGATAGGGTGATCTCACGACTCTTCGCTAAATTATTACTAGTATCAAGTTTGCTAGTTCTGATGGAAAGAGACTACACCATCCTCATTTTTATATTTGGTGATGTAGTTGACATTAATGACGCTCAGAACATTGAGCCATCTCCTTAGTTTATAATTGGAAAGGTGTAGTATATGCTCTTCCTCCTTTGGTGCGCCATCATTTTATGTTATATTTAGGACTTGTACAAAGGATCGGTTGATGAAGTGGATTTTATAGAGACAAGGTTCCCTCCTTATTGGGTGGTTCACCAAAGGGGGGGCGTGACTTTGTTCCAAGCGATTCCTTAATCAAAGTAACATGTTTACTTCCAGGAGTAATTACCCGGGATATACTAGTGACCGAGGAACCAGTGATAGTTAGAAGTTTTTAGAATGAAATAACTAGATCAGGGAGTAATTACCTAGCCTAGAATTTCCACACACCCGATTGGATCAACTCTAGTAAAACTGATTGGTTGGCTCGTTACTTCTTTTATCTTGGAAAAGTATGCAACCAGATTATATGAACTGCATTTGTACCAAGCTATACGGGCTACTCAATACGGGATCAACAATAACTCTGCCTAGTTCTTTACTTTGCTAGAGATATATACTCTATCTTCTGGTACTTTCTTCATTTCCAACAACGCTTGGTGTCAGGCTCCATAAAATGTGAATTGTATCAGAATTACGAATGGGGGACTATCCTTATGAGGAATATTTTCCGACACCTTAAAAATTGTGCATAATCAAAGACCATAACGTCTCAGTGTACATGATGTTGTGGGAGTTGGTCTGCCATTTCCATATTGGTGTTGATGTAATCAGATTGTTAGGAGCTTTTGTCTAATATAAAAAATGGGCGGAGTATTTCTTTGCCAACCTAAATGGACAAGGGCCAGTTACCGTCAACATTGCACCCTCGGTCAAGAAGTTGGAAAAGCATTTGGAATAATATAAAGCTCCTGAGAGAGTATTAGATGAAGAAGAAGATCTTCCTGTAGGCACTATCCTTCTTAGATACTATCATTGGGCTAGTTTTGATTTGACACCTAGTGCGGTTTTAACCAGTTATTTGGATTTATGGCTGAAGAGATGTGCAGTTCCTTTTGCACGTAGGAGTGTCTTACTTTGATGGATCTCTATCCCACTATTTTGCTGGTCAGTGGGCGATCTTTGGGCTTACTCCTAGCCTGGAGGATTCATGGGGAATTGAGGGCTTTATGTCAGGATTTCATTGGAGGGAAGACGGCAAGCCCTGTATGCCTACTTGATAGCATGGTTCATAGCCCACTGCGAGGGGTTGATGACTGGCGGAGCTAATGTTGACAAGTAGCATCTTCCCACTCTTTGTAAAATTGAAGGTAGGTGGTGGAAACACCAATATATTGCGGAGGTGAGGAAGGCTGTGGAGCGCTATAGGTCCTATAGGTTCTTCCAACTCTTTCGTGACATGAATGTAGTTGATCTTTCAGGTGTCTTTTGTGATACGGATTCATTGCCTACTGGAATATTCTGGTGACTACAATGTATCCGCCCCTCACATTTGGTGTACCATAGTTCTATGTTTGTGAGCTAGCACAGTATTTTCTGAGTCAATTTGCTAGGCAAGTTGGCTATGACCACTGTATGTGGGTAATCCTTATAGGACTTTATTGCACGATGGTAGCTTGGTTGATGGTGCCAGAGCATGGAAGCACTTTATCATGGCTTTTACTGGTATCACTTTTTGAATGCCAGTCGGGGATTCTTTGCTATTGATGACTTTGACTTTTTGTCGGTGGTATAGTAAAAGTAATACTACCAAATCAGAATACGATCTTTATTATTCTAGGTCGGTACGCATTCACAAGCATTATGCCAAAGTTGTGGCTAAATCCAAAACCTCTAAGATTGCAAGGTTTAAAAAATACTTGGAGAACCTACCCTATCTTAGGCCACCTGAGGAAGAAGTCTCTTCCAAGCAGGAGGAAAAAATAGAGGATGAGGCTACGGTCACCACAGTTTTAGCATGTAGGGAAAGGTGAGAGTGATGTACCAGAGGAAGATTCCAAGGATATCCCTTAGTGTGCCTTGCCACCTGAAAAAGAAAGGCAAGGGTCGAATTTTGGTAATCCAGTTCCTTCAACTGCCGCTGTAGGAGATGTACCCCAAGCCTCCACCGGCGATGCGCCCCTAGGTTACCAGTAGTGTTTCTATTGCTTTGCCAACCTCGATTCATCCTTTACCTCAAGCTTCGGTGGTTGCGACTACCATGGTTTCATCACCACCATAGCCGAAGAAGAAGCAAGTGACTTGTGTGTTGGTCCAAGCCCTTCAATTGCTGTCCATGTCAGTCATAATTGTGGCATTAGGAAGGATTTCTGAAGCCACTCAGTCGAGTATGGACAAAGTTTTGGAGGAAGCTGCACAAGCTAATGCTGTCACAAGGGAGAATGTGGTATCTTTTCTAAATTCCATGACTTTGGATCCCTTGTCATTTTCTCTTAATTCTTCCAATCATTAGGTTGCCAAACTTACTTCATCTTTATCTGGCGAAGTGGTGACTGATGTGTGTAAGGTCACATTTATGGTCGCAGGGGACGCAGGTGAAGCTTCAAGTAGTAATGCCGCTATTGCAACCTCTTTCAGATGCTCCTCCGGTTGATCGTGATGCCACTATTGCACTAGCTGACAGTCCTCCATAGGAATCTTCTAAGCTGGCGAAGAGGCTTGGTGGCCTATGCACCTCAACAGAGAGGACTCAAGAAGGGAAGACCTGACAGCTTTAGCTCCCATCATTGACAATGGAAAGACTATCCTAGTTGAGGATAGCGATAGCGACAACTATAGCCAGGTTGCTCCCATGGATATTCCGATAAATATGAGTGATGCTGTTGCTTTAGAGCTCACTGTAATATATACAACAACTAGGGCTCCAGGTATTGATTTCTTATGACCTTTACTTTGTTGCTTCGCTAGCCATGTATATAATGTATGTGCTTCTCAAGATTGTAGCTATTATCTGCAAATTTTACCTTTGCTGCAATATAGGTTTTATGAAACTTCATGCTTCATAAGGCTTTATACCATTACATATTCCACTTCTTTTGCACGCGGTGCATACTGCCGCACTTTGGTTAGCCTTAGACCTAGACAGATTATTCGGTATACCTTATGTGATTCTTTGCTTTTATAACTTTCCTCTCTTACGAGGGGTGTCCATGCTTGTTTTTTTGGACATGTCATGGTCTTAGTGTTTGACATCCCATTTTTTCTCTTTGTTTTTTAGATGTACCCATCGTACCTTAGCATAGCGTAGACACACTTATGGGTTCTATTTTTGCCCTGGATGATTCAACTATGGGGGAGATACTTGCAATTCCTATTGTGCCAGTGTTGCCTCCTGCAGTGGATTCTCCATCTATCCAGGTGAGGCACTTCAACTTTTGGGATTGCCCCTTCATCTAGATCATTTTTGAACTTTAGTCTGGATGATCTGATGTTGGTAGTCTTGTTTCCACCAAAGTCCAAATGGCAGGTGGTTTAGTCAACATTAGTGAGGTCCATCCGTGCCACCTTATTACAAAGTTTGGATTGCACTTTTATGAAAGTTTGAGGAATTGTGTGGAGACTGTGATGACTGACGAGCATATCCCCAGTGAGGCTTTGATAGATATGCTCTTATGATCCGTATCAAGTGCCAAAAATTTAATGGGCTTGGAAGAGTCAAACCACTCCAAGCCTGTCATGGATTTTCTGCTTGCCAACCATGATTGGAAGAATCCTCTTTGCAGTATTCCTTTAGATAAGGTGAAGGTAAAGTTCCATTGCCTAAAGGAGGAATCCAATAGAACAACCAAGCCTCTTGCAAGAACAATAGGTGGTGGCTCAATCTTTAGAAGAAACTCGATCTTCAAACCATGGCTTGTTTTTTTGATGCAAGGATCGTGAACCTTGGTTCGGCCCAGCATACCTGCAACTTCACTGATTTGAAGAAGGCTCTGGAAAAGTTAATGGATGAGATCCAAGCCAACGAGCTGAAAATCGAAGAGTTGTCAACCCAACGTCTGGGATTGACGAGAGGTTACAACAATATCGAAGCTGGTGGTGCAAATAGAAATCCAATAACAATCCCTCCAAGTAAGGCTTAGCTAGATCCAAAGAGATTCGCAGGAGGAACTGAGGAGGTTGGCTGAAGTAAATATTCGAGCTGCTCAGGAGGAGCTTAAAAATTCTACCGAAGCTAGACTTCGGTCGTTAAAATGACCTTAAACACTTATACCTTTCTTTGATAATAATGTTAAGCTCCTCATACATTCATTTATTTCTTATCATAGGCAATAAACCTTTGATATGTTTGTTTTGTGGATGCAACGCATCTTAATTTCTATGCATACGGGCACGATTTGTTTCGGTGAGGTTAACTTCACCTGGGCATTTTCTTAACTTGATTTTGTGGTACCAGAGATTTGAGTTGAACTTGGATTTGTTTTGTATTTTGATGTCATATTGGCAGGAGAATTTGTTGTTGAACTTGTTATTTGACATCATGGACTTGAGGTTTCTATTGAACTTTGACTTTGTAGGATGTCAGATAGAAGTGTAATGGTAACTTGTAATCAAAACTCTACTTGTTATCTGAGGTATGTTCCACACTTGGTAACTATTTTGAGCCATTAGGAAGCTTATAACTTTCCCTGTGATCCGACAGGCATGGTCTAAAAGGTTCAATATTGGACCAAATAGGCTTAGCCAACTTGGGTCATTAAAGAGGCTTATTGTTAATTTGTAGATTGACCTAGGCTTTTCTTAGAGACTTACTATTGAACTCGATAGGTTGGTTGGAGCTTTGGGTTTTTAGAGCTTTGATATTAACTTGATGGGCTTGAGAAATTTTGGGTCTTTTAAAGGTTTGATATTAATTTGATGGGCTTGAGAAGTTTTGGGAGTTACCTTACCACGTACAGTCGCAATCTGCATTTTTGGCGAACAAAGACAAGCGGAAGCTATACTGACTTATCTCTTCCTCTTCTTTCTTTTTTAGATACCGAAGAATCTGATCGGTCGCGGTCTTTCAAGATCCAAAGCATTAGATGTCACTTCATTCTTTTGGGGCAAGCATTGCACTGAGATTCTGCCTTGAAAATGACTCGACAGTAATGGCGCCCCTTCATTGATTGCGCCCATTATATTGGCATCATTGCTTCTGGATTTCCTCTCAACGGGTATAAATACCCCCGACGAGATTTGGATATTTCCAATCTCGAGCTTTTATTTTTCTTTTGACTTTAGCTTTCCTTGTTGCTTTGGATGAAGAACTTCGACTAGACTCGTTTTCTCTACAAAGGAGTGGTTTCATAACTATGGACCCTCTAGCTAATGATGAAAGGGATGAAACCATCACCATCGAACAAAATTTTGTGGATTAGGATCCTCATCTACATAGATAGAGTCGGGAATCTTTTCCTCCCTATTTTCATTCTTGTTTCTTCTTCTTTTTTTCCTTTCTGACTTTGGTGCGCTTTAGATGTTGCAGTGCAAATCTAGGCTTCAAATCACCATGAAGTGGCGAGTTTCGATCTAACATGTGGACCAAATAATAATGCTGCCATGATGAGGAAGAGTTGGAGAATCCCCTTCAGGCTTCATTTCCACATTCGGGGAGTCATTATTGGTTGGTAACTGCAACATTTTCCCTAATAAATCCTCTAGTTCTATTGAGCTACAAGGGGCTCCATGAATTCTGAGAAGTCATAGCTTCATTCTAGATGGGCCTTGTCCCCCAATCTATTATATCTATTATCTTAAGACAAGCATTTTGAAGTATACACTATAGTTTTTCTAGAGACAACTCATCTGAGTAAGTGATTTGCCTTCATATTTGTGCTATGGATCTCGCCAAATCCTCAGTCTACTTGAACTCCTTAAATTCTTTTTTCCTTGTATGACTTGCATAAGACAAATCAAATCATTGACTCATTGTAATTCTCAGAATAGTTGAACTCATTCTAATGCTCAGAATAGTCGATGTAATTTGAATTAAAAACTTGATATAAGACTTGTATACATAGATCAATAAAATTCTTTTTTCATCTATAAATTTTGTGCACTTGTCTGCTTTTTTTTGAACATTTGTGTATTGTTTTGCTTCGGCTTTTTTAGAATTTTAAGCAAACCCTTAGCTATCAATGAATTTGAAGTGTCTTTACCAACTACCATTTGAGTTGGGCTAGCCACGCCATTCCCCTCAATATAATGAGTTGGCAAGAGTTTCTTTTGGGTTTAAGAGCCAAAAATTTCTTTCTATCCATGGCTGCAGAGGCTTTGGACTTAGTATTTTTTTTATATGTTCAGTATTGAAGAGTTAACCGCAGATCCAAGCTGACATAGTTATTCTTTTTATGTTCAGTGTTGGAATGTTTAATTGCTTATCCAAACTAACACAGTTAACTTTTTATTATCTCATAAGAACTTTCTAAGGTAATACTTTTTGAGAAATTTACCATTGATGAGCACCATCAAAACTTCACCATCTAGTTTGGCCAACCAATAAGCCCCATTAGAGTATATAGGCTCTATCACGAACGATCCCTTCCACTTCAGTTGAAACTTTCTTCTAGATTTATGAGTTTCATAAAGTGGCTCACTGTTAAGATAAGGTCGCCTAGTTTGAATACCCATTGCTTCACTTTCTTATTGAATGCTCAAGAAATCTTCGCCTGATAGAACTCTATGCACTGTTGGGCTTGAAGTATTTTCTTGTCCAACGCCTCTAATTCTTGAAGATGCAGTTTAGGGTTGTTTTTAGTTGTCATCTCCAAAGCTAATACTATAAGGAGAGAAGGTAATTGAATTTTCAAGGGTAAAATGACTTCGCAGCCATATACCAAAGAAAATGGCATGGCATTGGTAGATGTGCGTATGGTGTTGCGATAAGCCTATAGACATTAGTCGAGCTTCTCATGCCAGTCTCGTTTATTTCTTTTGATGAGCTTCTATTATATCTTCATCATTGTCTTGTTGTAAGCTTCAACTAGGCCATGCAGCGGGATTATAGGCTATATACGCGACACTCCAGATTTTAAATTTGTCTCACAGTGTGTAAAATGCCTGACTTGTGACTGCAGCTCCTTATCATGGATTATCCTCTGAAGAGCACCAAACAGGTAGATGACGTGATTTTTAAGAATTTCACCACATCAGAAACTTTAACTTCTTTTAGCTCATGGTTTCTAACCATTTGGAAAAGTATTCATTAGTTGCAAGGATGTACCAATGACTTTTAGAGGAAGAAGGGGTGATAATCAGTATTGATTTGGCGTGCATGATATTTTTTGCATAAGCTATAACGTTTTCTATCATATTGGGCTAACAAATAGCCCATTCTTCATAGTCAATCCCGCCGCTTGGGTCCTAATTGATGAGCATCACACATGCCATCATGGGCTTCCTGTAATGTAGCTTGTGTTTCCATATGGGATAAACATCGAAGCAAGATTCCATCATGGGATTTTCAGTAATCGATTTGCCCTTCTTTTAATGGAAGTGTTTTTTTTCCATATTTTAGGAAGAATTCTATCGAGTACGAAGTCCACGAATGGAAATCACAAATCTCTAGGCTCTAGAGCATGTTCTAGATGGTATAGATTCCGACTAGCAACCAATTCTTTCTGCTCTAATTTGAGTGGTAGTGCTAAAGTGGCTGCTAAAGAAACTAAGGCGTCTGCATGCGTATTATCCTTTCAAAGTATGTGGTCAATATAGAACCATTTAAATTTCTCTGTACATGCGATAGTGGCTCAATAATATGGAATTAAATCTTCATCTCTTATCTCATACTCGCTTTTAGATTGATGATTAATTTTGAATCGCCATATGCTTCTAAATATTTCACCCCCATTTCTTCGGCTATTTATTTTCTGATGATGAGAGCGTTTATTCAGCCACGTTATTCGAGAATGGCTCTATCAACGAGTATGCATAAGGTAGTACATCACTCTCGGATGAGATAAAGACTACCCCCACTCTTGCAATAAATTTTCCTCTTTAGTCCATTCTTCCAACTCCATCGAAGAACATTTGCAGTACACTATCTTTTGAAGTGATGTTGCTCTCTACTGTTTCATTGGGCATAGCTTCGTATAGCCTAAAATTTTTAAGCACAGGATGATCAGCCAAAAAGTCCATAATGGCTTGCCCTTTGGTTGTTTTTTCGAAGGACGAATTTCATGTCATACTTCAAAAGCAGTATTGCCCACTTGGAGAGTCTTGAATTTAATGAATCATATGTGTCATCAATACCTTTAAGGGATTCATCCTGGATATGACATGGGTTGTTTGCCCTACTAGGTAATGTCTCATCTTTTGCATGTCGAGTACCAAGGATAGGCATTCTTTCTCCATAGGGTTGTACCTGTATTTAGCTCCAATCGTCGTCAGACTTTGATAATAAACTACTTGCTCTTATCCTTTTTCATTAGCCTAAGCAAGTAAAGAACCCCAAGTATGGTCCATTTCCCTTATATATAAGAGAAATGGTTTATTAGACACCAAAGCAGTTACTACCGGCTTATTGATGAGATATTATTTAATATCATCAAAAGCTCTTTTACATTCAGCATCCTATATAAAAGATTCACCTTTTTTCATCAACCTATAAAAGGGTTGACATTTCCCGGCTAGATTGGCAATAAAGTCGACGGACTACGCCAACCGTCCTTGCAAATCTTGGAGTTCTTTAATATTTTTTAGAAGTTGCATGTCTTGTATTGTTTTTACTTTTTCAGGGTCTAAGTAGATTCCTTCTGCCATTACCAAAAAAATGAGGAATTTCCACTGGACATCCCAGGAAAGACTTTGTCGGATTCATTTTTAATTGATGAGCCCTCATTAAATCAAATATTATCCTCAAATCTTTAAGGCACTCTTCTTTACTTAGGTTTTGGATTGTAATATTATTAACTTAACACTCTACAATTTTTGTAGGTGGTGCAGAAATATTACCATCATAATTCTTTGGTATGTGGCTCCAACACTCTTTAAGCCAAATGGCATTATTGTATAATAGTATACCCCCTGTGGTGTTCGGAAGAATGTATGTTTTCATCTTCTAGGCACATTTTAATTTGATTATACCCAGTAAAACCATCCATAAAAGACATTCTTTTAAAACTGCGGGTATTGTTGATCATCACATCAGTAATTGGGAGTGGGATGTTGTCCATTGGACAAGCATCATTCAGATTTATGAAATCAATATAAACTCTGACTTTCCCAATTTTTTCATAACTGGTACAATATTGGCTAACCAGTCAGAGTGTTATTCTTCATGAATGAACCCACATGCTTTAAGTTTCTTCACCATAGCTTCAATTGTTTCTTACATTTATGGTTTGAACTTTTGCTATTGCTGCTTCAACTGTTTAGCATCAGACTTAATGTTGAGATAATATTGTGCTATCTTTGGGTTTAATCCCGATATATCCTCATAATTCTATACGAAGATATCCATGTATTCTTAAATGAGCTCGATCAGGTTTAGCAATTCATTCGGATCCAGATTCTTACTTGCTAATATGGGCGTCAGATTTTTATCATCTTCCTTATTCATTTGGATGACTTGATCTTTCGTGGGAGGTTCATGATGCTCAAACTAGAGTTCCCATTGTGCATCCATTTTTTGTACCCTAATTTGAGGGGGATCTTCGTTATCATATCCTTCTTATCAAGATGGATAGTGGTAAATACCATATTGACTATCATCCGCCGAAACATCCTTCTTATACCATAATCAGAGTCATGAGACTATGACACTAGACTACTTTTAGAGGAATCTTCTTGTAGAAATGTTCATTCCGGTTCAGAAAAAGTATAGCCCAGACCCTGCTTGGTTTTGCTATAATAGTCTTTATTTTTTCCTTTTAGCACACAAGGCTGCAGGGTAAGTCTTCTCCCATGGTTGAAGTATAATCCTTCACCCTTTGTGAGATTATATTCCATCACCCATAGCAATCAAATTGCGGGGCATCTGAGTCTTCACTTGAATTACTGAGAATTGATTTAGGCTTGAGGGTATCTTTCTTGAAGATCATAGGATGTCGGTTACGCCAGCTTGTACAATGAACATAGCACCGGTAGCATCTTCAATGAGTTGGTTATTGACTTTGAGTAGATCGGCATATATATATATATATATATATATATATATATATATATATATATATATATGTGTGTGTGTGTGTGTGTGTGTGTGTGTGTGTGTGTGTGTGTGTGTGTGTGTGTGTGTGTGTGTTGTGTGTGTGTGTGTGTGTGTGTGTGTGTGTGTGTGTGTATATATATATATATATATATATATATATATATATATATATATATGTGCCGGTATTTTGTTAATTTTTTTTTAATTATCATGTCCTTATTTTCAGATGCATCATCAGAACTAGACAAAACATAATCATAAGTAATATCTTCATTAAGAAGCCTTTGACCTTCATCATCGGTGTTTGAATTAATATTTACATTATTTAGACCAATTACAAGAGGATTCAATTCCACTGATATCCGCGCTATCATCTAGCTCTGAGTCTGCTTCATTGACATCCTCTCATTCCTCTCAGTAGAGAATTACATCGGTGAAATAGTTTTCTACCCCTTGAATGGTTATTTTTCTATATATACTGCTTTAACCACCCCTCGTTTGTCTACATACTTCAAGCACTGATGAAGGGTGGATGGAACGATCAGTTGGAATAAATCCATAGTCATCCCAACAGAAATTGTAGGAGGTCTCTATGTCAATGACATGGCAGGTCACCTATGTTTTAAGATTGCCAATTTGATATTTTAGGCAAATCTTTTCCACAGATCGGCTACTCTGAGTATTGAATCCGTAGATAGTTGTCGTGGTTGATGCCAACTTATGGATTGGAATGCGAAGAAATTGAAGTAGGTGGACTAGAATGATGTTGAGGGCAGAGCTTGAGTCAATCAGTATCTTCTTAGCTTTGGACGACCCAATTCCATATAATAGAGTGGACGATCATGATCTAAACTTTTAACCAACGTATCTCTAGGAGTGAAGGTTGTACTTGGTATGACTAAACTTGATGACACCGAAAATGTTGCCATTCTACCTCTGTCAGGAATTGGATCTGAGTCAAAAATGACTCAAAATCGGCTAGGGCTGCCCTGAGAGCATCTCTAGTTTCTTTGAAAAGGCACAGCAATTCATGCATGGTAATGCATGCTAGAATATTGCCAACTGCACTAAGATATCAAATTTAAATGGAGCAACCAAATGCTCAGCTGCTCTTTTTTGTAAGGACTTGTCAAACCTGATATCGTTGGGCTTACTTTTGTCAAGAGGCGGCTCAGATGCTGACAGAGGAGTTAGTGGAACCATGGAAGGAGGTACTGGCAGCTCAATGGGGTTAGCTTATTGTATTATTTTGAATACGCTTTTCTTGACTGAGTACATCTAATCGAGATTGGATCTGCCATTAAGATGATCTACTCCTCTTTGGGGTCAGTGAGCAAACTAATTGAAGTGTCATATTCTCCGGTGCCTAGAGAATTGATATGACAATCTAAATTTTTCTCCATTCTTTTATCTTCATGGAGACGATTGTGGTGCATTCTCCTCCTTCAATAATATTGGGGCATACCCACATCATTTCTCCATTTGGTATAGGAACAAATACCAAGCCTTGGATTTGTGGAGGGCTTAGACCCATATTGATTATTCGTGTAATCACCTTAGGGACAATGACTCCGTTTGGTATCTCCACTTTCAGCAATTCTTGGCCGAATTGGAGAAAGACCATATTCGTAATCACTTGCTTCTTTTCTTATTTAGGTGGAGTACTCCCGTCTCGACATGAGCTTGAATTTTATCCTTAAGGATAAAGTAATCCTTGATAGGATGACTTATGATCCTATGATACTGGCAATATTTGGGGTTTTTTGTACGCCCTACTTCCTCTAGCATCTTGGGTTCATATTGCTCAATTTTATTGTTGTTAACCAATATGTTGAAGATTTTGAGCACCTATTAATCTTTAAACGAGTACTTTTCTATCTCATTGTGATAGGGTAACACTCTGTTGGGGAGATGAACTCTTCTTGCTCTCCGTAGACGTATCTATCACCAATACATTCTTCCATTTGAACTTAGAGGGTGGAGTGTGCACTGTAGTAGCCTCTGCCTGCTGTTTGCCTTTGTCATTAACTGTTAACCTTGAGATTGATTTCTCAATAATCTTTGTCTATTCTTGTAGCTCCTTCCATGTATGGGCATGGAGTATGCCTACGTTGGTTTCAATATCTATGCAAAGATTATACCTATAACTTTGTAGTAGCATAGAAAGAGGCATACCTTTAGGACATCCAAGAGAAAAATTCTTAAATCTCTCAACGAAATCCTTCACAGACTTGCCTTTCTTTTGTTTTTCTTAAATGAGAGTAGACTGGATACTTTGTTATCGTCCTCGTAAAAGCGTGCAAGGAACCAAACTTCTAAGTCTGCTCAAGACTTATGGACCTGACTAGCACATTATGGAACCAATCAAAAGCATTCCCTTCTAGGGACTCGACGAATAGCCGAATCATCAACACATCATTGCCTATAGCATTCCCAATAAGTGAATGAAAATAGTAAATGTGTTGATTGGGAGATCTCTTCCCATAGTACTTATCGATAGATATTAGGTGCTCATAAATTTTAAAAAAAAAAAGGATTAAATCCCATTCTAGTAGGTGAGAACGCACTATCCCTGCCTTTTACAAGGTATCTTTATGTGTCAGAGCAACAAATTTGGTTTGGATATCCTCCAACACTTTGTCTTTTGTAATTTTCCTGTCTGGTGGGAGCTAATGTCTTCTTCCTTATCTTTGAAACAATCATTTTCTTTGATCTTGTTTCCACACCCGGATGGACCTTCGCCGATGTTATTTTGACCATCATGAGAAGGATTTTTGCTAAGTGATTGTAGCTATGCCAATATAACATCCATCACCGCTTTCTGTTGCTCAAGCATCACTTGTTGTTGTTAATCTAGCTCTTCTTAATTTTTAAACCTTTGGAGCAGGCTACCCACATTATTTCTGGTTGCATTGACAGAGTCAGCCCGAGACTAAGAGGAGCTTGCGGTTTCTTATGAAGCTTATGCTAAACGCTGCTCATGATCACTTTCCTCTTCTTGTGATTGTCTGTGAAGAGTGGAAACTGACCAACTTGTTGTCGTTGATTGGGTTCTCGACTATATGCTGCGGTAAATCTCTTCAGCCTTGATGGTGAACTGATTTGCAGAATGTGAATATGAGCACGTCACCCATAGTGTAGGGTCACCACGTCCCCACCATATTAATCATAGCATGGGCAAGTTTGGTTTCTTTTCGAAATTTTTTTGAATTGTATTGAGACCTCTTTGGGATTGACACCATCGAATGGAGAGTTGATGATCAAATGACAACCTGCCAAACACTGAGGGCTTGGCCTGTGGGTTCATTGCCGTGAATGTGGTTTGTCGAGCCTGACGAATCTGGCTGAGACATTCCCTCAAATTTGAGGTTGGGGCAAAATATATTTTTGAGGAGATCATCCTAACTTTGCACTTGTTGGTTCTAGAGTAATCTCCTTCAATATTTTTTTGACGAGCAATAAATTGTTAGTCTGCACTCATCAAAATTTTGAACTTTTGTTCAATTTATGTATTTTGATCACAATTGATTCAAATCCTCCAATGCTAAGAGATTGTATGGATGATGAGTTCTTGCTTAATGCTCAAGCTTTGGTCTTGAGACATTTTTCCATGTTGTTGTGGGTTTACTATCGTCTAGGACACTTGTAACCATGTCCTATTTCCTGGCCATCCACCTCACGATGATAGCCTAGTAAAATACCTACTTTCGCTCTTTATTGCTGAGAGGAAAGCAGAGTGATTAGCAGGGAGGATCAGTGACCTATCATTGGTAATGGGTAAGTTAGTATTAGTGGAAGTTCGTCGATGAACTACTGAGGGTGTGATCCCGGCATTAGCCTCTTCAAGTATGTTGAATTGGGAACCTACCGTGCAATGACTGACATTCTTAGCAATGCCAGGATGTGTCGTCTTCCTTAAAGGAGATTATGTGACCTTCCTTGCTGCATAGAAGGTATTTTTGGATTTGTTGAAGAGAGTCGGTATGGAGAAATTCTTTGTACTTTCCTTAGTCGAACTCAATCATCAGGGTGTCAACATTGCGCCGACGGCCACTCCACTGGATTGCGGTACGAATTCCTCTATAATAGAAGTTTGACTCTCCAGCAGACTCACCTGCTTATTTTTGTTGTTTGCAACATTAATAGAGAACGCAGCCATTGTAAAAGCAGAACAAAACAAATTTTATTTATGATTTGGAAATCGTAACACTCAAGATATTTTTTTTACTAATCACGAGGATTATGATCGTGATTTTTGAAAAGTGTGATGATGGAAGTATAATCAAAGCAATCATTTTTTTTACTTCCATTGACTATCAGGTGAGGGATATTTATTGAACTTAAGCTCTCTTTGTATGATTCTAGAATTAATTTTTTGGCTCCCTTTATCCGCGTACTCAGAGTGGTCTTATAGCTTCAGCAATTGTAATTGTCCCATGATTTGTAAAATATCGTGGTTGGAACTACACCATGATTTGATCTGAAGGATCATGATTGAACTACACTATGATTTGATCAGTTTGGATAACCACCTGCTAATGAGGATGGGCTGTCTTTGTTGACGAAACTGACTCCTTTCGTTGGTGAGGTCAACATGTTTTCTTTGGTGAAGTTGATTTTAGTTATTTGTTATGACTATCTTGGGTGCTTGTTTTCTTTGGTTTGGTAAGAATGGGATGTTTTTGCTGATGAGGTGGACTTTGTCTCTTGAAGCTTTTGACTAGTCTTGATTGGCGATGAATTTTATTTTATTTAGCAAAACTGGGATTCCTTCATTTGGTGAAGAGTTGAAGCTGACGAGGCTGAAATTTTTGTGTGGCGAGGATGGTTGTTAATTTAACTTGTACCTTTACCAACTCAGTACGATGACGTGTCACTTTTTTTTGGTTGGTCTTAATCCTCAGTAAGCAAATCTTTACCTCCTACACGGATGACATGCCTCTAGACAGTCTAGATATCCGGCTTCAAGTAGTTGTCTCCACACAATTGGATGATGTGTTGCTAAGCACACAAGAAATGATTGTGCAGTGCACGCATTTGCGGATGCATCCTAATAAACTAAGAAGCTATCAAAATATATGTTTCATGCCACCATTTATTCATCTTATACCCACGATATAGTATATGCTAAGTGTTCAGGTATCAATATGTCATATGTAGTAGGGATTCAAGTATTAATAGCCATATGTGGATATGAAACGACACGCATGGAGATACTGGAAAGTAAAGAATCATAGAAAACATTCACATGTGCGAGATATCATTTCTAGGCAAGAAACCATGTACAATATATTATGCGCGTGGCTTGTTTAAGCATGTATGCATGCGCATAATTATATAGGATTTAATGGTATCATAAATATGTTTGAGAGTGTGCATGCGATACCAGGAAAGAACATGAGTAATTAAATATATGTGCATATATATCATATCATTAGTCAAATAGTATATGCACGAATATAGCATATATGCCTAAATATGGGTTCATAATAGGTTAGACTTGGTCTTGTCCTGCGCTCTATAGTATTTATAAGTTTGAGTGCAAACATACATGTGATCCTACTCAATTTGGGCTTAAAGCACATGCATACCTAGAAATATCAGTATAAACTCTATAATACAATAGTTCAAGCAATTAAAACATAATGTTTAAGTAAAATTTCCATTTCTCTTTATCAACATGAAATTGATATGGTCCAGGATCTTTCTATATCAATAAATCACAAATTAAATGATTGGAGAGTACATTCTTACTTGTTGTTGAGTCTGAATCGGAAATGAACCTATATTGATATTATTACCCTTCAAAAGTTAAACAAATTTTCCAAGAATCAAACTACAAATAAACAACAAGTGCTGGAGAAGATAATCTCAAACTGATGCAGAATATTAGAACTTATAAAGAGGGTAAACTCAAGAACAAGATTCCTATGGTCATATAATGGGTTTTCTGTCCCTTTTTAAGCTGATTATTTAGCAAATTATTTGAGATAATTGGAGAAAAATTTTGGTTAGAGCTCTAAAAAGAATATGAAGAGCAGCATGAAAGGAACACGTCAGTTTTTTTAGAATTTTTTGGATTCATTGAGGGAGTTAAACAGCTGGTAAATAAGAGGTATAATTTAAGATTAAACATCCTTAAACTTTATCATAATTATAAGACTACCATTGGGTCAAATTCTATCAATAAATTGTCAAGGAAGGCTGCTAGAATGTTGGGGATAAAATTGAGATAGGAAAAATGGAAAAATATTATAATTTAGCTTAAAATTGATTATTTTAATTGGTACCTACCCAAAAATTGGCCAATCCAAAAACAATTCAGAAAATTATAAAAAATATAAAATAATAATATAAGAGATATTTGTTCTACAAAATTTGAATATGAAGACTTGAAAAAAAGATATAATTTAATCTACTCTATATCCGCCTGTATCAGTATATGAGCTCTTGAGCTAATGCGGATGATACGAAATAAACTCATTCAAGAGTTTAAGGGTTTGGGTCATTACATAGTGAAGCATAGATGACTAATGATGATATATTACTATGCATTTTGGGTGAGAAATTAGATTATTCTATAGGAAAGAAGCAGGGAAAATTCCAAGTAAAGAGACAAGACAAAATATGGGAGAGAAATTATAAAGTGCTGTTACTTAAGCTATGAATGTAATGAGAGAAGAAATTATAGAAGTCAAGAATGTAATGAGAAAAGAATTTGAAGAATATTTTAGAAATATACGTATTGGTAATCGAGTTGAGATACAAAATGCAGTCATAAATTCAGGCAGAAGTATAGACTTAGTTCAATTCAATAATCCAATAATGTGTGGCTGTTTTATTTTCCAATTTTATGTCACAATCTAAAATTTAATTATTTTGTATTTAATTGATATTAATAAGTTTTTAGACAAAACAATTTATTATTTATGTAAGGCGCATTATTTAGTATTTGGGCAAAATTGCTGAGCATTTGTAAGGTACATAGATATGTTACATTATATTCATTGAATGATATATATATATATATATATATATATATATATATATATATATATATATATATGAGAAAAATGGAAATGAGCTGACAGCGTACGCAAATTACCTGAGCTGCAGTTCATTTCCACTGTCTCCAATAATCTTTTTAAAAAAAATTCTTTTGGATTATGATCTCGACCCCCTAGAGTTCACTCATACCCAATTTCTTGGGTTATAGTTTTGATTTGGTCCTCCATCAAGCTAACACAAAATTAACTATTTTCAATGAATAAAATATTTTATATGCACTTGATAGAAGGGTAAATGAAATCCAAAATTTATAAAATTTAATCCTAAATATGTTAAGAAGGTAGAGATAGTGATTGTTAAAAAGAATTGAAGAAAAATCATTGGATCATTATAGTTTTGCCGCTAGCTTACGTAACTTTTCCTGAGCTGGCGGCTCACGTACAGTAATCCCTATATATATATATATATATATATATATATATATATATATATATATATATATATATATATTCTTATTGATTTAAAAATATTATTGATAAAATTATACTTATGTGTTGTAAATTGTATGTGATTATTATTAAATTATTTGTAATTATTATTATATTGATTGTGATTATTCTCTGTGTGTAATTATTAGTAAATTATTTGTGATTAACATTTAATAACAATATAATACAATTGTCACTAAGAAATAAATTTTTAGTGATAGCAGTTGTCACTAAATCTCCTTTCCAAAGATAGTATCAGTTGACATTAAATCTTTGCTTTAGTGCCAACTATTTAGTGTTGTCACTGAAATTAAATTTAGTAACAATCATCATTGCCACTAAAAAGCAGATTTAGTGACAACTGATGTTGTCACTTATTTTATTTTCAGTGACAATATATACATCTTCTGCGATAACAAATGTCATTAAAAAATGGATATTCCATAACAACAATTTTTTTTTTTGGGCAAGAATATATGCTCACATATTCAGTATGGTCACAACAACTGTTATCACTAAAGATAGATTTTTAGTGTTAACGGATGTCGTCATAAATAGAATCTCTTAGTGACAAGTATATTTTGTCACGAAATATGGAATTTTTGTAATGAGATAAGTCGTCATGACTCTAGTATTTATGACAACCGCATACATAATGACTAAAAGTCATCGCAAATGTTGTTATTAAAGAGTTTTAGTGACGATTTTTATTGCCATTGAAACACTATTTTCTTGTAGTGCATATGGATTCCAATCATCAAAACCATTGGAAAGGAACATTTGCAGACAATTATTTGGTATTTTGTTAAGAAACATATAGCAGCTATCGAAAGTCAGTACATGAGGTGTTTGGCTTCCTTTTTTTTTTTTTTTAACAATCACCTGACTTTATTTGATATTGACTTCGTTTATCAAATATGTTTTTTGTTTTTTGTATTTTTGATTTAAATTCTTAGTCAGACAGATGCATATGGAATTATTTAGTCATTTTGATGTTGAGGAAATGGTAAAGTTTAATTATATTAACCCGGTCACACCGTAAGATCATACTTAAGCTCCTATTTTGTCTTCATCTGGACATACATCGTATAAGATAGAATATACATGCTTATGTGTGCGATTGACTATGTTTGTCTTAGAAGTGAGGTATTGCGTATAGCGTCACTAAATGCATGAGTTATGTGTGAATTTTTAGCATGCATGTATGTGTGTATGTTATGTATATGTGCATGTATGTTTGAACGTGTGAAATGGTTGTCTTGTACTTTCACTTACATCTCATATAATCATGCAATGCTGCAATACGCATTCTGTGGTAGTCTTGCCTGCACGGGTTACATAATAACAAACATATATATTAGTCTTCAGACAGAAAGTAAACATGGCTATATGAAAGAAGGGAAAAAAATAATAATACTAATGTTTCCCTCGAACAAGCCAAAACTACGTGAATAAATGTGAAATATGTGATTATAAAGTAGTTTAGAACCCGTAAATGTACTTATCAAAATATTAACTGCTACCTTATTTCTTTTTCATTTTTCGTTAATATTTCTTTTGGAATATTTGCTGACTTAATTTTTTTTCTTTTTTATCTACCCAAATGAGGCTTTGCTTCTGCATGGAATTTGTTGGATCGAGATTCAGTCACTTGAACTTATGTTTGATTGGTTATTTTTGGTGAAGAAACAAATGAGGACCATATATTAATAAAATAATCATTTTTATGAGAGTTTGGGTGTCCAAATACGAATCATCCTTTCTTTTAATTAACTTGTTAATGGAGGGATTGACATCTTGAGAGTTGAGTCCTTGATTGAACGTGACACCCTGCATGCAACCAGTGCATAGAACCATGTTCCTATTACTTTTGTAGGAAATAGTCTCAAACTTTGATTTATCCGGGATAGGGATTGGGATCTTGATTCACGACTCCCATTCATAAACCACTTCAATGACAGTGGATGCAACTTGCACAGACAACATGAGGCTCATCCGTGTTTTTTTTTCCCCCCCAAGTGAAGATGAATCACCTCAAAAGTATTAGTGCTTCTATCCTTTCGTCTTCAGGAAAAAAATGGGCTCTTTTCAGTTGATTGGATATCATCCTAGCTAAGCAATTCAATGAAAGAATGGTTGCTCTGCTCAGGACAATCGAGGAGACTGGAGCTCCTCCCATATCATGATGCATGCTCAATGCCTTTCTTTTGAAGATATAATGGACCTTGATGGCGAGAGAGAGAGAGAGAGAGAGAGAGGTAATGATGGCATTATCTAAAGTAAAAGGAGAGAGGTAAAGTGTTTTAACAAATAAAGGAGAAAAGCAGCACTAAATTTTGTCAAGCTTTATTGGGAAGGGAGCACCCCTTTCGATACCATTTGCAACACCAATCTAAATTTGGACTGTGGAAATCAAAGACGAGAGAAAAAAAAAAAATAAATGGCTTCAAGTAGTTACCATTTAAGGTACTTCAAAATATCTCCCATGCCCCAACAGACTGGGATCAATTTTTCTGCTGATTGGAACACAAAAGTTGTGGTATCGACCTCAGGATCCAACGTTCTCTATGTTGCATTAATCCTCCGAACTTATTTGATGTAATTGTTTCACAACCATCTATCTATTTGGCTTAATATTTAGTTTTTAGAGCATGATATGGAGCCTTCTTAATTACCTTGAGTTATGATCCACTGATAACCCAACTACAAGGATACACTTTAAGCGAGCATGTTCTTCCGATAATATATATTCGACTAATGTGAATCGCTGGTTATATGCATGTTCTACTTAGTGCTACTGTTTTCAGTTGAATATATGGTGTATTTATAAAAGAATGTTTACATAGTTGTGCAATGGAACTAAAAAGTAAAAAAAATATGATACTCCGAATGCAGTGTGATTGTGGAGAATTAATGTTAGTCTGAAATTAAGTAGGTTCAATGTTATATAATGAAAAGTGCTTCCAGAGGACTATACACAATAGTGAGGAAGTTAGGAAGAAAAGTTTGTTGAATGGTCATACAGAACAGCCTACTATCTCTAGGTCTACATTGTTTATCATTTAAGAGACATTATTAAATTTTAACAAAAAGTGATAAAAAAAAAAGATTAATTATACTCAAACCCTTGTAGCATGGATAGTATAAACCCCTGTAGCATGGGTGCACTTGAACTTATTACCCCTCATTTTTGAAACTCTCATTTACACCTTTGGACCATTAGTAGAGTTAGTCAACCGTTTAGAGAGATGGATTATATATGATTAAAAGATAAATTTGTTTTTGATAGATTAAAAAACTTTTTCAAACCTCCCACTTGCCCCACCAAGCCCTGCCTCCCATCCGTCAGTGCAATGCGCCCCCTTCTCCTATGCAACAGCTATTGCTGTTGCACCACATAGAGAGAGGGGGGGGGAGGGGGTGGGTGATACTGAGCAGAGTTGCAAGAAAGTAGATGGGTTGGTTTGTCTTGCGTGAAATTTTTAAGGGAGAAAAAAAGGACAAAGTTGGAATTAAAGAAAATGAATGTAAATTTGTTTAGAAGATGATGAGAATATTTCACTGTTGTCTAACTCCACTAACAACCTAGAAGGCTAAGTGAAAGTTTCAAACTTCAGGAATAATATATTTTAGTACCTCCATATTACAAGGAGTCTGAGTATTATTAATCCAAAAAAATAATTGTATTTGCAGGAAATGTTGTAAGATTAGGAAGAGACCGTTTGATATGGTTTCTACATGTCTGATAGAGATTGATGACTGAAATTACAGATTAAGCTTGCAATTAATGTACAGAAAATATTAAGAGTATACTAAACAGTCTTGGATAAAAGATATGAGCATAACTTGACTGTCATTAAATCTAGAGGAGGTACACTGTAAAGTCAAGAGGAGAAGAATGATTAACACAATTGATTCCGAAATTTTATGAATAACGTGTTCGTATTAAGCATGGAAATGTAAAAATAGTTTTTTTTTTCATTTCCATGTAAAAAGCATTCATTAAAAGCTAAAAATGATATAATAAGAAAGTAAAGTCTTCTGGGGAAAGAAGTGATAAATCCATGACCTTTCTCTTCAATACAAGATGGTTATTCATATACAATTTAAGAGAAGCCATATATACTTCAAGATTGTCTTCCAACAAATAGAAACTACAAGTATGAAGCTGGGTAGCAAGTACTTTAAGAAAATCTCTTCTATTTGAAGAGTTGATGGTGATTTGCCCATTTTATTCGTTCATTTCATTGAATAAATGAATCACACTTAGCAGTAAAAAGATGACAAAAAGATATATTGGCATCTTCTTCTAAATAAACACATTCCAAGCTAATATATACATGGAGGACGCTTGTATTAGTATTACTAAAATGAAGCAAGTTTCACTAACTTCTTGGTATGCTAAAACTCTTATGGCTCGTATTCCATGGCAGTGCTAACATGGGACAATTTTCAGAAGAGTGGTTGACAGGGCATCTATATATGCTCCAATTGCAGCATGGATGAGCAATCAGTGCACCACCTTTTCTTCTTTTGCTAGTTTTCAAAAGATATTTGATGCTAGTTTGATCTTCTAGGCATTTTTAGTTTAGGCGTTGTTGGGGCAAGTGACGAGAGGTGTATGTCAATCCATAATCATCGTTGGCTCAATGCTACAGTGTTTGCATGGAATGTCTAGCTCGAGCATAATAAGAAATTTTCACTAATACTGCTAATAACTAAACGTCTTATTGCTTTCATACTAAGAAGCCATTTTTGCTATAGACAGGAGGGGCAAACTTGGAGAGGAAGTTTTTTGATGCCTATCAACCTATGTGCAGGGATCCCCGCGAATATTGGATCTTTAGCTTTTTGTGGGTACAGATGCGACCACGGTAGAGGAGGACGAAGTTGTTGGGTTTGTATCTCGCATCCGTTGAGTATTCAGATGTGATCAAGAATCACAAGGAGTCCCAGTTGAACTTGGGTTAGAAAACCAGAGTTCTAATTTGATTGAAATACCAATTAGATGGTGATAGTGCTATTCTAATGGGATTATGATAGGAACACTGTATATATCTCTTATATGTAATGCGAGAGAGGAGAGAAATAAGAGAGCAATTGGCTGAGAGAGATACTTCTGTTATTATGAGAGATGCGAGAGGTAGAGAGACACTTAGATCTCTTCTTGTAATCTATTTTTTCTCATAGTGGATATTTCTCTCGTTGTTCCCGTGGACGTAGGTCGAACTTGGTCGGCCGAACCACGTTAATTCTTGTGTTCTTCTTATGTTGTATTGTTTTTTTCGTCTTTGCGATCTCGATGGGGGATTCGATCCCAACAAATGGTATCAGAGCCAGAGTTATGGATTCGAAATCGAGATTGCGAGATGGTGGATCTAATGTCTAGTCAACAAGAAGGTTGGCGGAGGCATCAAAGCAAAATAAAATAAGAAGAAAAAGAGAAAAAAATGTCAGATACAACCGGTGATGATACAACCGGTGATGTATACAACTGGAGGCTCTAGTAATGTGCACCGAAAGGAGTGGCTGATAACTGAGATGGATTCTGAGGAACAGATTGACAGTTATGATTAATCAGAGTGTGGATCGAAGAATCAGTGTCCGATTAAGCGGATCTAGGAGTCGAATCCTATGTTTTTCAGCATTCCAGATACGGTGGATGCGGATTGGGCAAAATCCACTATTTGGAGCAGATTTTGTACATACCAGCAGTGATCAACGATGATCGAGAGACCGATATTAATCGAAATGATCCATAATTGATGGTTGGTTGATTGTACAATGATGAAGTATGGCGTGGTACTTCATGGTGATGGATACGATTACTTCGTGGCATGATGAATCACATGGTAATGTATAATTGTCTATGTCTCTAGATTAGTCATAGTTTTTGGATCAAGGTAGAGCACGGTATATCGATCACTTTTGTGTGGTACACAACATAATAAGTGATTGTGAGTACTCAAGAGGTCCAAATATTTTGACCAAAGTGGAGCACGGTGTAGCGATTATGAGCGCTTGGTGAAAAGCGTGGTGTAGTAATCGTGAGTGTTCAAGAGAGTATGGTTTAGTGATCATGAATGCTCGGGGGAGAGCATGGTTTAGTGATTCTGAGTGCTCAAGTATAGAGACAGTAATGATTATATAAGTTGTTTCCGGTCGATAGAGTATGGTGATTATGCGGTGGATGTCTGCGAAATGGATGGCGAGAACAACGATGTTTCTCCAATATGCATGGCTCATCGGATACGAGCCAAGGTGGAGATTGTTGGGTTTGTGTCTCGCATCCGTTGAGTATTCAGATATGATCAAGAATCACAAGGAGTTCCAATTGGACTTGAGTTAGAAGACCAGAGTTCTAATTGGATTGCAATTAGATGGTGATAGTGCTATTTTAATGGGATTATGATAGGAACACCGTATATATCTCTTGTATGTAATATGAGAGAGGAGAGAAATAAGAGAGCAATTGGCTGAGAGAGATATTTCTGTTATTATGAGAGATGCGAGAGGTAGAGAGATATTTGGATCTTTTCTTGTAACCTATTTTTTTCTCATAGTGGATATTTCTCTCGTTATTCCCGTAGACGTAGGTCGAACTTGGTCGGTCGAACCATATTAATTCTTGTATTCTTCTTGTGTTGTATTATTTTCTTCGTCTCTACAATCTCGATGGGGGGATTCGATTCCTAACAGAAGTGACCTAGACCTAAGAGACCAGGCGGGATGATCGTTTGCTTGGGCTACATCAGCTTTGTATTTTGTTCTTTTGTCCACCCCTATAAGAGACCTATTTTGTTCTATTGTCACCTATGTGATGGTGCTGGTGCTATATTATTCTGATTAATGAAACATGAAGAGATTATAACCACTAATTAATCTGAAAAATAAGTTTTAGTACTAAGTTGAAAATAACTTGGTGGATGAGGGAAAGCTTCTTTTATCCCCTTGATTTCCTTTTTTTTTTCTTTTTAATTTATCCTATATTTCCTTTCTTGTAGTACATACGGATATTTTCCTTTGTGAATGGACAAAATTATGTTTCGCTCCTTTACCAGAAGAAGAAGAAGAATGGGAGAGAAAATAATGTAACATCTCTTTCAACTCTTTTAATCTTTTATCCTCTTGTACTTTTTCTCAGGTCTTTATCCTCCATCCATGATGGAATGCTAAAAGTGGTATGGTAAAAAAATTTGCTAAATTGTGAGGCCTTGTATATGTTGCTTCTGATATTGAAATCCCCATGATTGATGGGCCTAAAATGTTGTATAGGCCCAACTAAATGGGTTGAGATCAGGACTTAACTTCCGTCCATTTAGAGTCATATATGAATTTGAATTTAGCTGGAAAATATATTTCATTTAAGGGGAATTTATTTGCATATTGACGCAGGACGGAAGCGATTTAGGGTTTGTGATGGAAAATTGAGGAAGAATTTAGGATTTTGGGAGATAAATTAGGATTTAGACCTCATATCCAGGCGAATCACACGCCCACTCTCTCACGAATCACTCGAGAAAATATTTGATAAAGCAAATTACATACTTTTAAAAGAAATCATATTTCACTCTTCCTAAATTAGGGTTTTACAAGCCATATATATAGGAAATCTAAAATAAAAAATAATACCAAAACTACCCAAATCTCTAATCAAATCTAATCAAATCCTAATGCAACAAGATAGTACCAAATCTAATCAAATTCTAATTAAATCTCTATCAATTCTCCCGCACTTGGAAATATTCACCACCTGGTGAATAGCGTTAAGAAGAAAGTCAAGTACGGTCAACTGAAATTGGTCAATTTTCTCGAGATCTGGCAAACATTTCCACCGAACTAAATATAAGAAAATCGAACTGTTTAGAAACCAAATGTATGATATCTGACATTTCCATGGTGGCGACAGTAACAATTGTAGAAGGTCTGGAGAGAAATCAAAATCTGTCGCTTTCTGTAGAAAATGAAGAATTTGGACTGTGAGCTGAAAAATTACTAAAAACACGATCCTCATGAACAGGAAAAATAAATATTTCTGTAATTGGCTCTGGCAGAAAAACCGGATCAACAACTTTTGGACCTGTGACGGGCTCTACGATGACTTTGGTCTCAACTATAATATAATCACTTAAATTCTTGGAAGCTAATGTGTCGATAACTGTACTTTTCGAATGGCACTAATATTCATAATACCAAAATTCTCCACACACCGAATATTTGATGGAAAGACACTGATGAGCGGAGTGTTCATATCCTTCACATTTAGAGCATTGTTCAATGACAAAAAGCGGAGCATACCGTGCACGAAGAAAAAACTGTAAACAATTCCAAGTTGGACGAGATTTATAGTTGTGGAGATACCAATCAGAAGTTTCTCTAACCAACTTTAATTTGGTATAATTGTATTTCTGCTCTTAAGTCAACAGAAAGTAACGGAAAAATTGCTTCAAATTGCTCTCCCAATTATTATAACCATTATTATAAGCATGAAAATATGGGATTGCATCATATATATCACACTCCACTTGCTTTAAATCGACATCAGTGTTGATATATTTTCAACAAAATATGAATTCCACATTTCAATCAAGTTCAAAAAATATCAGAATTGAAATATGTCGATTATATCTCGAATCCGATGTGAACTGAACTCAAAATGGTTTCAAAATAACTCTAAAATTTTTTTAACGGGCCTGAATTCTCCTTAACGGATTTGTTACCTTACAAACAATTCAAATCTGTTTTGCTAGACTCAATCCAGTGTCATTGGAAGAAAATCGGGATCGTGTCGGGTTGCAGGCAGGGAGAGGGCACTGCAGTGGTGAGGGTGCTCTTTAAATGTTGATTTGTTGTTGCTGCTATTGTTGCTTGTTGCAGTTGTTGTTGTTGCTTGTTACTGTTGCTATTGTTGCTTATTGCTGTTGTGGCTACTGCTGTTTGTTACTGCGCTGCTGCTGCTGCTTCTTGTTGCTGCACTGCCGCTGTTGCGAGAGGAGAGGGGAAATTTGGTTTTTTTCTCTCTCTTGTTTTTTGCTTTTCACTTTTTTTCATTCTATTTTTTTTCTCTCTTTTTTTTATCTGTTTTTTTTTCAGATTTTTTTTCCCCTCTTAAATCTAAAAAAAAAAAAAAAGAAGATAGAAAAATATGAAGATGGAGATGAATTTGGACCCTGATACCTAAAAATATGGAACTTTAGCTCTGATACCAATTTGAAGCAGGACGGAAGCGATTTAGTGTTTGTGGTGGGAAATTGGGGAAGAAATTAGGGTTTTTGGAGATAAATTAGGGTTTGGATCTCACACCCAGACAAATCATACGCCCACTCTCTCACGAATCACTCGAGAAAAGATTTGATAAAGTAAATCATATACTTTGAAAAGAAATCATATTTCATTCTTCCTAAATTAGGGTTTTACAAGCCATATATATAGAGAATTCTAAAACAACAAAATAGTATCAAATCTATCTAAATCTCTAATCAAATCTAATCAAATCCTAATGCAACAAGATAGTACCAAATCTAACCAAATTCTAATCAAATTTCTATCATATATCCGTCTTAAAAGTGAAGTTTCTTTTATAGCCCAAACTTTTACAAAGTATCTACTAAGTTACTTTTATGCCATACATAGAGACATATCTACTTTTAGGATACTGAGATATAAAAGTAAGACATAAATAAATTTAGAGGCATACATATAATTATAATAAGTTTGGGATAAAAAAGAAACTTTATACAAGTATCTACTAAGTTATATGCATATGTATGTAAACAATACACAAATTTATGTGCACATTAATATTTGGTCCATTTACCTTTAAATGAAAGATAATATCTGGTCTATATTCGATCCATATTCAACCCTAACCATGATGTACATATCGTCTCCATGTAAGATCCGGGTGCATTTGGGCTGGAGATTTGTTCTCTACTTCTTTTGATGATGAATATAAATGTACAATTTACGTTAGATAGATTTTGTTCATCAATGTCAATTACTGAACTTTTGTCTTCCTCCCATTTTGGCCATTAATTGGAGATTTCAAGTTGATGAGTGAGAAGACAGTTATTCTGGGTTTTATTGATGAATCATGGACCTAGATTCTTATGGGTCCAATCCACATGGTACAGTAGCTTCCTCTTTATTCTAATAATAGAAAGAAGAGTCACAACTGTTTCATTGTTGGAGAAAAGGCAAAGCCTTGTACAGCTTTACAATGGGAAAGGTAAGAGCTAGTTTATTGGGCTTTTTTTTTTTTTTCCTTCTTATTTTATTTTCCTAGTCTCTCTCTCTCTCTCTCTCTCTCTGTGTGTGTGTGTGTCTTCTTTTTCTGTCTTTAGCTTGGCATCCACTGACATATTATATTGTACAGGAAATCTAGGGAAAGAAAAGTTGGCTTTTGTTGAGACATACAATTCACCTTTAGAAAACAAAACCTTAGGTAACACATGAGATGCTTCTTAGCTTAAAAGAAAGTCTCAAGTACAATAATGCCCACATAGTTTTTGTTTTGCATAGACCTCCCTAGGTTTTTTTTCTTTTTTTTTTGGTAAGCTTAGCTTCTTATTATTTTCTCCTAAGAAGAAAAAATATGTAAGCTATCTACACAGTGACCTCGTTCTTTTACTACGTGCATGGGACTCGTATATATGGCCCCAAACGCAGCCTTTGAGCAATTCATTTATAGAATGAATTTGCAGTACAATTAAAGCTGCTCGATCTTGAAGATGCTATATGCCTGTTATTAAATTTTTATCGGCAAGTTTAATAAGTTTTCTTTATCACAGGTTAAATTAGTTTCTCAAAACTATGATATCACTTTGGGATTAGGATGCGGAGCTTATCACCACGAATACAAGCAGATCTTATCCTATGGAACAATTTTTAATTACGTACAAGTGCATAAACAATGACGGAAAATGCCGAAAACTAGAATATACCTCACACTGACGCTTGCGCCCATGAGCTCCTTTGCTAACTCCCTCCCATAAAGGGTCCATGATAGGTTCCTCATATACTGATATACATAGGTAACTAAAAATTACTCATTAGCAATACTAGGGTTACTTGTAAGGGTTGAGAGTATGTTGAAGGGTGGTTGCAAGAGGGTGGTGATAAAAATTTATTTAAATGCTTGGTCAATCCTCCTCTCATCATTTACAAGTCCATAGATTTCGAACCCATTAATCTTTTAGTCAGAACCTGAATGACTCGTATGTTTCCTGCTCAAATGCAGTGGATTGGTGCATATCTCAACTCCATATATACCATCATTGCGATCCAAGTACGTTCAAGTTTAACTCCTTAAGAATTTGATCTGAAGGATAAGTTGGATGCTGCACCCTACTATATATTAATGATATTGGAAGACCACCAACATTCTTCATGCAGTTTACATACTTCTATTTAATGGCAGGTGATTCATTTCTGGACATGAATTTCTGGCATAATTCTAATTACCACTATGTGATTCACCACTTCTACTAAGTATATATAATGATTTGCTGACTATTTAAAAGGATTGGGATAGTCAGTACTTAATTATTTGCAGTCAGTATTACTTCGATTAGTGATTAAAATTTCATACAACTTTATTATCACTGTGGGTTTTTTTTTTTTTTTTTGGAAAAAAAAAAAATCTTTTTCCCCTGTCATATACCATGTAATGGTGGATCTACTTTAAGGTTAGAGAGCTTTTAAAAGAAGTAAGCTACTTTTCGGGTACTGAGTGCTTTATCTCTAGATAAGACCTTTCTTTCAGGGAGGAAAAAAAAAAAAAAAAAAAAAAATCTCTGGATAAGACCCATGCACATACAATTAGAACTTTAATTCCTAGCGGTGGCATTATCCCTCCGATTTGATGTTATCATAGGAATAGAATCATGGCTGTACACATCAAATATTGTCTTTCTTTAGCCTTATGGTCCTTGAGAAAAAGAAAAGAAAAGCAAAGCAAAGAAAAGGAAAGAGAGAAGAATGCGCAGAAATGCTCTTTTGTCGTGGCCTCACCTCTACTTTCTCTTTTCTTCTTCTTTTTTTCCTTTTTTTGCCTCCTCATGTCCTTGATCAATACATATGTTCTCCCTTTCTTCTTTCTTAAGACTCCACTCATATTCCCTAACAAATGAGACCCTAATGCTCACAACTTGGAGATTCCCCCATGGCATGATCATCCAAATTAAGCATTCACACTTTACTACCTGAGGAGAGTGTATCAATCCAAGCGAGAGAGAGAGAGAGAGAGAGAAGGCTACATTTTTTCTGCTCAAAAAGTAAACTTCTTTTGGCGCCACTATCTCTTGTTTGAGAAGTTTGATTAGATCCCATCTTTATCTTTATCTGCATCAATTTTTACAACTCACGCAACAACACTAATTAATGTCAGATTCCTAAATTGGGGAGTTTCCAAAGGAGCACACCATTTTTTCTAGTGAGCTCATTTTATAACTGTCCAGACTCAAATCCGGACAAAAAAAAAATATAGAGAAGTGGCTCACTAGGAAAATTGGTGTGCTCCTTTAGAAACTCCCCTAAATTGTTGGTACATTGGTTTTTATAATTTGGGGAAGGACTTCATCATTTTAAGCCTATTCATTAACTGAACTGCCTCAATATATATTTATGAACTCATGAGTGTTGATGTACAGTAGAAGTGAGATTATAACGGCTCTTGTTTGTTGGTGAAAAATCTTACGCATTAGGTCCACCCGTTGATGGGCACTAGCTCCACGTGTTCCAAGCAGAGATTCATGCCCGGCGACGGATACTCGGTGCCCATTTGGCACTCACCTATTACTGTGCCAACGAAGGGCTTTCATGTTTGTTCCAGAAAGCATCATTCATCGATCACTAGAGTCCCGGGGCCTTGTCCTTGGCACCACGCAGTACCTACTCGTACGTGGATAAACAGAAACTTGGCCGCCCTAATCAATATGACAACATCCCCCCAATCTCCACTATTGGCTTGTCGGTTAACCATAACTTTCAGTTAGCACCACTCCTTGTTCACCAGAATCATAATCAATAGTCTCATTTATAGAAATCAGATCAAACCCTATTCCTAGTATCATAGTAATCTTATTCTTAGGTAATCCTCATTTAATTAGTCTTAACTCATGTCCGTGGAATTACGAATTTATAGTTAATCAATATTCATGAGCATATAATTTATAGATACATCATATCTCCACTATTCTGGCGTCTCTTATGTACACTCAATCAAACGTGGCTCCAGCAGCTCTAGGGAAATTGTTCTTCTAGCAAGTTATTTAACTTGCACGAAGTATTTCTTGCGTAGGAATGGTTTGTTTCCCGTTTATCTAGAATAAATAAGGCCCGTAAAGGGTTAGAGGGATCACCTTTGGTAATCATTCCACTCAAATAAAAAACTATTACGGACTATTTAGAGAGAGAATAATTTCATTCTAATTAGTTTTTTTTCTCTTTATTTCTATACCTAGAAAAATGTCTATAACCGTACACCCCCACCTATGCATGCACAACTTTGAAGATCTTATGTTTTCCTAGATTTGGGATTTGATGGAAATTTTAAAATAAAATTCATACTTAGGGTTGGGTCATGTTCTTCGTGGAGACTTCTATGCCATTACACTCTTGCTTTTCCTCTATAATCAAGAGTTTTTATTTATTATACTATGATTATGACTATCTTGAATCCGGACGGATTGACACTATTGACTTGTATGGTTGGGTCATCTGGTTCGTTCCAAACATGGTTAACCCAAAAAGGTTTACAAACATAATCTTTAAAGGAAAGTAAACAAGCTTTGGAATTGATGCAAGTAGTATTTGCATTGCTCCCAAAAATTTAACATAAGTCAACTGAATTTTAATCCTTATAAAACAATTTTTTTTTTATGTGCAATTTCCTGGATTCATGTAGATCCACCTGAGTAGTTCCTTTGAGCCTAGTTCCATTAACCCATTTCGAGCATTTCTGCTAGCTAGGGTGAACACTACTTATGGTCAGTACATTCGTATGAGAGGTAGGCACGTAGGGTAGTAGCTACACGGTACACACCTATAACATAGTAGCAATATCTTAGCTAGATGTTTTTTTTTCCATCGGATAAGGGTACCTCGCAGTTTGCTTGAGAAAGTGCATGGAGACCTAAGCCGTTAAAATAATATATTCTTGTATATCAGACATATGCTCAGCGATTGCTTGGTAGCTTGAGAGGTTGCGAGATTTTTCAGCTATCCTAGCTCCGCAAGGCCTCGTGATTCTAGTCAACGGAAACAACGCTGTCCCTTATGTTAATGTGCAGGTATTTGAACAGTAACGAGGGATAAGTTGAGTGGATGGGAGTGCGGCTGGGCAGGGTGGGGGGTTGAACCTTGGGATTTTAATTGAGAAGGGAAGGAGGGCAGACCTTGGGATTTTTTTTGTCCCATACAGAGGTGGCAAATGGACTGAGTGGCATGTCGGGCACGCCTTGGCCCGGCTCCAGCCTGCGGCACGCCTCGACCCATGCGTGACATGCTGGATACGACACGACACATATTATTATTATTCTTTTTTTTTTGAAATATGACCGTTTATAGCTGTTGGGGGTAGTTTTTGCAAACTTTTTTGCATAGAGCCTCCAATGGCAATGAAAGTAGCCGGTTTGGGGGGGGGGGGGGGGGGGGGGGGGGGTTTACAATTTTCTTTGTAAAAAATCTTCTTCTTCTCTCTATAAATAATCCCCTCCTTTCTCCAATTTTATTCTTCCTCACAATTCTCAAACTCTCCTCAATCTTCAAATCTCTCTAATATTTCCAAATACAAAATTCTCCTACAAAATTTCATTTATATTCGATCAAGATTCAAGTCTCAAGAGCAAGTATCAAAAAGAGATTTTTAGATTTCCGAGCAATCAATCTTCAGTTTCAACTCTCATCTCTCAACTCTCAAGCATCAACATGAGATTTTCGGTTTCAACTTTCAACTCTCAAACTCTCTCTTCGACTTGCGGCATTAAGGTATTTATAATTTGATTTTATTTTTATTCGGTTTTTTCGTGGTTTTTCGAAAATGGACTCATACTCGTCGACACTTCTTCCTCTCAAGCTGCAGATAGTTTTTTTTTCCTTTTTTATCGAATGAAGAATATCGGAATATTTGTAAACCATTAGAACACGCTGCACAAGTACCATTTGCATCACAGTCAGACGAATAATGGAGTCTTTGAAGAAGAGCCCGCCGAAACCACATTACTGTAAACCCAAACAACTATCCCATGTAGGACTTCAAAATCGGATATATGTAATCACTTTGAAAAATTTATAGAAGATGTTATTAGGAAAGTTAGATGCAAGTATTGTTAAAAACCCTACTCCTTCTCTAAAAAAAGTGGAACGTGTTGCTAATGGAGCTCATTGCCGCAACGGATTTCGGTACATCGAAACGGGTTTAAAACCGGCCCAAACCCGTTATGATATGATATATATATGAGGTATGGTGCTAGGGTTTTGGATTAGGCTGGAAAGAAAAAAAATAAGAAAAAGGAGGCGGCTTCTGCTCTTGATTTTGGCCGAAAGCAGAGGAAATCAACCGAGGCAAATCAAGTCGTGGCTTAAGCAAAATAATTGCTTGGTGCGGCTGCCATAAAAACAATTAGAGGCTGCAAAATTATTTTCTTTGGCTAACAGAAAGAAAAGGTGGTTGCGGCTTGTGCTGCTGATCTTGTTTTTCGGCCGAAGGCAAAAGAGTTTGGCCGAAGAAAGCACAGCAGCGGGTGGCCTCCTTTCGGAGTTTCGGCGGCCGAAGCAAAGAGGAAAATCACTGCAACAAGAGATTAGAGTTTGATCTCAAAATCTTATGTGATTTCTTTGTGATTTCTCTTATGGTTGAGAACTAGAAAGTTGTAATGCTCTTTTGATATAGTGGAAGTTCTTCGATCGTATCCCCGTGGACGTAGCATATTGCCGAACCACGTTAAATCTGCGTGTTCACTATCTCTGCTATTTTTCTCTTCGGTTAACTATTTGATTCTACTGGTTGTTGCATTAGTATTATTCCGCTATCTTTTGCTAACAATTGGTATCAGAGATCTGGTTCGGGTCAGATTTCACTCAGATCGGTGTTGATTTTGAGTGGGAGTTATGGCGAAAGATAGGAAGAGAAAGATTGAAAAATTTGATGGGACAGATTTCCAATGGTGGAAATTGCAGATGGAAGATTATTTATATCAAAAGAATTTACATCAACCACTGTTTAGAGAAAAACCAAAAAAGATGACAGATGAGGAGTGGGAATTGTTGGACAGGAGGGCTTTGGCACAGATTCGATTGTGCCTGATAAAGCAGGTTGTGTTCAACATCTCCAAGGAGAAAACCACTTCAGGTTTGATGTCAGCGTTGGCTAAATTTTATGAGAAGCCTTCTGCTCAAATAGACTGTTTCTAATGAAAAAGTTGTTCAACTTGAGGATACCTTCTAATAGTTCAATTGTTAATCATTTGAATGAATTTAACACATTATGGGCACAATTTGAATCCTTAGATTTTGTCTTTACTGATGACATTAAAGGTTTAATGTTTATGTGTTCGTTATCGGATAGTTGGAGTAATATTGTTATGGCCATCAGCAATTCTTTCAATACTGCTCTTAAATTTGATGATGTTGTGAGTACAATCATGAATGATGAATTGATGAAAAAGAGCATGGGTGAGAGCACAGTTTTTACAAGTACTGCTCTGTCGGTTGATAATGACAGAAAAAAGGAAAGGGGTAGAACTTTAAGCAGGGAGTCGAAGCAAAGAGGGAGATCAAAATCTAACAGGAAGTTCAAGAAAAAGTTAGTGTGTTAGAAACGTAAAATAGAGGGTCATATGAAGAAGGATTGTCCAAACAAAGATAAGGTAGGAGCGAATGTGGTGAATCCAAATGAGGAGTATGATGACTTGCGCTTGTCTGCTCATATAGAATCGAGGTCAGATCTGTGGTTTGTGGATCCAGGGGCTTCGTTCTATTGCACTGCTCGTAGAGAATGGTTTGAGAATTATGTCCAAGGTGATTTTGGGCATGTGACTGTTGGTAATGGGCAGGAATGCAAGATTGTCGGTAAGAGGACAATTCAGTTGAAGTTGCACAATGGAGGAAAGTTGCTTTTACAAGAGGTCAGGCACATACCGGATTTGAAGAAGAATTTGATATCTGTTAGCAAGCTGGATGGTGAAAGTTATCAAATCTCATTTGAGAGGAAACAGTGGGAGATCAGTAAAAGAGCAATGGTAGTGGTCAAGGGTGAGAGAGTGGGAATTCTATATTTACTCTCAAGCTCAGTGGATTACGTTGTTTCTTTGGCCACCGTGAAGAATGAGAAGGCTACCTTATGGCATCAGAGGCTCGGTCATTTGAGCGAGAGCGGCATGAGAGTATTGCAATCCAGAGGTATGTTGACAGATATGAAATATGCTAATTTTGATTTATGTGAGAACTGTGTGTTTGGAAAGCAGAAAAGAGTTAGTTTTATGAAGGATGACATGGAGAAGAAAACCGAGAGATTGGAGTTGGTATATACAGATATATAGGGGCCTTCTTCGGCGAAGTCTCTTGTAGGTAATTCTTATTTTGTCACTTTCATAGATGATGCAAGCAAGAAAATATGGGTGCTCGCACTTAAGCAGAAATTCGATGTCTTCAAAATTTTCAAGGTATGGAAAGCTCTTGTTGAGAATGAAACATGTTTGAAGGTGAAATATCTGTTGTCAGATAATGGTGGGGAATTTTGCAATAGGGAGTTCGATGACTATTGCTCTACCCACGGGATCAGGAGAGTGAAGACTGTACCGAGGACACCGCAGCAGAATGGCGTGGCTGAGAGGATAAATAGAACCATTTTGGAGCGAGCTCGGAGTATGAGACTACAAGCAGATTTGCCTTTGTAATTTTGGGGAGCCACTGTAGATACGACAGTTTATCTGATCAACAGGAGTCCAGCTAGTGCTTTAGATGGAGGAATTCTAGAGGAGGTGTGGTCTGATAAGACTGTGAATTATTCATTCTTAAAAGTATTCGGTTGTATAGCATATGCACATGTAGATCATGAGATGAGAAAGAAGCTTGATTCTAAATCTCAGAAGTGTGCATTCATTGGATACGGTGGCGACGAATATGGTTATCGCTTATGGGATTATGAGCATAATAAGGTAATTAGTAGTAGAGATGTAGTATTTAATGAGGGCTATATGTATAAAGACCGAATGGAAAGTAAGAGTGACAATACAGTGGAGAAAGAGCACTTGGAGCTGGATGAGCCACAGGATGTGATGGATCCCATGGATAAAAGAAAGGAAGAAATACCAACATTTGAAGGGGAAGAAATGGCTACACCTGAGAGTACACAAGTTTCAGATGAGACCGAACAGGAGAGAGAGCCACTGACTGAAGTAGATGGTTCCAGTACTTCATCAAAGAGTGTTCCCATTTTGAGGAGGAGCACGAGGATAAGGAAACCAACCCAAAAACTTTGTCTTCCATTATATCATGTTTTGTATACTGATGCAGGTGGAGACTATGCAGGATAAACTTCATCTTAAGTGGGAGCAAGCCATGCGTGATGAGATGTTTTCTTTGGAGGAGAATCACACATGGGAATTGATGAAGAGACCGGAAAAGATGAAAGTATTCCATAACAAGTGGGTATACAGGGTAAAACATGAGGCAGGAGGGATATAAAGGTTCAAGGCTAGACTTGTGGTGAAGGGATACGGTCAGAGAAAAGGTATTGACTTCAATGAAATATTTGCACCTGTTATCAAGATGACTTCTATCAGAACAATACTAAGTATTGTGGCTGTGAAAGAATTATATTTAGAGCAGCTCGATGTGAAGACTGCTTTCCTTCATGGTGATTTGGAGGAAGAAATATACATGGAACAGCCGGAGGAATATGAAGTTAAAGGAAAAGAGAATTGGGTATGTCGACTGAAAAGGATCTTGTATGGGTTGAAACAAGCGCCGAGGCAATGGTACTTGAAGTTCGACAAGTTTATGTTAGATTCGGGTTTTTCTAGAAACAATTCAGATTATTGTGTATCTCTACAAAAGTTTAAGGATGGTAATTTTATTATACTTACTTTGTATATAGATGATATGCTTGTGGCAGGTACATGCATGATGAAAATCAATGATCTGAAAAGGAAGTTGGCAGGGAGATTTTCTATGAAGGACATGGGTGAGGCTAAACAACTTCTTGGAATGCAAATTACCCGAGATAAGAAAAGCAAGAAATTGTGGTTATCTCAGGAAGGGTACATCAAGAAGGTGTTGGAGAGATTCAATATGGAGAATGAAAAACCGATAACTACAGTTCTTGGTGGTCAGTTCAAACTGTCAAAAGAGTAAGATACTAAGACAGATGAGGAGACGAGACATATGGAGAATGTGCCTTATTCATCGGCCGTTAGGAGTATCATGTATACAATGGTGAGTACAAGACCAGATATTGCACATGCAGTGGGAGTAGTGAGTAGATTCATGAAGAACCCTAGAAAGGAACATTGGCAAGCGGTGAAGTGGATTTTCTGGTATTTGAAAAGTACTTTAAAGTATTGTTTATGTTTTGAGGGTGGTAACATTGATGTGCAAGGTTTTGTGGATTCGGATCATGCGGGTGATAGAGACAATGGCAGAAGCACCACAGGTTATGTCTTTACTATATGAGGGACAGCGGTAAGTTGGGTTTCAAAATTACAATCAATTGTTGTTTTATCTTCGATAGAAGCTGAGTATGTTGCAGCTGCAGAAGTAAGTAAAGAGTTTATTTGGTTGCAGCGATTGATGAGTGAGTTGGGTTTTGATGGAGATTGCAAGTTATTTAGTGACAGTCAAAGTGCAATTCATCTTGCTAAGAACTCGGTGTATCATTCACGGACTAAATATATTCACTTGAGATATCACTTCATTAGATCCTTGTTGGAGGATGGCCAATTGAAGTTGGAGAAAATTGAGGGCAGAAAGAATTCTGCAGATATGTTGATAAAGCCGATTGATGGGAAAAAGTTGAGTTATTGCTCAACTTTGGTGTATTTGTATTAAATGCTAAAATTGGGACTTTGAACGATCGAGGTAAAAGTTTTGGACACTAGAATTATCATGTATAGAGATTACATTTTTAGCAATAGGTCTCCAAGTGGGAGATTGTTGCTAATGGAGCCAATTGCCGCAACGGGTTTCGGTATACCGAAACGGGTCTAAAACCGGCCCAAACCCATTATGATATGATATATATATGGGGTATGGTGCTAGGGTTTTGGATTAGGCCGGAAAGAAAAAAAATAAGGAAAAGGAGGCGGCTTCTGCTCTTGATTTTGGCCGAAAGCAGAGGAAATCAACCGAGGCAAATCAAGTGGTGGCTTAAGCAAAATAATTGCTTGGTGCGGCTGCCATAAAAACAATTAGAGGCTGCAAAATTATTTTCTTTGGCTAACAGAAAGAAAAGGTGGTTGTGGCTTGTGCTGCTGATCTTGTTTTTCGGCCGAAGGCAAAAGAGTTTGGCCGAAGAAAGCACAGCAACGGGTGGCTTCCTTTCGGAATTTCGGCGGCCGAAGCAAAGAGAAAAATCACTGCAACAAGAGATTAAAGTTTGATCTCAAAATCTTATATGATTTCTTTGTGATTTCTCTTGTGGTTGAGAGCTAGAAAGTTGTAATTCTCTTTTGATATAGTGGAAGTTTTCGATCGTGTCCCCGTGGATGTAGGCATATTGCCGAACCACGTTAAATTTGTGTGTTCACTGTCTCTGCTATTTTTCTCTTCGGTTAACTATTTAATTCCGCTAGTTGTTGCATTAGTATTATTCAGCTATTTTTTGCTAACAGAACGGTCACCTTAAAAAATATTTAGAAAAAAACATACCCACTAAATGGCCACAATACTTGAACCTTGGGATTTTAATTGAGAAGGGAAGGAGGGCAGACCTTGGGATTCTTTTTGTCCCATACAGGGGTGGCAAATGGGCTGGGCGGCCTGTCGGGCACGCCTTGGCTCGGCTCTGGCTTGTGGCATGCCTCGGCCGGTGCATGACATGCTGGGTACGACACGACACATATTATTATTATTATTTTGTTATAGCCGTTGGGCGTAGTTTTTGCAAACTTTTTTGCATAGAACCTCCAATGGTAATGAAAGTAGCCAGTTGGGGGGGGGGGGGGGGTGGGGTGTAGGGTTTAAAATTTTCTTTGTTAAAAATCTTCTTCTTCTCTCTATAAATAACCCTCTCCTACCTCCAATTTTATTCTTCCTCACAATTCTCAAACTCTCCTCAGTTTTCAAATCTCTCTAATATTTCCAAACACAAAATTCTCCTACAAAATTTCATTTATATTCGATCAAGATTCAAGCCTCAAGAGCAAACATGAGAAGAGATATATAGACTTTCGAGCAATCAATCTTCGGTTTCAACTCTCATCTCTCAACTCTCAAGCATCAACAAGAAATTTTTGGTTTCAGCTCTCAACTCTCAAGCTCTCTCTTCGACTTGCGGCATTAAGGTATTTATAATTTGATTTTATTTTTATTCGGTTTTTTCATGGTTTTTCGAAAATGGACTCATACTCGTCGACACTTCTTCCTCTCAAGCAGCAGATAGTTTTTATCGAATGAAGAATATCGGAGTATTTGTAAATCATTAGAACATGCTGCACAAGTACCATTTGCGTCACAGTCATACGAATATCGAAGTCTTTGAAGAAGAGCCCGCCGAAACCACAATACTGGAAACCCGAACAATTATCCTCTGTAGGAATTCAAAATCGGATATATGTAATCACTTTGAAAAATTTATAGAAGATGGTATTAGGAAAATTAGATGCAAGTATTGTTAAGAACCCTACTCCTTCCCTAAAAAAGTGGAACGGGTCACCTTAAAAAATATTTAGAAAAAACATACCCACCAAATGGGCACAACAAAAATAATTAAATATATATCGAGAAACTTTAGAAATGTTTAAATATAATTCTATATCCGGTAGAGAAAAATTAGTAATATATATAGTACACGCTGAACAACCCTTCCCCATGATCGAAGACCTAAAATTTGAAAAATTTATAAGAACGACATATAACCCAAATTTAAAAAGTTCCACGTTCAACATGTAAATGTGATATTGTAAAAATATATAAAGATAAGAGACAAACTTTAATTGCCATTTTAACTTAAATAATTTATAGAGTTGCAATAAGTTCGGATTGTTGGGAGGTCTTAAATGGTAGTCATTATTTATGTGTAACAGCCCACTACATAGATCAAAATTGGATAATACAAAAAAGAATAATAGGATTTAGGAGATTTAAATTTCTATACCACACACATAATCTATCACAATTCTTACTAAGCGTTTTTTCAGCATTCGGAATAGAAAGAATATTTTTTTTTTCATTTCTTTTGATAATACTTCTGAAAATACAGACGCAATAGTAATTTTAAAAAATATTACTATATTGAATTTAGATGGCAAATTATTACATATTAGATGCCTTTGCTACATAATTAATTTATGTGTGCAAGATGCATTTAGAGTAGTAAATAATTCAATAACTAAATTTAGGAATACAATAACATTTATAAAATATAGTGGGTCAAATATATATTATACAAATGTTCACGATTTAGTTAATGGTATTAAAATATGTTTAGATATTATATACCATACGTATGAAGATATGTGTGGTGAAAAATCACAATGTACAAAGGAACCCGTTGTTGAAGAAAGTAAAAAAATCTAGGCACTATTATTTAGAAAGGGCTAACGCAGATGATTTGTCACCTGACCGTTATAAAGATTTTAATATTTTGGTTAGTGAAAATCACAAGAGAAAACATATCATGTACTTTCCAACTTGGTCTATAATGAACTAATCCCTCAAGTGTCCACAGTAGTATCGGAGTCTGCTTTTAGTATAGGTGGTAGAGTGCTAATGAAGTGAAGGAGCTTAATGACAGTAAACATATGGGATATGTGTGTTTGCTTGAAAAACTAGCTTGACACTGAGCAAAGAGATCAAGAAAGATCTAACGAATTTGAACAAGAGAACTTTAGAAAGGAAGAATAAAAATTGAAAAGTTCTACACTATTAAGTCTTCGTTTTTTTTCTCTTTACCATTGTAATTTTTTTTATTCAAATTGTATATTTGTAATTTTTTTCATGTAATATTTTTAAAACTCATAAATTTCTTGGAAAAAATATTAAGAATAAGTTGAGGGTGACGGTCAGATTCTCTCCCCTCTCTTCGGGCTTTATATGATTTTCAAAGAGATTTATAGAGTTATTTTGTTATTATAATGAGATTGCATATAATAAAATTTTATTTTCACTATCTGTTTTACTTATTAAAACTAACTAAACTTACTAAATTAAATTAACTAACTTACTAAACTAATTTATTAACCAAAAGGATAATTAAAAAATAATAAAAAGGGCCGGCAGGGCCATGCACGGGCACGACACGTGCCCGGCTGGCCGAGCGCTGACCAGTGCCCGAGGCGGGCATGCCGTGCCTAAGGCACAACACGTCCACAACTATAGACGTGCCATGCTAGGGCACGGGCTGTGTTTGAGCCATGTCGAACGCAGCCTGATTGCTAGCCCTAGTCCCATGTGGGGGTAATCCTTTTGTAAGTCTCCCAATCCCTCCTCCCTCTTCTCTATCTTGTCAACTGTAAGTCTTGCAAACTACCTCTCTCTCCCCCAACCCCCCCTTCTCTCTTCTCTTGGATTGGGTTCTTGTTCACATAGTAATAATATACATTAATGTGTTGGCTAGCTTATTGAGACGAGTGACACCTGTATAGGTCTACCCATCTTTTCTGTTTTTTTCGGTTAGGGATATTGATAGAGAAAAGGACAATGTTTGCAGTGTTTCAAGAGGATGCGGGGAGACACGTAGGTCATTAGCTAAACCAGCAAGTAGTTGTCACTTGCGAGTAAATTAAGATAACTGAAGGATGCTTACCCAACACTTCTCTTTAAGATTTATCTAGGGATCGATACAAAGATTTTAGTGTTCTTTCTTCATTTAAGATTAGACCGTACGTGTGCAACAACAATCTCTTTAATTGTTGGACAAAGGAGTTCCATCACGGTGAGGAAGCAAATCTCATGTGTACAAACACTTGCTCTTTCAAAAATATTACCTTTTCCTCAAGTTTTGCATTTGCCTTTAACGGCTCCTTCTTGGCAAACTGCCACTTAAGTCTAGTATTTTCTTTCGTACTTGCACTGAATTTATTGCGTGTAGCCTTTCAGTGCACCATGCCAAATATTCGAAATATCTTGAGCAGAAGTTTTAGAATCCACTCCCATGCAGCGAAGGCAAAGCATTTGAGCTAAAGCTAATTGGCTAAAAGATTTTAGAGTGTACAATCTACACTTACTATTACTTAATAGATAGACATAGTATGATTTGTTAATTATTTCAAATATATGCAAGATGAGCCATGATATTTCATTTTGCATTAGCATTGATATGAATGTGACTCTAGCATCTAGTATTTTCATCATCTTTTCTTGTAACGGAATAGGAAGACCATACTTTATTATGTATAGGAAAAATATTGTTATTTGTTATTATTTTATATGGAACTAATTAGAATGTTAATAATCCAACTAGGTACCTAAGTGATTTCTCACTACAAGCCTACTATTATTATAGTAGTACTCAAAAAAATTTATTGACAGGATGCTCATGCTTCTGTGATTGTCAACGAGACTACAAAAAGTTACCGACTATGGTTACTGTTCATTCATAAATTAACTAGTCTAGAATTGCAAGAATAAAAACCCATCAAGTAAGAATTCACGAAGCGTAAGAGGCCTAGAAAATTCAAGACTCCATTATCAATAAAGATTTTTTATAGACAAGGAGATTGAGTTTCACTAAAAGAAAAGAAACTCCCCTTTAAGGTAATAAAAAGCATATCATATCAGGAAAAGGTATTGGAATTCAAGTATAACTATATTGGCAAATAAATATAAATGCACATCCTCCGTGAGGAGAGATGCAGGCATCTTGACCACAATGTGGATCTTCTACAAATCCAATATCCCATAAGGAAGATCCAACCCTCTTCTACATCTCTATAATCTTCTTCTTTTATCTCCCTACATAAACTCCTGGTAATCACGAGAGAAAAGAGAGAGAAACAAAGATTGTACCAATTATAAAGCATAAGTCCAATGATAAGTATCATATATTGTATTTTTCCTCCTATACTTTATCTATTTTTATATATAAATAATTGCTACTTGGGTATCTTTAGTGCGTTTTTATAGGTAATAAAGGATTTGTATGGAAGAGAAGAAGATAAAGCGAATTTGTTAAGAATACAAGCAAAAAGAGTCAATCATGGTGAAGACAGAAACTCTCAAGAGCAGCAGTAGCAGATTCAAGAGCATATTCGGCCAAGATAAAGTTTAAACTGGAAAATTTCATATATGGAACATTTGTAGGTCTCGGAATTATCTTCGAAACGAGTCCAAGAACAGATCAATCCGAGTTTGGATGCAAAATTTATGGCCATTATATTGAAGCACTGTAGAGTGGAAAATCCAATCCAGCGGGTTACGGGTGTGCTGAACTTAATTTCGGGGTTTGAACCCGAAAATTAGTATTTTATGCCATCTAATCTCAATAATTGGTTTCTAATACCTATGGATTGGATTAAGATTATATATTTTGATATTAGTTTGTGTTGGATTAGGATTATATCTTTTGTATTGAGTTTGAGTATGAGTAGGATTGTATTTGGGTTATAAATACCCCATGAATCCTTGTAAATTAGAGGAGAGCTTTTTAGGTGTAATTGTAGATTAATTTTTATTAATAAAATTAGGATTTTGCTGAAGGGGTGGCGGCGACAATACCGTGCTCCAGAGGTAAGCCATTATTTTCTAATCTTTATTTGATTTTTAGATAGATTTAATTGCTTTCTAATATACATTTATTTGCTTTCTAGATTAGATTTAATTGCTTTCTAGAATCATGAGCAGCTAATTAGTTTAGCTCTAGGATGTAGATGAAGTTAGGATCCCTCATGTAATTGCTCTCTAGTATTTTCTTCTTAAATAAAAATAATAAAGACATGATTCTTCTATAAAAAAGTTTAAAATACAAGAACTCGAAAATTAAGACTTTGATAGGTTATAATTGAATTAGGTTTCTTGATAGCCTATGCTTAGTTAGGATTTGGGGTTGTTGATTTTATCTTTTTCATTGAATTATCTAAAGATTTAGTTTGATTTTATGAAAAGTAGTATCTTTGATGAGTTATGCTTGCACACCACTTGATAGCTCATGCTTAGGGCACTTTAAATAAAGATTAAACTAAAAAGATCAAATTTTTATGAAAGAAGAAGATAATAGAAGTAAATACATGGTTGGAAACTAGTGGATTGTAGATCCTAAGCTAATTAGAACAACCAAACTTCAACCTAGAATTCTTTGTTAATCCGTTAGACTATAGAATTAGTAAGAATCGCAAAACACCTTAGATCTCTGTGGGACAACCTGTATAGTGCTACAACCGACACTGTGCGCTTGCAGTAATTTATCACATCAAGTTTTTGACGCCGTTGCCAGGGATCGACGGTATTTTTCTTGCTTTTTCTGACGTTTTACGGGTTAATAGTGTGTGTTGAGTGTGCAGGGACCAAAAATTGCAGATATATGATAACAAAAGGGATTAAAGGAGCCTCTGGACTAAGCAGGAAAAACCAGAGAATCAGTCTCTCTGGTTTAGCCGCCAAATAGTGGTCTCACCCGCCAATTTGCGGGTCATTAGGTACAAACGGAATCCAAATTTTCTTGTTTTCTGTGATTTGGTACCCTGGTTCTATAAAAAAATTCAAAAAAAAAAGTCTTTTTATTTGTTTTCCATCTCTCTGCCTCTCCATTTTTTTTTCAAAAAAAATTTAAAAAAATGTTTCAAAATTAAACTAGTTGTTATCATTGTCGTGATCCATATCATAATTATTATCAGTGTCCATGGATAAGAAGTTCGCTAGGACTAGGTCATAATCAAATTCACTATACATATAATGAACCTACGAGCGCTTCTTATACACAAAATTACAATTATGAATGGATGAATAATTCTAATAATCAAGAGCCATATCAAGAGAATCCTCCATCTGATCCTTTCTTTATGGGCTATTCATCTTCATATTCTACATTCAATCATGAACAAGATATTCAATTGAACATGTTAGATGAAAGATTAAAAAGATTAGAAGCGAGATATGCATGTCATAATAATTTACCTCCAACCACTTCATATCTGTCATCAAATATGTACATGGATCCATCATATCATTCTTCAAATTTCACTCATGATCTCGTGATGCAATCATTTGAGAAAAATAAAGAAAATTATGATCATGAGTCTGAGGAACGAAGACGTAGGATATTGGAAGATATGGAAGTTTTGCTAAAATCATCATCTCAAAAATCATCCTCTAAAATTGAATCTTGTATGGAAGATTTTCTCAAAGCGATTTCTCAAGCTAAACTTTTTATAGATCAACCATCTAATAGTTTGAACATATCCGACTCCAACGAGCAATCATTCCAGTCATCTTCTGAAGTAGATATGATTCAAAATGAACTAAATAGTTTTGTACATGATGAGTCTATAATTCAACATTGTGATCAACCTATTTTAGACCATTGTGAAAATAATTATGATGAATCTGATGATAAAAAAAATATTTTGTTTGATGATTTATTTCATAGTGAGCTTGCTAGTGACACATTATCATTTGATTCTTTTGATGGAAATTATGAAGAAATTTGTGAAGAAGAAATTTTATCCCTTCATAATAACTTGACTAATGATAAGTCCACTAGTATGGCATTTTCTTTTAAGAATTTTGATGACAGGTTTGAAGAAAATTTGCATGACAAGTCTATAATACTTGAAGATTGGAAGGAACTACAAAAAGAAGAGATTATGATACCTAATGATTTAGATGGACGATCCAAAATCGAGCTCATGATTTCGCAATATCAAAGTGAGTATGTTATTTCACAAGTTGATAAAACCAAAATACTTACTGCTATGAAAGATGCTCGTGGGTCAAATATCGACGATAAAGGTACGATTTCTAACTTCAAAATTTTATTATTGAAAAAAGAAAAGAAAGGTAGAAATAAATCGAGAAAAATCAAAAACAAGATGGAAAGATTAAATGCAAAACTGACAAAAAGGCTAAGTTTGTCCATATCAAAACATAAAAGGACAATTATGAGAGTGGAAAGCGATCAAGAGGTCGTAACCGTTTGAATTTTCTAATAAGTGTATAATATTTGTATAATACTTTTCTTTTTTTATTTTACCACCCTTGGTTTGTGTATGAGGGCATACACAAGTTTAGGTGTGGGGGAGTAGATTAGGAGATTTTTATTTTTTAGGATTTTTAAGATTTTATTTTTGTTTTTAGGATTTTTTTTTTTTAGATTTTTGGGTTTCTTTATTTTACACTTCGGGTAGTTTTTAGGGTAACTAACTGAAAAAATAAAAAAAAACTGAAAAAAAATAAAAAAAACTGAAAAGAAAAATAAATTTAAAAAACTTATGTATTTTTATCAATAGATCAAACTACTTACAGATAAAGAAACAAATTTAGATTTGAAATTGGATAGGAGAGTAGATTGGATGATACACTTTGAATTTTATGAAAAAAAATCAAAATCCAAAAAAATAAATATTGCGAACAGTAGTTTTGAGGCAAGTATACATCTATTTTTCACTTCATAATAGTTTATTAGATTAATGACAAAGATGATAACGATTGAGTAAGTTTTCTCTCTCTAAACAAAAAAAAAATAAAAAAAATAAAAAAAAGAAAAAAAAGTGAGAATAAAATAATGGGGTGAGCCTAAGGCAATAGCCTCGAGAGTGATAAAATAATGGGGTGCGCCTGATATTAAGGCAATAGCCTCAAAAGTGAAAAAAAAAAAGAGTATGATCTAAATAATCGGGTACTTTGCGCCTAAGTAAGCGTAAATATTCGCATGAAAGGTGAAATATTCTAAAAAAAAAGAAAAAAAAGAAAAGAGTATGAACCAAGTAATCGGGTATGTTACGCCTAAGCAAGCGTGAATATTCACATGAAAGGTGAAATATTCTTAAAAAAAAAGAAAAAAAGAAAAAAAAGAAAAAAAAATTGTTATGAGAGAGGAGATGAATCATGAGTTAGAGTTTGAGTCTAAGGCCGAAATAAACTATCACACATGCACGTAGTTGTATAGGAGCCAATGAATTATCTGTTAGTAGGTATTGAAAGATAGGATTTAAATTTTTGATTAAAATGATAAGTGTATCTGATATGACGCTCAATTTGAAAATTGATAATCTAAATGCGTTCTTGAGTTTGTATATTAGTGAGATTAATTGATGAAAATATCATAAAAAAAGAGATTTTTCTTTCTTTTGTATAAAATTTCTATTTTTCTTGATTTTTGGTTATCCTTATTTTTTTTTTTATTCCTTAATCTACTTTCTTCATGAATTTTGTGGGTATATTCACTGCAAACCCTCACGAGACAACACTCGTCCACTAGGGTAACCTAGGAGTTTAAAGGCTTATTGCACGTGCTAAGTTCAATCGCGATTCCTGCGAAAGTGAGTTAGGATTTTTCTTTTTCGTTTTAGGTTTAGGTTTTGCTCGAGGACTAGCAAAAGATAGGTGTGGGGGTGTGATAAATATTATATATTTTATTTTTCCTCCCATACTTTATCTATTTTTGTATATAAATAATTGTTACTCGGGTATCTTTAGTGCGTTTTTATAGGTAACAAAGGATTTGTATGGAAGAGAAGAAGATAAAGCGAATTTGTTAAGAATACGAGCAAAAAGAGTCAATCATGGTGAAGACAGAAACTCAAGAGCAGCAGTAGCAGATTCAAGAGCATATTCGTCCAAGATAAAGTTTAAGCTGGAAAATTTCATATATGGAATATTTGTAGGTCTCGGAATTATCTTCGAAACGAGTCCAAGAACAGATCAATCCGAGTTTGGATGCAAACGTTATGGCCATTTTATTGAAGCACTGCAGAGTGGAAAATCCAATCCAGCGGATTACGGGTGTGCTGAACTTAATTTCGGGGTTTGGACCCGAAAATTAGTATTTTATGCCATCTAATCTCAACCATTGGTTTCTAATACCTATGGATTAGATTAAGATTATATATTTTGAGATTAGTTTGTGTTGGATTAGGATCATATCTTTTGTATTGAGTTTGAGTATGAGTAGGATTATATTTGGGTTATAAATACCCCATGAATCCTTGTAAATTAGAGGAGAGCTTTTTATGTGTAATTGTAGATTAATTTTTATTAATAAAATTAGGATTTTGCTGAAGGGGTGGTGGCGACAATACCGTGCTCCAGAGGTAAGCCATTGTTTTCTAATCTTTATTTGCTTTTTAGATAGATTTAATTGCTTTCTAATATAGATTTATTTGCTTTCTAGATTAGATTTAATTGCTTTCTAGAATCATGAGTAGCTAATTAGTTTAGCTCTAGGATGTAGATGAAGTTAGGATCCATCATGTAATTGCTCTCTAGTATTTTCTTCTTAAATAAAATAATAAAGACATGATTCTTCTATAAAAAAGTTTAAAATACAAGAACTCAAAAATTAAGACTTTGATAGGTTATACTTGAATTAGGTTTCTTGATAGCCTATACTTAGTTAGGATTTGGGGTTGTTGATTTTATCTTTTTCATTGAATTATCTAAAGATTTAGTTTGATTTTATGAAAAGTAGTATCTTTGATGAGTTATGCTTGCACACCACTTGATAGCTCATGCTTAGGACATTTTAAATAAAGATTAAACTAAAAAGATCAAATTTTTATGAAAGAAGAAGATAATAGAAGTAAATACATGGTTGGAAACTAGTGAATTCTAGATCCTAGGCTAATTAGAACAACCAAACTTCAACCTAGAATTCTTTGTTAATCCGTTAGACTATAGAATTAGTAAGAATAGCAAAACACCTTAGATTTCTGTGGGACGACCTGTATAGTGCTACAACCGACACTGTGCGCTTGCAGTAATTTATCACATCATCCAACGACCATCTTCCACCTAGGAAGTAGGCTCAAGATTCTATCTAGATCAAATGTCGTTGTATTTTGTGTACGTATTTTACTTTTGCTCTTTCTTTATTATTTGATAATCTCCCTATAGGTTATTCTAAATCGGGAAGAACCTCATGAGCCAAACTTAATTAAGAATTTGGTTCTAAACTCAAATCTATGTATGGAGCTCAAATTTGAATCAATATCCTAACTGACCAACACTGACAACTAACTGTTATTCTCTAATAGATTATGCTTTTGAAAGAAATGCTATAGAGAATACTTGTTGAAGAGTTGTTTAAAAATTGAATAATCTCAAAAAACTACTAAACAAGTTTCTTTCTATAAAATTTTATGTGCTTTAGGAATGAATACCATGCAAGTTCTAGAAAAACAAAAAAGTTGCATCCTAAAGGTTACTTTCCTCACATTCTAAGATGTGGTGTACGACGACATATTATAGATGAATACGTAAGCCTAAAAGCACCACGATTCGATGAAGTGTTATTACCACATTATTACATGCACATATACACATATATATTGAAAAGTCAACATGACACCAAAGTATAATTTATTCCAAAAGAAAAGTTGTCAAGAGATGAATGTAAGAGGATCCAAGAAAATAATCCTTATTATAAAATTAATACTTAAAAATCCATAAGGAATAATAACACTAGATTAAAAATAACTGTCAATCTTTATTGAATAGTAGAGTAGTGAACAGAGAGAGTCATTGCATAACCTGTTACATTAAAATCACCTATTGGTTTTCTTCCTATATGAAAATGATGAATTTTTTGTAATAGTTGACAAGGGTTATCTTTTATAAATAGGCCATTGCAAAATCTATTTGTATCTGTTGTGCTAGTCGTCATTACAAAATATATTTACAATGATTATGGTTGACTATTACATAGATTGTTCTAACTATTGCTTTTGAATAAGTTTGTAATGGCTATGTAAAACTCTTCTTATTTTCACAACAGTTATAATAACTATTATACACGAAGCTATTGCAAATCAATGTAATGGTTAAATAAAAATGCTACAATCATCCTACAACAGTTACTAGAAACTATTGTAATTAAGACATGCCAATTATAACGGTTATGAAAATAAATTCAATTAATACATAATTTTTGCGATGTTTAAAAAAATCATTTCATTTAAAGTAAAATTTCATATACAACCAACATAAAGATTAGGTAACAAATGATAATATTTAATTTTGTGTAAGTTATTAGGGTTGGCATCTAAATATAGTGATGAATAATTATATAATCTAAGCTCACCATAAATTTCCCATGCATTAATACCTTGTGATTTTATTTGTGTTCAAAATTTTAAATGTTAATTCTCAAACCTTGTAATTTTATCTGTATTTTAAATTCATAAGCCCAAGCTTCATAACTATGCATACTTTTCATATAATTAATTATATTATTCAAACTCAATCTCAAATTTCTTCATTGGCCACCCATGCATATAAAATATGCTTATTATATAATTATGAGCATTTCTATTAAAACTTGACATTTTTAGTGATACCATTCCAGTTTTATGGAAGAACAAAAATTAATGGCGCAATTTGTCGAAAATACCAAATCAATGATTATAACATTGCAAGCTAACTCATTAGTTCAAAGATCTTTCATGAATATATTTCCTCATGTTGAAGTATATATAAAGTTAAGAAATTTCGAAATGGGAAGCAATGTTTCAGATTGATGATTTTATACAAAATTAAAAAAATAACCGAGAGCATTGCTAATCTCCTATATTTTTGATTTTCAAAATCCATTTCTTTATCTCAAAATCCTAGTTTATTTCCTTCTTTCCTATTGCATACGTGTTGGTCGTGCCATCTAACTGCCACATTTAATTCTTTCCAACTACCCGCCTGGCCACCACCTGCATACCTCAATCTCTCCTCCAAGTTCGATTATTGAAACCAAGAAGAGAATAGTTGAGCTTTGGATTTGATTTGAAATTGGGTCTGGTTGAGAGAGAAAATAGGATCAGGGTTTGATTTGATTTTTTTTTAGAGGGGAGTTAGAGTTTTTTTAAGGGGAGGGGCATAGAGAGAAAGGAAAATGAGACTAGAGAGGGACGAGAGGGGAGTCGGATGTTCTTACTATCCATCACCTTCTCTCTCTTCTAAATTTAAAAATATAAAAATTAATAAAGTTGAGATATTTTTATGGAATTTTCCACAAAAGCCTCCATGATATTCCCTATTAAAATTTATCCTATTTTTCTTCATTTTCTCTTTTTTGGGCATTACATTACTCCGTTTATCAAGTTCTTTTTGTGCAGTTCTATCATGCCACTTACATCAATGTACCCGAGATTCATATGATATGAGAGTATTTTTTTCATCTCAATCTATGATGTTGTAACTCTACCAACAACTATACTTTCTAATAGCCTATAAATATATCTAGATGTCATTTGTCCGTTCCTCACCACTTAATTCCATTCATTACCTTTAAAGCTCTACCGTTGAATTTTTAATGAATTCGTTCAAGTATAAGGTACCCAAAAAAAAATTAGGTTTTTCTTTAATATCAGTACATGCCTCCACATATAGTCCTCACAACACTATCAAAATTTTTGATTTTGACATTGCCAAAATAAACTATTTTGCACGTTTCACTATTACTTGTGACAGAATCACAGCTAACATACTCATATGAATCAAACTAGTCCTTATACGGACACATGTAATGTGAACAAGTATATTTTAATATGCATGAATTAAAAAGACTATTAGAATTACTGTCCCGAACATAAAGAATATCACCATCTCCCTCATTAGTGTCATGAGTAATGCTTGCTGAATGTGGAACTCACATTGTTCTTCCCTCCATCTCCTTTGTTCCCCAATGGACACTCCTTATTACAGTGACCTATTCTATGATATCTGGAGTACTAGATCTTGTCCTTATCTTTTGTCTTCGATTTTGATATAGAGTTATGATGATTGATATCTCTCTCCCTGCTTCGTCCATGATCAGAGTTTGTCATCAACAATGACCCTTCACCTTGGGTGCCTTTACAGTATTTTGCTTTTATAGATTGTATGCTAATAGGATTGCTATGATATCTTCCAATTCTAGAATTTCTTTACCTTAAAGAAACATGATTACCATATGCTCATACGATTAGGTGGCGACGCCAATAAGATCATTTGTTTTATCCTCATTCTCATATTTCACATCAAATTGCAATAATCACTAATAATTTGGTTGAATATATTAATATGTCGAACAAGATCAGTACCTTCCACCAACTTCACAGCATAAAGTTTTTATTTCATATGCATCATTTTTGTTAGCGACTTCGCCATATAATAACTCTCTAGTTTCAACCATATTTTTATAGGAAAATTCTCATCCACGATACATAATTCATTGGCAAAATAGAGGCGAATTTTTGTGACTATTTTCGTTAGTATCTCTTTCCAATTGGAATCCTTCAGGTCTTGTAGTCTCTACTCCATTAACACCTTAACCATCCCTTGTTACGTCAATACATCCTTCACTCAATGTTGTCATAGCTTGAAATTTCCAAACTTCATGATCTAGAGCTTCATAGGAAGATTATCTAACATTGTAGAGTTTCACCTGCCGAGTTATGTTACTAATTTTTGTAAATATTAGCGCCCAATAATAGATCAATAGGATATTCTAATAAAAGAAATAAACCACAATAAAAAAAATGGGAGATAAGAAGAATACAAAAATATTTTATGTGGTTCAACGGCATGCCTATATCTACGGGGATTGGACCTCTTTTCTGTTATATTCATCAACTAGGGTTACATATGCTTTTATATATAGAGTTCCAAGTGTAATTAAGTAAATATCCTTTTTATTATTATACCATTCCACAGGGGGCTCCGTTGGCACTTGGCCTATGTTCTTTTCAGTACTCACTCCGCCATGTTTGCCAAACTTTCCTTCGAAAAGTCCACTATATGAGTCAAAACCATCAGTATCTACAACTCTCAATCTGTCAACACCATCAGTAAGCATTTGTTAGTAGATTGACGTTTTAAGAAAACCAATACTTATAGTGTTAAAATCTTCACAATTAGAGCTATTATATCTAAAGTCCTCAATTTTATGATGGAGTATCTTCTCACATTCTTGATACTTTTAAAAGTTATCTAGAATTTCCTTGAGTTTAACTAAGATATTATTGAGTTATGAGTAGTACATAACTTGAAAAAGTAGAGAATTCCAAACTCAAGCATATGTTATTGGGATCCTTTGTTCAAAATCTAAAACAAAAAAATTATTAGAAAAATACCTTGGAAAATATTTCATAATTGTAATATGTAATGCCCCATTTTTCAACTTCTTTCCAAGATGGTGTGTTACCATAAAATTATAGAAGTCTACCCTACAGACAGGATTTTATGATAACTATAACTACTGCCATATCAAATATGATTAAATAGCATGAATGTAACTAGAAAATGTTGCTTTTACATATAAATAAGCTGGTAACAAAAAGAGGCACATTGATCTTTAGATACAATAGCAGAAGTTAAAGAAAATTGAATGGTGCACAAATAAAAAGAAATAAAAATAGTGGTCAATGATTATGATAAAAAAGTGTAGTTATTTAGTTTATTTTATGTACTCGTAACCCAATTTTGATGATTAATACAAGAAATTAATGTTAAATTATTTTTATTAATCAAATTCTCAACTTTAATATTTTTTAGCATTCTATAATCTTTTTATAGGGTTCTATATGGAAGGAAATCAAATAATCAAAACATATCTAAAATTTTAATTTAGAACTATGATTTGACACATCTGCCTTTCGACAGCCATCTATTAGCTGTCAACAACCGTCGACTAGGAATCAAGCCTGAGAGTGGCTGTTGATGGGACTTTGAAAAGCCACAATCGCAAAACTTATATTTGAGACTTTTTTGAGAGAAAATAGAGTTTTCTTATTAATAGAATTCTTGCTAGAGTTTTTTGTAAGGCTATAAATACTCAATATAATTGAGAATTTGAAGTATACATCCATATAGAGAGATATTAGAGAGATTATATTTTTTAGTTTTTGTAATTTTTTTGTAATTATTAATAATGGAATGTTCTTTATTCAAATTTTGATGTCTATGATAAGTATGAGCAGCTAAATTCTTGCATTGATTTAGATAAAATACTGAACCCTAGAAAATTTATTGGTATGTGATTTATTTATTTATCATGCTAAATTGATTTATGTAAAGTTGATACTATTGATTCCCTATTATCTTGTTGGGTTTTAGATATGATTTTGATTATTTGATAATTTATCATTTGATAATATATTCCTTACTTAGTTTTTGATATACTGTACACTCTTTAGGCATAGTGTATGCTTAAACTTTGAACATTTAATATATTATTCATGTATCATGCTTAGAAAGATTCAAAATATAGATATTTAATTGGAGGAACTTATCCAAATTATAAAGTTTACAAACTTATTTGCTTTTATACTTTTAAAGATATATTTTTTGATTGTAGGAAGATCTCGTAATTTATGCAGCTGAGATAAAAAAGAATATAAACATTTAGTAAATTATTTTATGGGAGAGTTAACTTATCTGACTAACAATTTTATTATATGTAAATAAAATAACTTCAATATTTAGTTTTAGTTAATAAAAATTCAATCTTTCTTTTAAATTCCATTATTTATTTCCTATAGTGTCTAACATAATAACCAAGGCGATTATCGAGAAAATGATCTTGGGCTACCATTCTTATATTACTTGTTGATCTCTTGCACTTGAGAGTGTATGATTTAGATTGTAGTTAAGTTTTTAGCACTGTTGCTGGAGATTAATATTATTGTGTTACACATTAGTATAGATTACGGTTCCTATGTCATTAATTTGTGCGATTTTGAATTTGCATGACTAGTTGAAGGAGAACTTCTAATGGTAGACTCATTCAATCGTCAAATCTACAAATACTACCAATCCACAATCACCTTACAACATGAACACTTAAAATAATTACAATATGAATATTGGTAATAATAACAGATTTGGAGATAATAATACAAATGATGACAACAGCCATCATGGAGGCAATGGAAGGTCCTTACGCGATTATCTACAACCTGATAAGATAACTCAACCTTCATGTATAACATTTCTTTTGAATATAAGACACTTTGAGATTAAATCTACAGTACTTCAAGTTTTACCTAAGTTCTGCGGGATGGATGTAAAAGGCTCATATCTACACCTTTAAGAATTCGAAAAAGTTTGCTCTACTATTAATCTTCAAAATATTACTGTAGAGCAACTAAAACTTAAACTATTTCTGTTCTTTCTAATGGATAAAAAAAGACATGGCTATATTTATTACGTCCCAATTTATTAGGAAGATAGGATGAGATGCGAAAAGAATCCTTAAGGAAATTCTTTCTTTCATATAGAATATATTATATGTGAAAGCAAATTCTCAAATTTTGTTAGAAAGAAGATGAACTTTTGTTCGAATGTTCAGATAGATTCAAAGATTTACTACTCTCATGCCCACATCATAGTTTCAAAATATAGGGGACTGTAAGTACTTTTATCAAGGGCTAACCACTGCAACCAGGCAATTTGTAGAAACTATATGTAATAGTGAATTTTTGAGCAAGAATGCTGAGGAAGTATGGAATTATCTTGATTCACTTACCGAGAATTTACAAGTTTGGAAAATTGAGGATATTTCGGAAAGAAACCAATTGGTAGAGAAACTTCATAATAAAGGTGGACTTATTAAATTGGGAGAAACTGAAGATATAACTGCACCATTAATCACTATCATGAAGAAATTTGAGAATTTGCTTACAAAGAAAATAGAAATAGTTAAGCCAATGGAAAAAGTTTCAGAAGTTTGTGCCATTGGTGAACTACAAGAACATATAACTCACAATTGACCAATACTTCCCACTTTTAAGGAAGTATTAAATGAACAAGTTAATACCTTCAACACTATTTCTCAACTAGCAAACAATTCTTGTTCATAAACTTACAACCCTGATTGGAGGAATCATCCAATTCTTCAATGGAACTCAGTAGTAATTTAATCATCAAAATAAACACCCACTAATCTGATACCACAATAATACATACAACCTTCTAATCAATCTTTGGTGTACCAACCACCATCGAAGAGGAATCTTGAAGATAATATTATGCAGATACAGTAGAGAATAGATCAAATAATCCAAGCGCAATAACGGTTCATTCATTCGCAACAAACAATCAATATTCATAATATGATAGCCTTCAGTGGTAAACGATCATGGATAAGCCACCTTAGTTTTGCGTTGCAAACAAATAAAAAAGGTAAGCTACCATCTCAGCCGAAAGCCAACGCTTCAGGTATAATCGAAGGTATAAACGTAATTACTTCTTCAATTGGTAATGATATACTGGAGATATCTGCTGTAATTAGTTTGCAAAGTAGAAAATTACTTGATGAGCCCATTTCAATAGAAGATACTGAGGAGAAACAAGATGATAATTTAGTACAACAATCTAATGATGACAATTCAAAAGACTCTACTCTTGCAACTTACAAACCACTTGTATCGTTTTCACGATTGAAAGCTAAAAATATTAGTGCATCTTATACTGATATTTTAGAAATTTTTAAACAGGTACAGATCAATATCCCTCTACTTGAATTAATCATACTAGTCCCCTCATATATAAAATTCTTGAAGGACTTGTGTACAATCGAAAGGCATCACAACGTACAAACGAAAGCATTTATCATAGAGCAAGTAAGTGTATTATTCCATTCTAAAATGACTCTTAAATATAAGGATTCTGGATGTCCAACTATTTCATATGTGATAGTCAACATAATATTTAAAAAGTTTTACTAGATTTGGCAGCTAGTGAAAACCTTTTACCATATTCAGTTTACAAGCAATTAGGTCTAGGAAAATTTAAACATATACCTGTCACACCACAATTGACTGATAGATCAGAAAAATAATCTAAAGGCATTGATGAAGATATTTTACTGCAGATCAAAAACTTCTTCTTTCTAGTAGATTTTATAATAATCGATACTGTACCTATAAAGAATTCACGTCTTCACATTCCTATTATTTTCGGACGTTTATTTTTAGCCACGGGTAATGTGGTTATTAATTTTAAGAATGGTGGTGAAGCTATCGTTTGGAAACATGACCCTTGAGCTCAATGTTTTTAGTATCTATAAACAACTCAATATCGACAACAATGAATTGCAAGAAATTAATTACATGGAAGCAATAATTCATGAAGAAAGAGACATTGTATCGTTGTGCATCTCTGATCTTCTAGAGTTTGAATTGACAATGAACGCTAGTTTCCTTGAGTGGCTCAAATTTAAACACACTGTTAACATTATAAAATATTTAACTAATGCTCAATTTTCAATGTCACCGGATGGATTTCTGATGTGATAATTTACTGCAAATATACAGTATTGGTTGTAGCGCTTTATAGGTCTTTCCACAAGGATAAAAGCTGTTTTGCATTCTTACTAATCCTATTATTCTAATGGACTAATAAAGAATTCTAAGTTGAATTCAATTGATTCTAATTAGTCTAAGATATAGAATCTACTAGTTCACAATCAAGTATTACTTTTATTATTTTCTTCCTATCATAAAAATTGATATTTTATTTTTAATCTTCATTTAAAGAATTCTAAGCATGAGATATCAAGTGGTGTGCAAGTATAATTCATTAAAAATACTACTTTGTATAAAAACAAACTAAATCATTAGATAATTTTATGAAAAAAATGAAAATCAACAACTCCAAATCCTAACTAAGTATAGACTATCAAAAAACTTAACTCAAGTATAACTTATCAAAGTATTAATGTACGAGTTATTGTATTTTAATCTTTTCATGGAAGAAACATGTTTTTATTATTTTATTTTGAAAAAAATAATAATAATAAGCAATTACATGGTAGATTCTTAATTTCATCTACATTCTAGAGCTAAACTAATTTAGCTACTCATGCTTCTAATTAATAAGATCCTATTTTTATTCATGAAAGTAAGAAAATTTAATCTAGAAAGAAAGATTAATCTAAACTACAAAGCAAATAAATCTATACTAGAAAGATATTAAATCTATCTAAAAAGCAAATAAATCTATAATAGAAAGATATTAAATCTATCTAAAAAGCAAATAAAATATTTTTACTTACTAGAAAGAACTTGAAAATAATGGCATCACCTCTGGAGTGCAGTATGGCGGTCGTCATCCCTTCAGCAAACTCTAATTTTATTGATTACTACGAGTACAAAATAACATGATAAAAACTCTAGATTACAAGGATACGACCAATATATAAGTCTCGGAGAACCAAGCTCTAATCTGAGTATAAATGAGTAACTATAAAAATTACATCGAACACGCCGTAGAAAATTCACCCAGATTGGGTCCCATGGAACCGCCAATTGGCGGCACATGCTGCTAAATAGTGGCAAAATTGTAACATCTTGGCCCCAATTTTCTTCTGATTGAGTGTCTTCTCTTGTTTCTTTGATTTTGATGACTGTAATCAATTTTCACTTTCTGCGGCATTATGGTCTTGTAGTTTTTCTCACTTTTAACTTATCTCTGGACTTGGTTTCCTAATTCAGCTCTGAGTATATGCCATCTTCTTGAAGGAATATGTTTACCTGAAAAACACACTAAAAATACCCATGTAGTATTATTTAAATATAAAAATAGATAATATGGAGGCTATAAATATGTAATATATGGTACTCATCACACCCCCACACCTATCTTTTGCTAGTTCTCGAGCAAAACCTAGATCTAAAAAGAAAAATAAAAATCCTAACTCACTTTCAAAGGAATCGCGATTGCACTTAGTACGTGCAACAAGCCGTTAACCCCCAGATTACCTAGAGGACGAGTTGTGTCTTATAAGTGTTTGCAGTGAATATACCCACAAAATTCGTGAAGAATGTAGATTAAGAAATAAAGAAAAGAAAAATAAAGATAACTGAAAATAAAGAGAAGTAAAAATTTTATACTTAAGAAAGAAAAATCCTTTTTCTTGGTGATATTTTCTTCAATTAATCTCACTAATATACAAATTTATGAACACATTTAGATTATCAATTTTAATGTCAAGCGTCATATCAAATGCACTTATCATTTTAATCAAAAATTTAAATCCTATCTTTCAATACCCACTAATTGATAATTCATTGGCTCTTATACATCTACGTGCTCGTGTGATAGTCTACTTCAGTTTTGGATTCAAACTCTAACGAATGATTCATCTCTTCTCTCTAAACATTTTTTTTTATTTTTCTCTCTTTTTGAGAATATTTCACCTTTCATACAAATATCACGCTTACTTAGGTGCGAAGTACCCGATTACTCGGATCATACTATTTTTTTGCGAATATTTCATCTTTCATGCAAATATTCACGCTTGGTTAGGTGCAAAGTACCTGATTACTTGAATCATACTCAATTATTTTATTTCTGAGGCTATTGTCTTAATACCAGCCTCACCCTTTTTTTTCCTTTTTCTCTTTTTTTTTCCATTTCTTAGGCTATTGTTTTGATATTAGGCTCATCTATTTTTTTTCTTGTTTAGAGAGAGAAAACTACTCAATCATTATCATCTTTAATCTTAGTCTAATAAACTATTGTAAAATAAAATATAGATGTATACTTATCTCAAAATTACTATTAGCGGTATTTAATTTTTAGATTTTAATATTTTTTATAAAATTCTTAATATATTATCCAATCCACTTTTCTATCAAACTTCAAATCTAAATTTATTCTTTTATTGTAATTATGTTGATTTATTGAAGAAAATATTATTTTACATTTTTTTATTTTCATACAACAACGACTAAGCCGTTTATCCCAAGTATTTGGGGTAGGCTACATGAACCAAAAAAAGAATCACGCCGTATCGATCAATTTGATATTCCTTCTCCATTCATTTCTATCAAGTAATTTCTCATTATTTAAACCTCTAGACTCCATATCTTTGCGATCACTTCCATCCATATTTTTTTCGTTCTTTCCTTCATTCTTTTAACTTATCTTACATTGATAAACTCTTCTCTTCGAACTGATGTACTTGTAGGCCTACGTTGCATATAACCAAACCATCTTAAGCGATTTTCTCGCATCTTTTCATCGATGGGAGCTACACCTACCTTGACACGAATATCTTTATTTCTCACTTTATCTCTCCTAGTGTTGCCACACATCCAACGGAGCATGCGCAACTCTGCTACACTTCTCTTCTGTGAATGACGTTTCTTTATAGTAATGACGTTTCTTTATAGTCCAATATTCTGTGTTATATAATAAATCTGGCCTAATAGCAGTCCTATAAAATTTTCTTTTCAATCTTAACGAAATGTTACGGTCGCATAAAACTCCCATTGCCCTCACCAGCCAGCTTGTATCCTATGGTTAACATAATTATCAATCTCTCCATCATTTTTAATAATAAAACCCAAATATCTAAACTGACTGCTCACTTGTATCTCTTGCCTATCCACTTTTACAGCATTATAGTTTATGGTCTGTCATTTACTAAATTTACACTCCATATACTCTGTTTTAGAGCTACTCAATTTAAAACCTCTAGATTCTAATGTATGCCTCCATAACTCTAACTTGATATTTATCCCTGCTCTTGTCTTATCAACTAAGACAATATCATCAGCAAATAACATACACCAAGGTATCTCATCCTGAATGGTTTTAGTAAGCTCATCCATCACAATAGCAAATAAGAATAGGCTCAATGCAGATCCTTGATGCAATCCAATTCTGATAGAAAAATCACTTGTTAAACCACCACGTGTTCTGACATTGGCCACTACTCTATCATACATGTCTTTAATTATGTTGATGTACTTGATGTGAACTCTTTTCTTCATCAGTGTCTACCAAAGTATCTCTCTTGGAATCTTATCATAGACTTTCTCTAAATCAATAAATATCATATGCAAATCTCTATTTCTCTCTCGGAATCGCTCTATAAATTGACGAAGTAAATGAATAGTTTCTGTTGTCGATCGTCCCGACATAAATCCAAACTGGTTCTCAGATATTTTAATAATTTGTCGCAATCTATATTCAATTACCCTTTCCCAAACCTTCATAGTGTGACACATGAGTTTTATTGTCCGATAATTAGAACAACTCTGAATATCGCCCTTATTTTTATACAGTGATACTAGAATACTCTTCCTCCATTTATTTGACATTTTCTTAGTTTGCCAAATCTTATTAAAAAGATCTGTTAGCCAGCTCACACCAATCCCTCCTAAGTATCTCTATATCTCTATAGGAATCTTATCTAGACCAATAGTTTTTGTGGATTTCATCCTCTTCAAAGTATCTTTTACTTCAGACTCTATAATTCTGCGCATAAACTACGGTTCATATCCTCATATTGAATAGTAAGACCTCCCAAATCTTGAGTAAAACTACCATTATATAATCTATCAAAATAATTTTTTCATCTTTCCTTAATCGTCTCGAAATAGAACCGTCTGATTCTCATCTTTAATACACTTTACAGTACATAAGTCTTTAGACTCTCTCTCTTATTCGAGCAATTCTATATATATCATTTTCTGTCTCTTTATTATCCAACTTCTCGTACACTTGTTTATATAATTTAGTTTTTGCATCCCGAACAACTTTCTTAGCCTTCTTTACTAGTTTATACTTCTCAAAACTTATTATTATATTATTATTATTATTATTATTCAAATCTCTATAAAGATCTCGCTTGATTTTAATAGAATTTTTTACCACTTTATTCCACCATGATGTATCCTTATATGGTGGAGCACCGCCTCTCGACTCACCGAATATATCTTTAGCTATTTTTTTAATGCAGCTAGCTATTTTGTTCCATATTACATTAGAATCATTATGGTCCCTCCAATCTGCTTCTTGTACTATTCTATCTACAAAAACTTTATAATTACTTTCTAATCGCCACCACTTAATTTTAGAATCTAATTTACACTTAATCTTTCTACGTTTTTGTCTAATCTGAATATTTAAAACTAAGAGTTTATTTTGGGTAACTACACTCTCACCTGACACTACCTTACACTCGATACAACTAGCTCTATCTACCCTCCTAGTTAAAAAGAAATCTATTTGGTTTGCATTCGATCCACTTTTAACAGTAATTAAGTGAGAAACTCTCTTTTTAAACAAGTATTCGCTAATAAATCATAAGACAAAGCAAAATTTAGAATTGAGTTACCTGCTTCATTTCTTTCTCCAAAACCAAATCTTCCATGTACACTATCAAACCCATTACGAGTAGTTCCTACATGCCCATTGAGATCGCCACCAATAAATAGTTTTTCTCTAGCGGGTATTTTTTGTACTATCTCATCTAGATCCTCCCAAAATTGATATTTACTGGATTCATCAAGTCCTACTTGTGGTGCATAAGTACTAATGACATTAAAAATCTCTGCATCTAAAATAAGTTTAATTAACAAAATTCTATCACCCTTCCTCCTAAAATCCATTACATCCCCAAGTAATTACTTATTTATGATCACACCTACTCCATTACGATTTCTATCTCTACTCGTCAAAGTTTATAACCCCAAGGCTCATGACTTTAGCTTTCTCACCTACCCATTTAGTCTCCTACACGCACAAAATATTAACCCTCCTGATCATAATATCAACTAACTCTCCTAATCTACCTGTAAGGGAACCTATATTCCATAATGCCAACTTCTTTTATTTTCATATTTTTTAAAAAAATTCTTCTTTTTTTTCAGTTTTTTTATATTTTTCCAAAGTTTTTTAATTACCCTAAAAACTACCCAAAGTGTAAAATAAAAAATCCAAAAAAGTATAAAATAAAGAAATCCAAAAATCTAAAAATAAAAAAAAAACCCTAGAAAAACTAAAAAACCTATAAAGACACAAAATATAAAAATAAAATTAAAATCCTAGAAAAAAAACTACAAATCCTAGAAAAACACAAAAAAAAGTTCCTTACCCACTACTCCACACCTAAACTCGTATATACTCTCATATACAAACTAAGGGTGGTAAAATAAAGATGAAAACTATTGTACAAATACTGTAATGAGAGTCGTGTAAGGCCACGATCTCAATAAGGTCACCCTAGTTATGCATCAAAAGCGGTAACAACCTTTCGATCGCTTTCAACTTTCATAGTATGCATTTCAAACGTGAAGTGGGTGCATTACTGTATCTCATCATTCTCATACAAGTCACAAAATTACTTGTCTATTTCTTATGTCGCCCTCGCTTTTTCTTTTGTCCACATGTAAGCACTAATAATTAGGTTAAAGAATTCTTCATTATAAACATGCCAATCATCGTTAGTAATAAACATACATTTAGGAATATCATGAGATGAAAAGAGTGCAATATGATCAAGTGAACTAATTGTGAAGTGTGGTGGTAGCCCTTCTAACTCACGAAGTAATGCAAGCTCCTCTGCAAATAAATCCTCAAACATTTGCTCATAAATGAATGACACACTAATACAAGTATTATCATATGTAGAGTTAGTATGAGCCAATTCGTCTAATAACATGAGCTCATCTTCGAAAACTTGTTCAAATAAGGGTTGATCATTAGTGCAAGAGGTAGAATAAGAGTGCAAACTGTGAATCATGTTTACATCAATAAAGGAGCTCATTGTGTGTTCATTCATATTGAATATGTTCAATGCCATAATCATATTCCCAAATGATAGTTTTATGAGGCCACTCCTGCAATCAATTAATGCATTTGAAATTGTAAGGAATGTCTGCCCAAGATGACAGGAATTTGATTCCGTGGATTGAAAATCGGCTCAGTTTCTAAGACAATAAAATCTACAGGAAAGATGAACTCACCGACCTTAATTAGCACATCCTCAACCATACCAAGTGGTCTCTTAATCGAACGATCATTTAGTTGTAATATGACTTTGGTAGGTTGAAATCTTCCTAACTCCAGTTGCTGATAAACAGTGTAAGGAAACAAGTTGGCACTTGCCCCTAGGTCAAACAATGCCCTATCTATTATAGTGTTCGCAATAATGCATGAGATTGTGGGGAAATATGGATCTTTGTATTTGATAAGTAAGGAGTTAGAGAGAATTTGCGATATATTTGCATAAAGAAAAACTTTCTCAGGAATGTTTCTTACTCGTTTCTTAGTACACAAATTCTTGAGAAACTTGGTATAAGTAGGCATCTGTTGTAAAATATCAAAGAGTGGAATATTAATCTTCACCTACTGAAATATTTCAAGAATCTTCTCTACTTGTAATGAAAGCTTCCTAAGTCGATTAGGATATGCTGCTTTTGGCTTAGAAACAGATTCTTCCAAATGAGTATGTGATGGTAATGGAGGTGATGGAGATGGACGTGGAGAAATAGATGGAAAAGATAGTGTAGCCTGCGAAATTGTAGGAGTGAGATTAGGAGGCATGGCTATATTATTGTCCACTTACTTGCCATATTTGAGTGTGTGAATGACATTGCATTGATGAATATGGGATAAAACAGACTGAGATAAGTTAGAGTTGGTGTTCATTATTGGTTAACTCGGAAAGGTACCCGGCCCCCGCTCACTCAGCTGTGTGGCTAATTGTCCAACCTGTTACTCTATATTCTTTATTGATTGAGAACTTGCAAGAAGTTGTTGGTCGATCTGTTGTATAAAATCAGTAGACACTTTCATTAAAATTTGCATTTGTGTGTCTAAATTAGGCGTTGTCTTGAAAAGGTTCTCCATATTCTTTTCAAGTGTCGTTAGTCGTCTATCATAATTATTGTTAGACTCCTGTTGTGGATATAATTGATTATGCGTAGGTGGTCCATTTTGATTATTCTCTTGATTTTTAGCATTTGGGTGTTGATATACACCCACGTTAAGTCTCAGGAACTGACCACTAGGTGGAGGCTGCATGTTAGGGTTGGGGGCTTCCTGATGTTGCCCTTGACCCCATGAGATGTTTAGGTGATTTCTCCAATTCGGATTACATGTAGAAGTGTAAGGATTGTTCATAGGTCGTTGATATAAGGCGCTAACTTGCTCAAGTGCTGGACCCATGTGATTCATTAATAATGGACACTCTTTCATAATATGATTCCGAGTTCCACAGTTAAAGCATGTAGAAACTTGAATTTGATTGACTTGACTCACCGATGGACTGCTAGGAGTCTCCCATGCCTCAATTCTCTTTATAAGGCCTGCAATTTTAGCTTTGGCAGCTATAGAGCTGTCGACCTATGGATCCCATCCTTATGCATAAAACTTGATACTTTGAGTTTCTTAGCGGGACTCTCCCACTACATAGTTTTCATGATAGATTCTCAAAAAAATCCCATGCTTCATCCTCATTCTTTCTCATAAACTCCCCCTGACATATGGACTCAAGAAGAGTTTTGGATGTGTAATCGAGTCCTTCATACATGATTTGACATAACTGCCACTTTTCAATCGCATGGTGGTGGCACTGAGCTAAAATGTTTGAACCGTTCCAATTATTTTCAGAAGGGTTCTCCCGGCACTTGACGGAATTGATTAAATTGATTTTGAATTTTTATCGTCTTATGCCTGGGATAATATTTCTTGAGAAACACTGTAAAGAATTCATCCCAAGTAGTGATTGAATTGTAGGTATATTGTACAACCACTTCTTGGCGTTATCTTTGAGAGCGAATGGAATGAAGCGGAACATAATTGCATCTCCGACAAGTGCTGCAGTTTAATCATCACGCACACTTCTTAAAATTCACTGATAAAAAGATATGCATCCTCAGAATCAGAACTAGTGAATTTAGAAAACATGCTGATGTACTGCGATTTCAGTTCATAGTGATTACCCGCTGCATGTGGGAGTTTGATGCATGATGGTAGTGATGTGCACAATGGGTAACATTGATCCTGAAGGATCGGGATCAGTTGGTCCATCTTGTCTTCCATGAACAAATCTGATCTCACTAGTCAACCAAATTGATCATGGGTCCAATGTGGCATGAACCAGCAATCGTAAGTGAATGCGTGAATTACCTAAACTAATGAAAGAAGTGGGGTGTGGTGAAGATGAAATGGTGAAAGAAATATGATCAAAGAAAAATGTGATATTCTAGAGTTTCTAATTTTTTTTATTTTTTTGTATTTTGTTTACAGAACCGGGACCCAAAATACAGAATTGAGAAAACAGGGGAGAGAATCACACTAAAAGTGCCGCTAAATGGTGGCAATTGCCGCTATTTAGCGGCAAAACTAGTGTGTTTGGCTCTCTGGTTTTTTCAGTGTACTTCTGAGTCTTTTTAAGTCCCTTTCTGCTTCCTATATCTGAATTTTCAGGTCCCTGCACACTCAAAACACACTGTTAACTCGTAAAACGTTAGGAAAAAAAAGAAGAAAATACCGTCGATTCCCGACAACGGTGCCAAAAACTTGATGTGATAATTTACTGCAAGCATATAGTGTTGGTTGTAGTGCTTTACAGGTCGTTTTCACGAGAATCTAAGATGTTTTGTATTCTTACTAATCCTATTATTCTAACGGACTAACAAAAAATTCTAAGTTGAATTCAAGTGATTCTAATTAGTCTAGGATATAAAATCTACTAGTTTACAACCAAACATTACTTTTATTATTTTCTTCCTATCATAAAAATTATTCTTTTAGTTTTAATCTTTATTTAAAGTGTTCTAAGTATAAGCTATCAAGTGGTGTGGAAGTATAACTCATCAAAAATACTAATTTGCATAAAAACAAACTAAATCATTAGATAATTCTATGAAAAAGATGAAAATTAACAGTCCCAAACCCTAATTAAGTATAGGCTATTAAGAAACTTAACTCAAGTATAACGTATTAAAGTATTAATCTACGAGTTGTTGTATTTTAATCTTTTCATCGAAAAAACATGCCTTTCTTATTTTATTTTAGAAAGAAAATAGTAATAAGAAATTAAATGGTTGATTCTTAATTTCATCTACATCCTAGAGCTAAACTAATTTAGTTACTCATGGTTCTAATTAACAAGATCATATTTTTATTTATGAAAGAAAGAAAATCCAATCTTGAAAGCAATATTAATTTAAGCTACAAAGCAAATAAATCTATACTAAAATATAATTAAATCTATCTAAAAAGCAAATAAAGTATTTTTACTTATTAGAATGAACTTGACAACAATGGCATCACCTCTGGAGTGCAGTATGGTGGCCGTCACTCCTTCAACAAACCCTAATTTTATTAATAATTACGAGTACAAAATAATATGATAAAAATTTTAGATTACAAGAATACGACCAATATATAGGTCTCGGAGAACCAAACTCTAATATGAGTATAAGTGAGTAACTACAAAATTACATCAACGACCCGTAGAAAATTCACCCAGATTGAGCCTCATAGAGCCGCCAATTGGAGGCACATGCCGCTAAATTGCGGAAAAATTGTAACATCTTGGCCCCAATTTTCTTCTACTTGAGTGTCTTCTCTTGTTCCTTTGTTTTTTATGACTGTAATCAATTTTGACTCTCTACAGCATCATAGTCTTGTAGTTTTACTCACTTTTAACTCCTCTTTGGGTTTGGTTTTCAAATCCAGCTCTGAGTTTATACCATCTCCTTGCAGGAACATGTTTAATTGAAAAATACACTAAAAATACCCAAGTATATTATTTAAATACAAAATTAGATAATATGGAAGGTATAAATATGCAATATATGACACTCATCAATTCCAAAAGTAAAAGTATATGAAGAGCTACCTCAAAATACAAATAAATTAATACTATTAGATATCCAAGCACCAATATTTGATCTAAAATAACTACCCAAGGATTTCACATATGCGTTATCCAGACCTAAGAAAATATTCTCAGTAGTCATCTCAACGTATCTTGATGAGAATCAGGAAGACCAACTACTATCAATATTGCAAAAGTATAAGGGAGCTCTTTGATGGAACATAGCAGACATCAAAGATATGGACCCCTTATATGTACATATCGCATCACTTTGGAAGAAGAAGCCAAAAAAATATGGAAATGCAATAAACATTTAATCCTGCTGCGAAGAAAGAGGTTAAAGCTGAAGTGTTGAAACTTCCTGATGTTGATATCATCTATCCGATTGTTGATAGTAAGTGGGTAAATCCAGCCCAAGTTGTTCCGAATAAAAGTAGGGTAACAGTTATTGAAAACGAGAATAGAGAGATGATACTCACTCATATAACTACGAGTTGGCGTATATGCATTGTTATTGAAAATTGAATCGAGTGACATGAAAAGATCACTTTCTATTATCATTTCTTGTCCAAGTACTTGGAAGAGTTGTTCGACACGAATTTTATTATTTTCTCGATAGTTATTCTAATTATTATCAGATTGAAAATATTTTAGAGGATCAAGAAAAGATAACTTTTATCTGCCCATTTGGCACACTTGCATTTAGAAGAATGTCATTTGGATTAATGAGCTCACAACATTTCAAAGGTGTATAATAAATATTTTCGGTGGCATAGTTGAAGACTATTTAGAGATATTCATGGATGATTTCTTCATATTTGGAAATAATGTTTTTAAAGAAAGAGAGTTTCCATGTAAATAGACTCTTGCTAGGTTTTTTATAAGGCTATAAATACCCAATGTAATTGAGAATTTCAATAGAGAGAGATAAAAGAGAGATTATAATTTTTAGTTTTTGTGCATTATCATAGTTATTAATAAAGGAATTTCTTTTATTCAAATATTGATTGCTATGATGAGTATGAGTAGTTAAATTCTTGTGTTGGTTCAGATGAAGTAACGAACCCTAAAAAATTTACTGGTATGTGATTTATTTGCATATCATACTTTGATTTACGTAAAGTTAGTATTATTCATTTTCTATTATCTTGTTCGGTTTTAGATATGATTTTGAGTTTTTGATGTTTTATCATTTGATGATATATTTATTAATTAGTTTTTGATATACTGTAGATTCTTTAGCTACAGTGTATGCTTACATTTTAAACATTTATTTTTATTATTCATATATCATGTTTAGATCAACTCAGAATGTGTATAGGTTTAATTGGGGGAAGTTATCCAAAAGATCAAGTTTACAAGTTTGTTTGATTTTATACTTTAAAGATATATTTTTGTCTTGTAGAAAGACTACGTGATCTATATGACCGAAAACACATCGAGTAAATTATTCTATGATGAGTTAACTTATCTGACCAATAATTGTATTTTAAGTATTTAAAGAAAACTCTTCAATCTTTAGTTTTAGTTAATAAAAATTCAATCTTTCTCTTAAATTTCGTAATTTATTTTCTATAGTGTCTCACACAATAAAAAAAATGATCCTCGAGAGAATGATCTTGGGTTACCACACTTATATTACTTGTCGATCTCTTACACTTGGAGTGTACGATTTAAATCACAGTCAGTCAAATATTATACCATCTACCCATCACTGGCGCTATGCCTAGTGAATGAAGTATGAATTACTAGTTTGGGCAGCTCTCTTCCTCATGATCAAATTTTGAATTTGAGACTCAAGGAATTAAACTTAACAAGTAATACATAAATTAAATAAATGTATGCTAGCTTAGTACTAGAAAGATCATGTGAAAACATGATTTGTTTGTTCTATCATAAATCAGGTAGATATAATATAAAATATTACACAAGTAAAACATAAATAATAATCATTAATAAGAGTCTTGGTCAACAAACCAAAATAATTTATTTGAAACTATATGGCAGATAAGATAATATTATTTTCAGGTATAGTACAAGTGGTTGTGCATATTAAGGTCTCGACTTCATATGCATGGTGTTGAAACATGTCATAATGCTAGCTAGGTACTTGATGTGATAATTTAACTGCAAGCGTACAGTGTCGGTTGTAGCGCTATACAGGTCGTCCCACAGAGATCTCAGGTGTTTTGCGATTCTTACTAATTTTATAGTCTAACGGATTAAGTAAGAATTTCTAAATTGAAGTTGAGAGTTATTCTAATTAGCCTAGAATTTAGAATCCACTAGTTTCCAAATATGTTCTTACTTCTATTATCTTATTCTATCATAAAAATTTGATCTTTTAATTTAATCTTTATTTAAAGTGCCCTAAGTATGAGCTATTAAGTGGTGTGCAAGTATAACTCATCAAAAATACTACTTTTCATAAAAATAAAATAAATCATTAGATAATTTTTTGAATATGATGAAAACCAACAACTCCAAATTCTAAATAAGTATAGACTAGCAAGAAACTTAATTCAAGTATAACCTATCAAAATATTAATCTTCAAGTTCTTTTATTTTAATCTTTTCATAGAAAATCATGTCTTTATTAATTATATTTAAGAAAAAAAACTCTAGAGAGTAATTACGTGGTGAATCCTAGGTTCATATACATCCTAAAGCTAAGCTAAATTAGCTACTCATAGTTCTAGTTAGCAAAATCATATTTTTATTCATGAAAGCAATAAATATAATCTAGAAAGCAAATAAATCTATATTAGAAAGCAATTAACTCTATCTAAAAGCAAATAAAAACTTGAAAACAATGACGTACCTCTGGAGCACGGTATTGTGACCGTCACTCCTGCAGCAAAACCCCAATTTTATTAAATTAAAAACGAGTATAAAACTTACAGGCTCCTCCTAGAATACAAGGATACGGCCAATATATAGGCTTCGGAAAACCAAACACAATTCTAATACATTGTGAAACTAAAAGATTAAAACGAAGCCTCAAGAGAAAACTCGGATATTGGGGCCCACTTTGAGCCGCCATTTAGCGACTATAACCGCTAATTAGCGGCCAAATTATGAGAAAAATTCTTGACTTTTTTTCCACATGAAACTCTTGTCTTGTTCTATTGTTTTATCTGACTGTATTGTACTTTTACTCTCTGAAATATCGTAGTCTTGTAGTTTTGCTCACTTTGAAAACTTTTCGGACTTTGATTTTCTACTCCAACTCTGATTTCCTACTGTCTCCTTGTATGAATAAAATTCCTGAAAAACACACTAAAAATACCTGAGTAGTATTATTTATATACAAAAATAGGTAATATGAAGGCTAGAAATATATGACACTCATCACACCCTCACACCTATCTTTTGCTAGTCCTCGAGCAAAAGCTAAATCTAAAAAGAAAAACAAAAATCCTAACTCACTTTCGCAGGAATCGCGATTGCACTTAGCACGTGCAACAACCTTTAAACCCCTAGATTATCCTAGTGGACAAGTGTTATCTCGTGAGGGTTTGAAAATAAAAATCCTAACTCACTTTTGCAGGAACTGCGATTGCACTTAGCACGTACAACAAGCCTTTAAACCCCTAAATTATCCTAGTGGACGAGTGTTATCTCGTGAGAGTTTGTAGTGAATATACCCACAAAATTCATGAAGAAAGTAGATTAAGGAATAAAGAAAAGCAAAATAAGGATAACAAAAAATTAAGAAAAATAAAAATTATATACAAAAGAAAGAAATTTTTTTTATAATATTTTCATCAATTAATCTCACTAATATACAAACTCAAGAACACATTTAGATTATCAATTTTTAAATCAAGTGTCATATCAGATACACTTATCATTTTAATCAAAAATGTTAATCCTATCTTTCAATACCCACTAATAGATTATCCATTGGCTCCTATACATCTACGTGTACGTGTGATAGTCTACTTCGGTTTTGAACTTCAACTCTAACTCATGATTCATCCTTTCTCTCATAACAATTTTTTTTTTTTAAGAATATTTCACTTTTCATGCGAATATTCACACTTGCTTAGGCGCAACGTACCCGATTACTCGGTTTATACTCTTTACTTTTTTTTTTTTTTAGAATATTTCACATTTCATGCGAATATTCACGCTTACTTAGGCGCAAAGTACCCGATTACTTGGATCATACTCTTTTTTTTACTCTTGAGACTATTACCTTAATATCAAGCACACCCCATTATTTTATCGCTCTCGAGAATATTGCCTTAATATCAGGCTCACCCAATTATTTTATTCTTACTTTTTTTGTTTATAGAGAGAAGACTTACTCAATCGTTATTATCTTTGTCCTTAACCTAATAAGCTATTGTGAAGTGAAAAATAGATGTATACTTGCCTCAAAACTATTGTTAGCGGTATTTATTTATCAGATTTTGATTTTCTTCATAAAGTTCAAAGTGTATCTTTCAATCTACTCTCCTATCCAATTTCAAATCTAAATTTATTCTTTTATCTGTAATTAGGTTGATCTATTGATATAAATATATAAATTTGTTGTTAAATTTTATTTATTTATTTTTTTCAGTTTTTTTTTTAATTTTTTTCAGTTAGTTACCCTAAAAACTACCCAAAGTGTAAAATAAAGAAATCTAAAATTAAAATAAAAACTCTTATAGTGTGTGTGTTTTAAAAAAAATCCTAACCCATTCCCCCACACCTAAAGTCGTGTATGCCCTCATACACAAGCCAAGTGTGGTAAAATAAATATGAAAACTATTATACAAATACTAAATAATGAGAGTCGTAAAAGTTACGATCTCAATATCATCACCCCATTAACGCATGGAAAGCGGTTACGACCTCTCGATCGCTTTCCACTTTCATAGTGTGTGTGTTTTAAACGTAAAGTGGGTGCATTATTATATCTCATCAACCTCCTACAAGTGACAAAATTACCTGTCTGCTTCTTATGTTGTCCTCGCTTTTTCTTTGTCCACATGTAAGCATTAATAATTTGGTTAAAAAATTCTTTATTATAAACCTGCCAATTATCGTTAGTAACAAGCATACATGTAGAAATATCGTGAGGTGAGAAGAGTGCTATACGATCAAGTGAATGTGGTGGTGGCCCTTCTAACTCAAGAAATAATGCGAGCTCCTCTGCAAACAAATCCTCAAAAGTTTGCTCAAAAATCAATGGCACACTTGCACAAGTATCATCATACATAGAATCAGTATGTGCTAATTCATCTAATAATATGAGCTCATCTTTGAATATTTGCTCAAATGAGGGTTCATCATCAGTGCAAGAGGTCAAATGAGAGTGCATACTATGAATCATGTTGACCTCAATGAGGGAGTTCGTTATGTGCTCATCCATATTGAATATATTCAATGTCACAGTCATATTCCCAGACAATAACTTCATGAGGCCACTCCTGCAATCAATTAATGCATTTGATGTTGTAAGGAATGGTTTACTCAAGATAACAGAAATTTGATTCCTTGGATTGGAGATCAGTCAGTTTCTAAAATAATGAAGTCTACAGGAAAGATAAACTCGCCGACCTTAATGAGCACATCTTCAGCCATACCAAGTGGTTTCTTGATCGAACGATCAGCTAACTGTAATGTGACCTTGGTAGGTTGAAGTTTTCCTAACCCCAGTTGCTGATAAACAGTGTAAGGAAGCAAGTTAACACTTGCCCCTAAATCAAATAACACCCTATCAAATGTAGTGTTCCCAATGGTGCATGAGATTGCAGGAAAATCTGGATCTTTGTACTTGATAGGTAAGGAGTTAGAGAAGATATGCGATATATTTGCAGTAAGAAAAACTTTCTCAGGAACGTTTCTTGCTAGTTTCTTAGTGCACAAATCCTTGAGGAACTTAGCATAAGTAGGAACTTATTGTATAATGTCAAGGAGTGAAATATTAACCTTTACCCGTAAAAATATTTCAAGAATTTTCTCTACTTGCGGTAAAGGCTTTCTAAATCGATTTGGATATAGTACTTTCAGCTCAGGAACATGTTCTTCTGAATGAGTATGTGACGGTGATGGAGGTGATGGAGATAGTTGTAGAGAAAGGGGTGGAAGAGATGATGTAGCCTGCGAGATAGTAGGAGTGGGATCAGGGGGCATGGCTACATTATTGTTCAATTGCTTGCCAGATCTAAGTGTGTGAATGGCATTGCATTGGTGACATGCGACTGATTAGAGTTTGAGGAACGGGCATTAGGGTTCGTTATAGGTTGACTTGGAAAGGTACCCTGATCACGTTCACTCACTTGACTCGCTAATTGTCCAACCTGCTGCTCTACATTTTTAATAGATTGAGAGTTCACGAGCAGTTGCTGACCTGTACTTTGAATAAAATTAGTTGACACTTTCATAAGATTTTGCATGTGGGTGTCAAGGTTGGACATATGCGTGTCAAACTTTAAATGAGACTTGAGAAGATTTTCAACGTGTTTCTCAAGTGACTGAAGTCGCCTTTCTTGTTCATTATTAGACCCCTATTGTGGATGTGAATGGTTTTGTGCAGGTGGTCTATTCTGGTTATTATCATAATTTGATGCATTTGGGTGTTGCTAAGCACCCATATTTGGTCTTGGAAACTGACCATTGGCTGGAGGTTGCATGTTAGGGTTAGGGCTTCTCTGATATTTTTCCTGACCCCATGATAAATTTGGATGGTTCCTCCAGCCAGGATTGTATGTCGGAGCGTAAGAATTGTTCATGGGTTATTGATACAAGGCGTTAGCCTGCTCAAGTGTGGGACCCATGTGATTCATTAATAAAAATGTGATACATTCCACTGTTTCTAATATTTTTTATTTTTTGTTTATTTTTTTACAGAACCAAGGATACAAAATACAGATATCAGGAAAAGTTTTTGGAGTTTCGTACCAGAAGTGCCACCAAATGGTGGTGTATGCCGCTAATTGGCGGCCCAAACAAGGAATCAGGTTCTCTTCTTCTTTCGGTGTACTTCAAATGCTTCTCTAGTCCTGTTTCTTTTCCTGTATCTGCACTTTATTCTCCCTGCACACTCAGCACATACTGTTAATCCCGTAAAATATCAGAAAAAGAAAGAAAAATACCGTTGATTCCAAGCAACGACGCCAAAAACTTGATGTGATAATTTAACTGCAAGCGTACAGTATCGGTTGTAGCGCTATATAGGTCGTCCCATAGAGATCTCAGGTATTTTGCGATTCTTACTAATTCTATAGTCTAACGGATTAACTAAGAATTTCTAAATTGAAGTTGAGAATTATTCTAATTAGCCTAGGATTTAGAATCCACTAGTTTCCAACCATGTTCTTACTTGTATTATTTTATTCTATCATAAACATTTGATCTTTTAGTTTAATCTTTATTTAAAGTGCCCTAAGTATGAGCTATCAAGTGGTGTGCAAACATAACTCATCAAAGATACTACTTTTCGTAAAAATAAACTAAATCATTAGATAATTCTTTGAAGAAAATGAAAACCAACAACTCCAAACCCTAACTAAGTATAGGCTATCAAGAAATTTAATTCAAGTATAATCTAACAAAGTATTAATCTTCAAGTTCTTGTATTTTAATCTTTTCATAGAAAATCATGTCTTTATTTATTTTATTTAAGAAAAAAATTCTAGAGAGTAATTACATGGTGAATCCTAGATTCATCTACATCCTAAAGCTAAGATAAATTAGCTACTCATAGTTCTAATTAGCAAAATCATATTTTTATTCATGAAAGCAATAAATATAATCTAGAAAGCAAATAAATCTATATTAGAAAATAATTAACTTTATCTAAAAAGCAAATAAAAACTTGAAAACAATGGCGTACCTCTGGAGTATGGTATTATGGCCGTCACCCTTCAGCAAAATCCTAATTTTATTAGATTAAGACCGAGTACAAAACTTACAGGCTCCTCCTAGAATACAAGGATACGACCAATATATAAGATTCATAAAACCAAATCCAATTCTAATACAATTATGAAATTACAAGATTATAACGAAGCCACAAGAGAAAACTCGGATATTGGGGCCCACTTTGGACCGCCATTTAGCTGCTAAAACTGCTAATTAGTGGCCAAATTATGAGAAAAATTCTTGACTTCTTTTCCACGTGAAACTCTTGTCTTGCTCTCTTGATTTATCTGACTATATTTTACTTTGACTCTCTGCAATATCGTAGTCTCGTAGTTTTGCTCACTTTGGAAACTTTTCGGACTTTGATTTTCTACTCCAACTCTGATTTCATGTTGTCTCCTTGTACGAGTAAAATTCCTGAAAAACACACTAAAAATACCCGAGTAGTATTATTTATATACAAAAATAGGTAATATGAAGGCTATAAATATGCAATATATGGCACTGATCAATACTACCATTTACATTCTAAGCTACAAAGTCAGCAACGAATATACACACCAGGGTACTTATTATCACAGAGTGATCCAGTACTACTCATGCCGCTGCAGCAAAAGTTATCGGCACATTCTTTACATTATATTTTATTATATTATATTATTTCTTATGTGATAGAGTTCTTATCAATCAGGTGGTTTTTCCACCTTTGTGCCAATGATATATGATAAACATGACAAATTAGAGATATCATAGCATATTTGTTTATGACTATGTACATATTTATAATCAATAACAATGCATTATAAAAATTTACTATGGGGATCATGTACACATAATTTTTCTCAATTTTCCGTACTCATGCTTTGTCACTGTGTCTTATGCATCATGTATCATGTATAAAGCATTGATTTATATAGTTCCATGCTTTGTCAGATTAAGTAAGTATTATGTGAAGTATCATATTCTGAATGATCATGTGGGTCAAGTCACAAACCATATATCATTTTAAAACGAAAAAGCTAAACATTGTACTCACATAATGCACAATTATAATATAAATTCATAATCAACTTCCAATTCTTATCATAAGATCCTAGGAAAAATCTCATGATCATAGACATAGCTAGACTATTGGGTGGTAGCAAACATATCAATGTCCAAATGACATTCCATTTATATGGCAACCTAATAATCCTTCGTTGATTCTAAAACATGATCATATCCTCAAAATTCAATTTACATAGAAACATAGCAGAAAGTCTTAATATGATATAATTTGAATTTGATAACATAAATAGTTTAAATAATCTCTTTCAGTTTCATATGCATTAAGTCTCTAAATATCCAATCTAACTTCAGATTATTAACATACTCATCAAATTAAGATTTTGGATGAAATTAGATAGTGGCTTGTCACAATTTGTCCAATGGTTGGAGATCAAACTATGGTCAAACACCGAAATTACACCCCACAAGTGCAATCCAATCATTGTAAAACTTCTATCATAAATCTTATATTTATCCCTAAATTTGACTTTAAATTTAAATCAATAAATTAATTCATTGAGAAATCCTTCTTTAACATCAAATCTGATCTACGAAATTTCATAAAATTCATAGTCAAATAACATACCTCTAATTATTTTAGAAAACATGATTAGTATTATAAATCTCAAGCCATATAAAAATATCTTTGAAAAATCTTAATAATTTTTTTAACTTATTAATTTCTATTAAATCTTGCAAGATTCCTTCATATATAATGTACATTAGATCAGTCTAGTCCCAAAATGTAAATCTCCATAATAATATATATTTTCTGATAAAATTTCATTGTCTAAAACTATGTTTGACCTGTTACTTGGCGGATTTTACTACTGGGTAATGGTGACTTCATGGTCTCTAATAGCAAAATTTTTACTGAAACAAGATTATAACCCAGATATCCCAAAAATATGGTCTGATCATGAAATTATCCAATAACTCTTCATACACCCAAATCAGTTAATAAAACACTAGAGAAATAAAATTAAATGGTGTATTATCCACATGTTCTTAACACCTTAGCTTAGCTGTCTTCTTCAATTCTACCTTTACTTCTTGCTGCAATCCAAAGAGAACGATGAATTAGGAAAAAATGTGAGAATAGAGAAGAAATAGTGAGAGAACGTAGTTTTATACTTAAATCTTTCTTTGTTCTTAATTAATTTTTTTACGGACACAATTATTATTTTAAATGGGAGAACTCCCTTATTCTTGAAGTTTCAAAATTGACTCTCTACCTGCTTCAGTTGGACAAGCAAAAGAAGACAATAAATTGAGATGGTAGGTTTTAGTGTAAACTAAGGGAATTAGTATTTTCCTCTTTTTTAGAATGCATTTTGTATTCCTCTTAAAAAATTTCCAAATATAATACAGAAGATAGATGCAAATGAGACAATCATAGTATAATTATCAAAATAATTTTTGGATATATAGTTTGAAAGATAGATATTAACAAAAATTGAAATTGATAATGTCGAAAACCGGATATTTTGCCAGTTTTGAATTTTCAGGATTTCTCAATAAGATTCTCAAAACATATAATATTACAAATACTATATTCTCAAAATAGGATGTCATTTGGAGTTAATTATATCTATAGACATATGAAGTTCGATCGATAATCAATTAGATTCCAGTTTTTAGTGGATTTGGATTTTCTAAGAAAATTCTTATAAAATCATCATATATTTGGAAAAATAAAAAAATAATGACTTTGAAGTATAAATCTTATTTCAAATTATAAATTTTGAGATAGATTTATTGAAATTCAAACTACTTATTGATATGGTCGAATTTGGACTGGTAGTCTAATTGATATACCTTAATAGACAGCAAAAAATTTAGGGTATTACACTCTACCTACCAATAAAAATAATTTTATTCTCAAAATTCGAACAGAAAACGAATGATGGATATACAAGTATGCATGATGAGGAATGAATTGAAATTTGTAACGGTATAGAAAATGATCATAGAAAAAAGTATGGATATTTCGTATGGACATTATTTTCGCACTCTCAAGTTGAATCTCCTAGTAATTTTGCATTACATAAAATAAGCGCCAATGAGATCATTTTGTTTATGAGAATCTTCTCCTTTCTCCTGACTAATACCATGAGGTATATCTCATACTTTAGGTTTGGTATAATAATAAAAAAAGATAAGTAGTTTTGAATTTTCTGCAAATAGTCTTACTATCAAAATTGCATCTACATTATCAAATTTTCAAGTCAAACTTCCAATTAAATTTACTTATTATTTTAATCAAAAATATAAATTATATTTTTCAATACCCACTAATTAATAATTCCTATCCTCTATACGTCAATATGTATGTGTGGTGATTTATTTTGGTTTTGGACTCAAAGTCCAACTCTTGATTTGTCATTTTCTCGAATATATATATATATATATATATATATATATATATATATATATATATATATATAATTATTATTATTATTATTATAATAATAATAATAATAATAATAATAATAATAGAAATGAGCTGACAACTCACGCAAATTACCACAGCTACAACTCATTTCCATTATCTCCAATAATTTATTTTAAAAATCTTCTTTTGGATTATGATTTCAATCTCCTAGGGTTCACCCAAATTTTTGGATTTTAGTTTTGATTTGGTTCTCTGTTAGGTTAACACAAAATTAATGGTTTTCAATGAATATAATATTTTGTATCCACTTGATGGAAGGGTAAATGAAATCCGAAATTTATGAAGTTTGATCTGAAAAAAGTTAAGGATGTAGAAATGCTAATTCCAGAAAAACAATTAAAGAAAAATTATTGGATCATTATATTTTTGTCGCTAATTCACGTAAACGTTTCCTGAGCTGTATATATATATATATATATATATATATATATATATATATATATATATATATATATATATATATATATATATATATATATTATCTTTCATATGAATATCCACGCTAACCAAGATTCAAATGCCCAATCACTTGGATCCTACATGATTTCTTAGAAATAATGTTCATGTGAATTCATATATTTTATGAGGTACACATATCCAATTACTTAGTATTTTAAAAATTTTGTTAATGATCATTACCTTACAACCAGACTCACCTTATTATTTTTTTTTTTCTTTTGTTTATGTATTTATTCTATAGAGAAAAAATTACTCAATTATTATTGCTTTTATCCTTAACCTAATAACCCATTGTAAAGTGAATAAATAAATAATTAATTACCAAATTACGATTCGATGTATTTATTTTGTGGAATTTAAGTTTTTTAAAAAAGTTAAGTGCATTATCTATTCTATTTCCTATCAAATATCAAATCTAAAATTACTCTCTTATTTCCAATTAGCTTGATTTCTTGTAGAAAATATATTTTTTCAGTTTTTTAATTTTTTTAATTTTCTTTTCAATGAAAAAATGTAAAGAAAAATATGTTTTAGAGGAAATATAAAAAATTAAGTTACCTAGAAGCAATCGAAAGTGAAAATATAAAAACCCCAAAAATCCTAGAAAAGAAAAATAAAATAAAATAAAAAGTGAAAATAAAATAAAATCTTAAGAAGAAAATACCCACTCTCCGCCACACCTGAACTCATGTACACCCTTATATATTAATCAATTGTGGCGCCCTTTTGTCACCTACCTATATTTGATTGCCCTCGACAAAAGCGTAAACTTGACTCTTCTTCACGCTCATTCTTATTTAAATGACACCATACTTTTCCCAACCCTTCCATATCATATCTAAGTAATCTCGGGTATTCTCAGGAGGGTCATGCCCTCAAGTGGTTCAACTCTTTAAAATCTAGTGATTTATTTGACATCGATAATACTATTGATCATTTTCAAATAAAATTTAAAAAGCAAGTTTTACACATGCCTGAATTATCTACTTGCAAGATGAAGTTATGAAAGTTAACAAAGATTTTATTCACTCTTACACTCATTGGCATGATATGTATGCTAAATCTGTTTAAACATTCTTAGCATAATGTCTGAATCTATCAAAAACTAGTTAGTAATTCAATATATATGGAAATTATTTTATTAAAATGAGCCACCGTGGTCCTCAAATGCAAAAAATGGTCCACGATGGCATATGTCTAAATTGATAACTTTTTAGCCATGCTTACATTTGTAAATGTTGAAAATGATTTGTATAATGATCTTGATTATGATGACATGATTGATATAGTAACCAACATATGACAGTAGAGGAAAATTGTCCCGTAAAGGATAATAAACCCAAAATATTGTTATATCTCGATCTGCTTGCACCATATATGGATGCATTTTTTGGTAGATAAAAGTGATATAGAGTTACCTCCTCAACTAGAAATTACAAATATAAATTATGATCTCTCTAAATATGGTGTTTATCGCAAGACTCTAGACAATACTGATCAATGTTGGTCTATAGAGAATTTTATTTATGCTCTTTATGAATAAGGCCAAATTGATTGGAACATCATCGTGACTTCCATCCAAGCCAGTTGTGCTGCATGGGGCAACCAACCTTTTAAATTCTTTAGGAGCCGTCACCCGAACATTTAGGCGGAGTCAACACTATTCAATGACTCATTTGGGAGCATGAAACTCCCTTATTTCATCGAGATAACCACATATCCTAAATGATTCGAGAGGTAAGAGGAGAACTCTAATCAGCCTCTTCTACTGTTAAAACTCTATGACTTCTAAAAATGCAGTGAGGCCTCCTATTATACATAATAATTTTTTAAAGTACAAACCAATTTTGAGGCATCCACAAGGGATAGCTGTACCTTCTATGCCAGGAACTCAAGAATACTGTGGTGTGGCACCACCAATAAATCATGAACTAGTATTGAGGCTTTTGGTTAAAAGGAAAATTAGTATTTCATCTGCTCCAACTATTATAGAATATCTGATATGACTCATAATAACAAGAGTTCCTTGCCGAGTAGCCTACTATAGGGGCAGAATCTTAGTCCACTGAAAGAGTTGAAACCAAATCAATATCTGTTCAAGTACAAGAAAGAGAGTCAATTAGGCAGAAAATATTATAAATTGATGGTTTTAAAAAAAGCGATTGGAATGTCTAAATAATAATGGCAGTTGATTAAAACCAAAACTACCATTGATAAGGAACTCAATGAACAAGTAGACAAAAGTGACACAAATTTTTAAAGAAATGAAGTTTTTATTAACGGGACCAAAATTGCCTTCTCCAAAAAAGTAGTTTGATAATACGAGCCATAATGAGAAGCTAGATGGACACATTGATATCATCACCATTGTCAATTAAGAGGCATGTCAAGTGGGTACTGAGAAGGAGTTTAATGTCTAGGAAGCTAATGGCTTTTAGAGAAAGCTAACAAGCAAGTTCAAGTTAAACTAGAAAAAATATTGAAACCTGTACCAAAATTAAAATTTTTTCTTTTTGATGATTGTGATCATGCAACTTTTGATACATAACCAATTCTCATTGAATTCACAACATCTGAATTTGGCCATAGAAGATGTTATGGTAATCCAATTTATAGGTTATAATGATGATGACCATCTTATTATCCGAAAGAAGATGAAAGTAAGGGGCAAGATATCAACTTCAAATAAGAAACTTTGCTATTGGTTCAAAACTCTCATAGGTTTGAAGGTCAAGAAGCTCGCAATATATTTAAACCAAAGTTTTCTCCTTTACTTCCTCCACATATGGAAGATCATGTCATTGGTAAATTGTTGAAGGGTTTGAGGGCATCAAAATAACCATTTAAAGAGCTCTCTCTTGTACATAATGATGAATAAGATCTCATCACTAGACTATTTTAAAATGGAAGTTCCAAATCTCCATAAGAAGGCGGAGAAGAAAAATCCAAGAGGCATGATATAACTCCTTTATGCATAATTCACTTTCTATAAGAAGGTTACATTACTGAAATAATTGTAGATGAAGACTTGTAAAATGAAATTGACCAATCAAAATTTCTCTTTGATCATATAAATGGCATCTATGAAGAGGACTGATATCATGCATTTTTCATCACACACGAGTAAGTTGGCCATTATTAAAATTGCCAAAGTAAGGATTCTCAATTCTCTATCAAAGAGTCTTATCGAGAAACTCGAAAAGTTATATCGAAAAAATCATTCCTATCTGGCTAATGAGCAACATGGACATCTACTCGAGTGACAACTCTCGAATCCTATAAGTATGTAAATAGTCTTTTCAATCAAAGAATTAAGAGATGAGGTAAACGAAAATGAGAAAAGCGAAAAAACAACAAAAAAAGAAAAACAGAAAAGAAAACAAGAAGTGAAAAAAAAGATGTGCACATTATCCAATCAGCATAGTAAAGGAATGATGAATTCAAATTGTATTGTTTCTTAGATCATAGTTTAACTTTAAGCTCATTCGCTTGGCTAAAATTGGCTAATCATGAAAAGTTAGGATTATGGTGCAAGAGGAAACTAAATCTATATTTGAAACTAAAATTGTGATGGTTAGGACTAGGATGGTAAGAATTAGAGCTTAAGTAAACTCTCATGTTTATGTTTGTAAATAATTCAAAAGCTATCCTCTTTCTTTTCTTTGTTTTCAAATCCCATTCGCCAATTCTGAAATTAATTGAAAAGTGGATAATAAATGTTCCTTATACACTAAGATTACGATAAAGGAAATAGTCCCATCGAGTAAAGAGATTATTCTAGGGTTAAAAGATCATCACGGTTCTTATAGGGTTGTCTCTCTCGGCCTATGTCGATAATTCTTTTCATAGTAGGGGCAGTTTTCTTAAATTCAAAATCATTCGAAAAAAATGCTTGGGACTAAAACAAGAAAGTAGATCAAAAGTCAAGATCCCAAGTAATCCACCAAATAAGTGGTGTCCTCGGCTAAAAATCCTTATGGTCCGTCAAGGTGCTAATGATGTTGGCCTTCTATAACTCTCTCGGCTATATGAAGTGCACTTTAAAGAATTCAATCTACTACTATCTCGTGAGAAAGTAAAGCTAAAGGTTGGGGATCTCTTCCTACTTTCTTCTTTTCTTCTCCTTATCTGGAAGTTAAACTGATATAGGATAAAAATTATAGTAGAACACCTTGCATAATTTTGATCTTTCCTAAGCCAATTAAAACAAATAAAGTATCCATTCAAGCTGCAAGTTCTATCTTATCCTTAGCCGATCTAGGAATAGTTCATTTAAGTTCATTAAACCCTGTGAATTTGAAGTTGTAAACCGAGATTAATGCAAGATTTTTTTAATCCCATCATGAACTCAAAAGTGTTAATTGGTAATATGCATAGCATCTAAAGATGTTAAACTATGGCCTTTCAATGAGGTGCAATCAAGTTTTGTTGGCCTTAAATCGATCTTCTGTGTTCTTCTTAGTTAAAAAGCAAACATGATAAATGACTTGATGATGGTAGAAAGTAATATAGTCCTAAACCTCTTAAGGTAAATCATACATCAAAACTTACCCTTTTTGTCTATGATGGAGTGTCAGGTCTAAAGTCGGACTAGATGGATTAAACAACTTGTTTCTTTAATTTCTCGAAGTGAAAGGGATAAGAACTATCTTATTAATTAGCCAATGATTGACAATCACATCAATTTACCATGAGGCCACCCCATATTTGTCTCATAATTTATCCCATCATCTGAATGTGAGAACCCTTAGGATCCCTAGAATACTCTTCTGATGATGGTTCTCTAGTCTCAATTAGATCGTACTTGAGAAAAAATATGATAAATATTCCTCGTGGTCCCATCTTGAAAAGGTATACTTTGAAATTACTAACGTGTTTGTTTAAGTGTGCAAGTACATGTGAATATAATGGAGATCATAAAAATTTCCAACACACTATGGACATTCCTTCAAGGCGATGACAAATACATTTTTGAAGGCCCATGCAAAGGAGATCTCATCGCAAAGTAATAAAGGAAGGATAACTCAAAAAGTTCCATCACATGAAAGGAGGGAAAATGATGAGACCTTAAGAAGTCCCATCGCCAAAAATCACAAGTCCCATTTTAGTTGCAACAATTCCAAAAGTCCTGCCATGAGAGGAGAGGAAGAAAGAATAAATCATGGTTATTTTGTCAATCGTGAAACTTACAAATGTATTTCTTCAAAACCTCAATTATCCCAATCATTAGTCGTATAGCCTCATGCTTATGGAGAGAATAATAATAGATAGTATATTTTCAAAGTTACATCATTTTTCAAAAAATAAAATTGCATCACCGTATTTCAAAATCGAGTTTGCATTCTTAGAAATCAATATCACATCGCATAAATTGTTTTCATAAAAGGCCTTATATTTGTATCTACTAGTTTCTCAATGAATTTCTATGGTTTTTCAGTCCCATCATATTTCGACATGGTGAAAATCGAGTTTTTGCAGTTTAATTAAGTTGAATCATTTCACAAACTACTTTTGATCATCATCTTGGATTTAGGACATTAATCCATCAATGATTATCTTCTGCCCTCTAAATATGGTATCCTTTTGCAACTTATGGGTAATCTGACACCGTGATGATACTACCTTCAAGCCCTAAAGTATCCCAGTTTATGCTTATACTCGATTAGGGCTTGGCCACAAGTCATGTATCCATTCATTTATCTTAAGGGTATTGATGTAAGTGGTCAAGATTCAATTGAACCAAAAAATACTTATTTTCTTTTTCCATTAGACCCCCATTTCCAATAGTTATAAAGTCTCGATATTAATTTGGATTCCTTATGTTTCCTTCTTTCTACTAATATATCATATTTTGTCTCATTCGAGATAGGAGATTCTATCTCACTCTATGAAATTGCACAACACTTGCCTTAGTTACTTGTCATCACATGAATCCTTTTGTTCGATGAGATGATTAAGGAGGCCATTTTGTTATTATGGATTTTTTGTAGTTATTTCATGATGCAAAATCTATAGTTTGCTTGATTTTGTATCCTAAAGTTTTGTTCAAGAGCTATTCTTCTTCCAGTTCTATTATCATCTTGATTCCATTGTTTCGTCCAATTCATATTCCATCGGCAATCGATTGGAAGTTTACTGAATTCTATATCTTGAATCATATCTTATGATAATGACTAAATCACTTATAATTAAATTGTACAATTTGATTAATTATTCTGACTAGCCCCTAATTGACTGGTCATATATTATATTCTAACTTAGATGGAGACGATATGATAAGAACAAGTTTGTACCCGGATTTCTGACGTTAAGTGATGCCAGTTTGAGTTGAAACTGTTTGATCAAGCCTCAAACAGACACTAAATATTTGTTTTGTACATTTATTTCATAATATGGACATTGGGTGAGGTAGTTATGGTAATTCAAAGTTCTCAATCAAAGTCAATGGTTATGATTAATTTAATTTTGATTATCCTTATTCATCAAGATCAAAAATAATTTGCCCATATCTCTTTGATATCCTTACTAATTTTAATCTCTTACAACCTTATCATACATCATTCTGGATAAAATCTTCAAAGCTCTATTTTCTAATAAAGTTAAACCAATTCTAACCCTTTAATCAAAAACCACTTGATAAAGTCAAATCACTAGAAAATTTGGATCTCAAGTTGTAAATTCGACATCACCTTCATACTAAATAGGTGGAGTTATTAAAATTTGACTACTCATGAGCCAAAAACAAACTTTGGATGAGGGAGTTATGGTTGTTTGAATTTTTAGATCAGCTGTCAACATAATTCTAGTTTCAGCTTTATCCTGATTTATGTAATTTGTCCACAAAAAATCAAATAAAATCAAATCAAATTTTGATAAAATTGCAACCTGCCCTATCACATCCAATATTAGATCTAGATCTATTTGAATCTCAGTGATGAAACTTTTGAATCAAACTGAAAACTTCAACAAAATTATCAATTTTTAAATAGATTGAATCAATCTCAACTGTTTATTCAAAACTCCAATCAATCTTATCAATCCAGATCTATAAATTCCTATAACTAAACACTCATACTCCCTCCAAACAACACACAAAACTCCCACCAAACAACACACAAAAAATAAAGAGAGAGATCTATACAAGTTTGAGGAGAAAGAAGGTGATCTGGGAGCTTTCAATGTGCCTTTCAAGATCATTTGTCGTTGTCCATCATCTTCCTCATTCGCCCCAATATTCGTCATTTTCTCCAATAACCAGAAGAGCATCTCTATCTCTCCTCT